>JANAVB010034617.1:11738914-11896414 GCA_029216955.1 Iris pallida
CAGCCCGCCCGCCTGCATGACACTTCCCCATTGACCCCCATGTTAACATGGGGTCCACGTCGGTGACCTGCCAATAGGAAAGTGCCACATGGCGGACGGACTGGTCCGCCCGCGAACCAAATAGCAGGGTTGTTACAATTTTTTTAGTAATATAAAAACAAAAAGTCTTCCCAGACCGAAAACCGGAACCGAAAATAAAATCGCGCAACACGTGTCAGCACGGGATTGGACAAAAAAATAAATAAATAAACACTCTGGCTCCCCCTGCTAACTTCGGCCAATGAGAAACCGACACGTGGCGTCGGTTCACGTGCGGTTTCTCTTGGCGGTCCGGGAAGAAGCTTTGATATAAAAAAGGTAACTTCATAGCTCTAGCCCTCTACAGATATATATATATATATATATATTTTTTTACTTTTCATTCATAAAGTCAACATAGTATAGACCAACTAGTAAAATAGTGATAGATGTAGACATCTAAATGCAAAATGTGACCATCTTTCTCATTTTTGTCATTTATGACTTCTTTAGTAGAATGGGTTGAGTATGGAGTATAAAAAAATTTGCACAAGATTTAACAAAAAATATTATTACCATATGTCAATATAACATTAATTCTCTACGTTGGTATCAAATTGTTAGTCAAAATAGTAAAAAGTATGAAAGAACTATACCATAATACCTAGGTGGTCAGCAGACACGTAGATAGACATATTTTTAGTGAAGAAAAAAATAAAAATATTAAAATGTGATACTTAAAGATACTAAGTGTAGAAATAGTTTATGGTGTTTAAGTATATATATAAAAAGTAACTTCATAGCTCTAGGCCTCCATGGAACTCAGTCACTACAACCACAAAAATATATATTTTGTCAGGCAAAAAAATTATTTTGTCACAAAAATATTCGTTTTGTTACGGAAATAAAATTTTTGATAAAAAATAAAACATAAGTCTAACAACATTAAAAAGTGTAACGAGTATAAATTTATACTAATAAGTGGGATGAAAGTCAAAAAAAAAATTCCATCATGCTCCACTTTTAAACCTTGTATACAACTAGTTAGGTCATCAACAGCAATAATAGAAGGATTTTGGTAAGCATACAATATAGATTCCTAAATGTGCTTTGGAACATGATTGTCATATAAGCTAGTCCAACAGCTACCAACCAAATTAATTTATTTGTCTACGAAACCACACATACTTTATTACTCATAATCCATACACCTACTCCCAAGTCCCAATGCCATAAGCTACCAAAACAACAAGAATATTTTTGCTTTCTCGTGATGTATCATGCTGCGGGGCTGTTGGAGGAGAGCAAAACATCACCAGTACTATTACGTAAATAATTCAATTATCAATTGCAACTGAATAAATTTCTGTTGATAATGTTATTGCCGGGGCACAATTTTTCGATAGAAAACTGAAATATCGTAACAATTGTACAAACAATTGTTATTACGTAACACTTCACAGAAGGTACGTAAGAGAAATTTCAACTAGTGCTACACTTCACAGAAGGTGCACAGAACGTAACACTTCACAGAAGGTACGTAAGAGAAATTCTACTAGTGCTACTCTTCACAGAAGGTGCACAAATAGAATTCTGATAATATCAACGCAAACACTTCACCGAAGGTGCGTTAATAGAATCCTGATAATACCAACAAAGAAGATGACTGGCGAAAATGGAATAACTCCTGCTGGGGTGAATGATCACCGTTGCTCAAAGCTTTATTCGCCCCACACGAATAGCTTCCAGGAACCAGCAAGTTCGTCGGAGAACTTGGAACACTCTGCTCTTCTGACTCCTCGGATGAACTCGAACTCCTGTGCAAAAAACGCAACGCTGGAACAATACGTCTCTTCTCTCTCACAGCCTCTAAACACTTGTAAACTTTCTGTCTACTACTTGTGTATTAGTCTCTTACCTGTGAGAGAGAAGGAGGAGGCCTTATATAAGCCCCTGCAACAACTGCCCGGTTAGCACAATGTTAGGGACGTGGTAGTAACCACCCCGAACATGGAACAACCGCTGAGAACATGCAAGGACACGTTCTGCTGGAAGTTGTGCCACCAGCGTAATTTGCACTTTACGCACACAGCCCCTTTACGCACCCTACGTACTCTACGCACACTGCGTACGATGCGTACGCTGCGCACACTGCGCACTCTACGCACGCTGTGCACACTGCGCGCACTGGGCTGCGCACTGGGCTGCGTACTGGACTGCATAACTGGGCCAGCGTAACTGGGCTCGCGTAACGGGCCGCGCAACGTGGTCGCGCAAGTGGCTCGCGTAACGAGCGCAACTTAAGCGCACTATGCGCCTAGCGACGATGCTGACGTGCAAAGTGCGCCAACAAAATGCCACATTACGCCTCATGACCCCTTGAGCCCGAGCACGAGCACGAGCCCGAGTCCGAGTCCGAGTCGCTAAGCCCCTACGGGGCTTAGCTCCTATGAAAATAAATTTCCCAAGAGCAAAAAGCATGAATGCTTTAATTGTTGATTTTAGCCTTTTTTCCATTAGAAAAATAATCCCACATGGCAAACCCATGTGCACCTCCACACCACATGTGCTGTCACGTCCCGACCCGGAATCACCCGAATCATCGTTCTCGCAGGGGGCGTGATGCCGCACGAGCCTGGAGTTGCGCTCGTGCAAGGCAAGATGACAAGTTCTCAAATGGTTATCTTTTGATTCGATATTAACAACGAAAAGAAAACAGAGTATACGAAACAATTCTCTTTATTGATATTTGAAACTGAGATTACAATGGCTTTCGATAGCCTAACAGTATATGCCAGATTGGCTACAGCACTCAGGTTCTCTCTTGCCCACAAAGGATTTCACCGTTCCATACATCATGCCTTCTATATCTCGGCCGCATCAATCCAGTTGCGTAGTCCGAGCGTCAATGCGATAGCACGCTTCAATGCGCTTCGGTATTCTAAGCCTTAACACGTTCAAGCAACGCTTCGCCGCGAGCAATCCATTCCCTGCACCATGCATGAAGCTGGTGGGAGATCAGTACGTTCGTCCTCGCATGTACTGAAGCAAAGATCATCTTTCCAAACCGACATTTTAATATTTATGTTGAATCATGCAACTTAGCTTATGATCTTGCTATGTTCTCCTTAGGGTCAATTTCATGGCATCTTCGAAAGCGTAAAGCATGTTATCATAGCAGCATGTTATCGAATTGAATAGGCAAGCAAACAAGCAATCTCGTGTTTGATTCGTGGTGCGACTTACCAAGTCGACGCACTCGCCCTTGCACCGATGCAAGGTGAATACGCCGCATTCCTTCCCTGTCATATTTTATGTGCATCTCTAAGCAGGATCTCTATGCTGGACGCATATGCGCCTACACTTTCAACCCATCGTTCCTTAACTATATGAGGGCCGTTGGCGTATCCGCGCCGGAATGGACTAAAGGAGTTCCTTTCTTTTCTCTCCTTCTCTTTTCAATATTTGGTTGGGCTGCCCGGCGTTTCACGGGTTGGGTCACATCCCAACAACCGAAACGTTCCCGCTGCATACCATCATTTGCGGCTTTTCCCATCTTGTTTAAGGATGTGCGCCTACAAAGATTATTCGATTCCCTCCTAGGCCAAAGCGGTTCCGGGGCGCTCCGGCATTTAACCGTTTGGGGGAAACACCCGTGCACGGGCGATATCACATTTTATCTCTCGTCCATTCCATTCGACCATGCAACGCCGTTATCATTCAAGCAATTAACTTCAAACAACCAAACATAGTCTTGAGTCCGAGACTCAGACTTATCATCTCGCATCTCTTTCGTTAGCTTTCTGTGTTCTTACATTTCATACTTCGTTTCAATGATTCAATGGCATCGTGCCTCAACTCAATGCTCGTCAACCAAACGACCCGAAGGTCTTGAACACCTTTCGAGGCACCATGTCATATCCGACAGTTCTGCCACATTCATGCCACAACTGTATTCTCTCGCAACGAAGCCATCTTTATTATCCCGTGCGCGTAGGCACGTTTCGACCGTATTTCCATGTTCTATAACTTAGCAATCAATGTTCGGGGCTTGCGCGCTAGGGCGCTCGCCTATTGTCTTTCAATGTTCTAACCGTCTAACTCGTGCAGCAAAGGCACGGTATGGTTCGTGCACTAAGGCACTCGCCGAGTACAGTTATCCCATGTTCTAACGGCTTGCGCACCGAGGCGCTCGCCTTTGCGATATCCAATGTTCCATAGCGACTCGTGCATTTGATGCACGTTTCATTTCAATTGTTCTAACTTAGTGTTCGACTCACACTATGATTTATCTTCGATCGGACCACGCCCGTGGCATCGATAGGTTAACTTAGCATACGATGATATATTTGACTTATCGAATGAAGGAGTAAAAAGAAGTCAATCCTCCCACCTTAAGTCGATATGCCTTCGTCGTTTCGCCGAGCCGATGCGGCTCGATTTCATAACTTTGTTGCACGGCCACTCTCCTGACTTGGCCATTCGAGTACTTCGTGCTTCATTGAATCATACGTCCGATTTGCCTTAGCGTGCCCAAGTCTCATCCCGTCGCAAGGCGACGATTTCATTTCGCGGACCCCTTACTAAATATTTCGAAAGATCGACCTCTAATATTTTTACGTCAAAGTATAACCTGCACACGAAACCAACTAAAATCAATACTTGCAACGATTCGGACTTGTGCCTTGGTCGATTTGATTTCTTAGAATCTTCGAGCCGATTTAACGCACTCATCCTTCGGGGCAACGCGGCGCTTCGCATCGATTCAACTCGATGCATTCTTTCGGGACAAGGCAACTCTTCGTATCGACTTAGTTCGATGCGTTGCTCGGGACAACGTAACTCTCATATCGATTCGCATCGATACATTTCATTCGGTCAACGCGACTCGTTGAGTCAACGCTTCAGCGTAATGCACCGTACGGAGCGGGACATTACATGTGCATCTCCAATAATAGCAAAGCTAATATATAGAGATACAAACCATTTGTTTTTTCCGATATGAGACTAAACCTTTCTAAAGGAAAAACCAAAAACCCAACAATCTCCCGCATATCTCTATATATGGATATAAGTGTTCCCCACAGTAACTGTCCATCATGCATTAGGAGAGATGTCGCTGACGACTTGAATCTTCCCGCATGGGTCAAAAATCAAACTATAATACAAGAATGGACTAAGCCTTGAATTCTGCATCATAGCTGAAATTCTTTTCACTCACATAATGTAGTTACATGTGCTTCTGGCTACACATTAAAGGCCCTGTGCCAGCCTGGTTTCAGTGTATAATTTTGGGCGTCTACAAGTTTACCCTCAAGAGACGGCCTGATATCTCTGTCCATACACTATAGGTGAGTTCATTATAAAGAGACATGGCATGAAGCGCTTTGCGCTTCCCTTGTGGTGCTACGCCGCTATGACATGGCTTAAAGCCGAGGCCTTACCCCGTACCGGAAACCTCATCGTAGTGTCATACTACTGTAGCATGAGGCAACTGCCTCTTTGTAGTGCCAAACTACCCAGCATGAAGCCTTAGGCTCCCTTGCGGTGTTACGCCGCAACGACATGGCTTGCAAGGCCGAGGCTTTATCCCTAACCGGGTACCTTATCGTGGTGTCGTGCCACTGTAACATGAGGAACTCCTCCTCTTAGTAGTGCTGACTACACCCCTCTTTATTTTTAACATACAGCATTAGGCTAACTGCCTATTTGCGGTGCTACGCCGCTGTGACTTGGCCTACTAAGCCGAGGCTTTATCCTATTCCTGGGCAGCACCCCACATATAGGAACCTCATTGTGGAGTCACCCCACTGTAGCATGGAGTTTCACTCCTTGTAGTGCTGTTCTACCGTGCTTTCTGTAAAGCACACCAGGCATTCACTCTGCCTGAGAACTCATTAAGGCAATTAAGCCAACCTTCCCACAGGAACCGTTTTCCGCAGAAAACAACAGTAGACAACAGTGGTTATAGGTCCGTAACCTCTCCATGCCCAATAGAACATGTACCCACCGTTTCTGATATTCTTTCGATTAGTGGTCCTCCCTTGAACCAAAAGCTAGATGCCTAGTAGATAAATCTTTGAACTAATAGCATAAAACTTTATGGTAGGAATATAATAATACAATATCAGAATGCCTTCAAGCCTATTTTACAAGCTGTGTCATTGACCAGCTGGCGCTTGAGGTCCTTGGTGAACGGATCCGCCAGGTTTTTCTGACTCCGAACATCAATCACTGCAATTACATATCTCTTAATAAGATCGTGTACTGCCATGTGCTTTAACCGCACAGTCCTCTTCTTTCCATTGAAAAGGTCATTTGATGCCACCGCTGCAATCGCCTGGTTCTCGCAGTATATCGGTATTGCCGGTATTTGCTCTCCAACCACTGGAAGATCATACATGAGCTCCCGAAGCCATTCTGCTTCCTCGGCTGCGGTATCAAGTGCAAAGAACTCAGATTCCATGGATGACCGCGAGAGCATAGTCTGCTTCTTCGATTTCCACGATATAGCAGCTCCACCCATTGTGAAAATATATCCACCTGTGGACCTCTCGCTCTCCAAATCTGAGCACCACCTGGCATCACTGAAGCCTTCCACTACCTACGGATCTCCGCTGTAGTACAGTGCATATGTCTGAGTCTTCTTGAGATATCTCATAACCTGTTTCACAGCTTTCCAGTGTTCAACACCTGGGTTGCTCGTAAAACGACTCAGCATTCCCACGGCGAAAGCTATGTCAGGCCTTATGGCAGTAGTAGCATACATCAAACTTTCGATTACGCTTGCATACTCCAGCTGCCTGACGCTTTCCCCTGAATTAGGCTTCAGCTTCAGATCACACCTGTACGGCGTATCGATCCCTGGAAGATCCTGATGCCCATAACGAGTGATCATTTTCTCAATATAATGAGACTGTGACAGCGCTAGTCCAGTGTCTGTCCGGATGATCTTGATCCCTAAGATCACATCAGCTTCCCCCAAGTCCTTCATACTGAACTTGCTCGAAATGAACCTCTTTGTCTCCGTGACACAGCTCATATCCGTACCTAGGATGAGCATGTGTCACGACCCGCTCCCGAATAATCGGACACGAGTCGAACGCGCCCAGCCTTCGTCGTTAGACACGACGAAGTAAGCTGTACCAAGCTAGGGAAAACTAACCAGATAAACATGAAAATATAGAATCACAGCATCTAAAAACGTATCCCAGAATGATCACCATAATCCACAAATCTAGATATCATAATGTACGAGTCATCGAGAATGAAATGTACATGAATTCTAAAGACAATATCTAAGAGTAAAGCTAACAGTCTAAACCTGAAACCTCAAGCTAAGCCTCATCCTGCTCAGCTAAATCCTGGGCTCTGGCCCATAGAGTAGAACAATGTCCTGCAAGCATACCTGCAACATATCCTATTCAGGAGCGGAGCAAAGCACAGTTCTAGGTAATGAACAATAACATCATGATATGGAAAGTAAATGCTGAAAGAACAAGAAGAACATGATATGTAAAGAACAGGAAGATCATGAACTACTGCTATAAAGATACATGAAAGATCATGACTATGTAAAGATGCAGGAAAGATCACGACTAAAATCAAGATACAAGTAAGATTATGAAAGAACAAGTAAGATCCTGAACATGTGTGTTATAAATTTGAAATACTTCTATGATATGTGACCGGCTTGGGTAAGATCATGAAAGAACATGAAAAGATCCTGAAAGATCATGTAGGTACGGCTTAGGACCCGCGTGCACTGTGCGAGGCCTAAGCTAAAGATCATGAATAAGTATCCCGGTTTGGTCACATATCTAGAGTATTTTCCCACCCCAAGATTCAAGTAAGAACATGAAAGAACATGACAGATAAGATCATGAACGTGTCGCAGTGTGTCAGCAATAAAGAACAAGGGAAATGCACTGATCAAAACCATAGAGTGTACTTGCCTTGCTCCAAGAAGTACAAGTAACCAAGAAACTGGATGTCCTCCTGTATATAATAATGATTTACAGGAAATTAATAAACTGACTAATTCTAACTGCTAGCTAAAAATAGACCAACTTGGAACTATATAAATTACCATACAAAAATTTATCTAACCTAGGTTCTTTACAGTTATTGAATTGAACCCTATGCTCCAGTTTACTAAGTACCAAAATACCTAAAACATGGTCATGGCCAAACAATTCCCATTTATCTGTACTGCAACTCAGCTATAAGGATGGCTCAACAAGTTGAACTAAGGCCCCGGTTTTCTGTTCAATCATAACCAAATTAACAACTGAAGGAATTTGTACAAATCTCTATCTTAAGTTAACTCAAACTGCTTCAACTAACTGCCATAGATAAAAGCAGCAGGAAATATTGCACTGCGTACTGGAATTGAAAATAAATCCAACTCAAAATATTCCTCTCCAATGCCCATTCACAATTTAAGCCAAAGTTTAAAGCAACTAAACTATACACAAGCCTAAAAAAAATTATTAACATAAGACCAAGTCAGCAAGGAACAAGGCCAGCAACCCTACAACTGAGTGTTCCTGAATCAAAGCTCAGTTAAAACATTCACCAAAAACTCTATAACCACATAGGTCTTCCTTCTCCCAGAATATTTACAAATAAAACATCACAACTCTATCAATTGGATTAGCCAAAGAATGAGCAATTACTCAATCCACAAGCAGGAAGCCTACGAGAAAAATATACAATTTATACAACTCATTTGTATAAGAATTAAACTAGGCATATACTGGTTATACTTCCAAATCCTGCTCTGAACTAAACACAAACTGCTTTGATTTGATTCTCCTTCCAATACTAACCAAGCTACTATGAAAACCACCCACTTAATCCCCGCAACTACGTAGTCGGACACGAACTGGATCCATCCCTGGACACGCCATGACACCATTGGATACATACACGACCCCAACTCCAGATTGGTTCCAACCCGAGCAACACACTCTGCTTCCCGCTACTCCTTGTTCTTGCACCCATCCGGACGACTCATGGTCACAGCAACCAATCATCAACAACAACAAAAAAAATGGATATGAACTCTACAGGACACGAACAGTACTCTAGACTCCACGCTACACACACCCTGCATCCCAACCAATCTTCACTAAACGACCGCAGCGAAATAAATTCCAAATATGAGATAACTAATTCTGTAACGGGGAGATCCGAGTAATACCTGGAGTGATCAAAACTGTGCTGACAGAGGCTCAAGAAATCAGACACGCCGTCTTCAGCAGATCGGACACAAATTGGTTCCTGCTCTGACCCGACAGCCCATCAATACAAGTATAATTTGTAAGAACAACATCTCCCAGAGGAACCAACACAAAACTCAAAATAAAAATTCTCAAAAACAATAAGAGATCGAAGCTCACCTATGAAATGATTCGAATCGAACCAGAGTCAATTTTTGCAGAGAACAAGGATCTACTTCTCAAAATACTGATCGAAGAACAAGAGAGTCTAAATTACTCATCAAAACTCAAAATACCTAAATTCTGAACAATTCAGATCGGATGCTTACCGATCGCTGATCTGGACGAGATAAAGAAACTCCTGCGACCCGCACCTCACCGTCGACGTCACCGGGACAATTTCCGACGGCCACCTCTGTGAGGTCTGAACGTAAGATCCTCCATAAAGTGAGTATAAACTCAAGGAACATTCCTCATCAAGAAGAGTCGAGGTGTACATACTCACCGTCGTTGAAAGGAACAGCGCCAAGTGTCGATGATCGTCGTCGTGGATGTCGGGAACCTTTGCCAAGTACGAACGCTCCGCTGGTAGATGAATGATGTCGTCGTGGATGTCGGGAACCTTTGCCGCCGTGAGGTGGAGAGCCGCCGAGGAAGAACAAGGAAGCGCCGCTCGCCGAGTACAGAGAATGGAGCCACCCTCCGCGCGCGTGTGGTCAAGCCGTTGAGGATCTCGTCGGAAACCGATCCCCCCACCGAGAAGGACATCGGACGCCGACGTCAAGGCCGCGGAAAAATCTAGAGTTAGGTCGGAAAATTTGGGGAACCGGAGAGAAGAAGAAGAGCTCCGAATTTTTTTCCAGAGAAAAATAATGGCTTCTCTCACTCTCAGAGGAAAAAAATAAAGTAAAAATGTAACTTTTACATTTAAGACCTCCCGCTACTAAAACTTTTCATATCAGTCCTAATCTTTTAAACAAAATTCCAAAAACCACCCTTTCATTTTCACTAATTGTAAGATTTGATAAAATTCAGTTGGAAAGTTCTTTTAACAATAAATGGGGACCACTAAGTTAGTTGTAACAAACTTTTGAAATTTTAAAATATATATTCCTGCTCCCCAAATTCTTTCCCTCCAAAATATTTATAAATTAAAATATTTATTATTTAAAGCAAAAATTTTATTATTAGAAAATATTTTTAAATTCTAAAAAAAATAGGAAAGTGGAGTTACAAATCTTCCCCCCTTAAAATAATTTCGTCCTCGAAATTCAAGAGACAATCAAAACAAATCGCAAAGTAAAATCTCAAAGAAGGTTCAAACACAAATCATTTATTGTATTTAAAATTTCTCAATATCAAAATACAATCAGACAAACAAACTGGGATAACGCTCCCGCATCTCGTCCTCGCGCTCCCATGTGGACTCTCCCGGAGAGTGGTGTCTCCACATGACGCGGACAAATGGAATGGTCTGGTTCCACAGTTGTTTTTCCCTACGATCAAGGATCACTACTGGCTGCTCCTCGTAAGTCAATCTCGGGCCTACCTTCAGCTCAGAATAGTCCACCACGTGGCTCGGGTCTGGAATATATCGTCGAAGCTGGGATACATGGAAAACATCGTGCACTCCCTCCAATCTAGCTGGAAGCGCTAGCCGGTACGCCACCTCGCCAATCCGCGCCGTCACGTCAAAAGGTCCGATGAATCTCGGACTGAGCTTCCCGCCTCTGCCGAATCTGATGACACCCCTGGTTGGTGAGATCTTCAGTAGCACTCTATCTCCAACCGTGAACTCCAGTGGCCGTCTGCTGTTGTCCGCCCAGTGCTTCTGCCGATCCCGTGCAACTCTGCAACACTCTGAGCCTTGAGACCAAGTATGATAATTACATATAAGAAGTTGAAATAACACGTTCTAACGAGGATCAAGAATCAAATAGGCACGAGACGGAATGAAGTTTCAACTACAACTTAGAGGAGCAAAATCATGAAGATACAAACTATTAAGTATGATCAAAAGTGGATTAGGACAAGATAGGAAATCATGGTTAGATAAACATGTTTTAAGATTGAAGTTTAGACAAGACATGAACGAAGTATGGAATTAAAATCTGGCAATGTATAATTTGAGGAAATCAATGATCGAACGATAAAATGCTAGAAGGGAAATTAGGAAAGGTTGATTGAGAAAACGTACGAAATACTCGGGAGATACAGTATCAAATCAGGATGAACATGCAAGGATCTGTGATTCTCGAAAACTAATAATCATATAAAAAGGGACATAGTTTCCATAGTGTCCGGAAACATATAGTTATTTGAAATCACTTTGCCTAAAATCCCTACCCCGCCAGTATATATCTAACTGCAGTGAACTTCGGCTCCGTGACTCAAATAACAATATGTCACCGAATAATCTGTCAACCTTATCCATTTTCAAACAATTATCGACGAAGCAACTCAAGAGATCTAAATATGAAGAGTTCAGGACAAAGTCTCAATAATACCTGAAAACCTATGAATGTCTGAAATCACTTCAACTTGGAGTTCCTGCCTCGCCAGTGCACTACTGGCTGCAGTGAACCCTCAGTCTCCATAATCCAGCTAATGGCTGCAGCGCGCAACTGTCATGCCATAGTAGGTCATCGAATAGCCTCTCGACTTTATCCTTAGGAATTTCAAAAGAGTTCCAAGGAATTCAAAATGAGTTTCAATAGTCCAAGTCAAGAAGATGGTGAGGTTATCTGACTATTAGAATACAAGGGTTTATGAGGTACTAAGAGACAAGGAATCCAATCAGTGAGTACAAAAGGGCAACCAGGGAGATTTAAAATTTCAGACAGGGAACGAAGTTTCAAATTATAACAGAATTTTAACTGATATCTGGAATGGTAACAAGATTCCGTATAGGGAACGTAATCCCGAATAACGAAGCCGCGAAGGTTGCATAGAAGCAATGTATCAGATAGAAGGCAAAGTCTCGAAATAAGGACCAAAAACCTTGTACATGAATCAATGTATAACAAAATCTCCAATGACAACGAAGTCTCGAACAATACCTCGAATGGAAAAGGAATTTCAACAAAAAACAAATTTTAGATAGAAAATCAGACATCAACAAAGTCACAAATAGGATACAAAATCTTGAATAGAAATTTTGAATAAGAAACAAGTTTACGAAGAGTGAATGGAGGAGTATCAATCAACGAATAGAGTAAAAGGTTCTGAATCGTAAATATGGAACAAGCAAATTCTCAAATAAGGTCAAAACAAAATCGCGAATAGAGATCAATCTCGAACAGAAAATAAGTCATGAATAGGAAATAGAATTCATGTAGGAAACTAGTCAACGTCTCAAAATAGAAAACAAAATCTTCAAACGAGGTCTCGAATAGGGACTGAATCTCAAGCAAGTGTCAAGATAGGAGTGAAGGTTCAAACAATATTTTGATTGGGAACAAGTTCCAAAGTGAAATTTCGGATAGGAATAAAATCTCGAATAGCACATGGTTCGAATAGAAAAATTCAAATAGAAGCCAAAAACAAAGCCATGAATATGAAACAGGGTATCGAATAGTGGATTCCAAACAATTATCGAATTATGGATCTGAAACAAGTTTGCCGAATAGGAAATAATATCTCGAAATAAGTTTCGAACATCAACCAAGGGTTCAAAATAGAAAACAAGAAGTTTCAAGAAATGGTCTAGATGTTGAAAGAAATTTAAGAAAAGACTAGATTGCTAATCAAGATACATGGTTTTCCCAACTATGCAAAAGAAATCTTCTGTCTTCAGTCTATCTTCAATATTTCCTCCGGGACGAAAATCTTTCTAACCTCCTTCAATTGTCCTGGCGTAGGCTGATCCCTGCGGTAGTGCTCCATGTGGTTGCTGAATCTAGAGAGGCTGGTCCCCATGCTGTAGTCCTGGTGTGTTCGTCCTTGGGCAGTGTGATCAATGGTCTCTGGCAATCCTTGACTTGATGGGCAGGCGATCCGTATTACAAGTATAGCCTCCGTCTTTGGTAGCACTCTTTGTAGTGATGTCCTGGCGATGACAGAAATTGTTAGTGGTCGTCATCTGAATCTGAGTCTGGATCTCCCGCTGGGCTGAAGCGCAGAGCCCCTGATAGGAATATACGTCTGTTGACATGCTGGCTGTTGAGATCTGCTCCCGATGATGCAACTGGTGGTGTGACCGAAGAAACGCCGACTGAGTGTTGCGATGCTTTGCGGATCCACAGTAGTTGCTATCTTCATCATAAGTCTTCATGTTCCTCCTGAACTTCAGCTTCCCGTCACGTCCTATTGTCCGTGCTACATTCTGGATCTCCTGGCTGGTAGCTCTAATCTTCAGAGAAGTCGGATCCTCACATGCTGAGATGATCTTCAGTGGCGGCTTCAGGTTCTCGATCTGCTCCTCGGTGCAAGATATGCGCTCGGTGTCGGAGAAGTCCAAGGTCTGAGGTTCTGGAAGTCAGAAGTCCTCTCTAACTCGGGAAATACATTTGCAAGTCTGGATTGAAAAAGGACGGCCTGTTGGTGTCAAGGAACTCTTGAAACGTCTCCGTCAACTGCGTACTACCCATGGGGATAGTAGTGGCGATAGAAGGTAGTGGAAGCTCGAAACCTTCAAATGTAGGTGGATCAACAGTTCTGGTGTCGCATGCTTTTGAACTATTTTTAAAACAGAAAACTGTTAAAATAACCTAGACCTAAATACAACAAGTGTTTATAGAATATCAATATACCTGATATACCTGATATACCCTTATTTTACGATTTTCCTATGCTGTATCAAGTTTCCCCTAGTTTAAATCAAGTCCCCCAATAGTACGCTAAGACCTAGGTACCATTAGGATGGACCTGCATGGGCCACCACTAAAAACATGTCACGACCCGCTCCCGAATAATCGGACACGAGTCGGACACGCCCAGCCTTCGTCGTTAGACACGACGAAGTAAGCTGTACCAAGCTAGGGAAAATTAACCAGATAAACATGAAAATATAGAATCACAGCATCTAAAAACGTATCCCAAAATGATCACCATAATCCACAAATCTAGATATCATAATGTACGAGTCATCGAGAATGAAATGTACATGAATTCTAAAGACAATATCTAAGAGTAAAGCTAACAGTCTAAACCTGAAACCTCAAGCTAAGCCTCATCCTGCTCAGCTAAATCCTGGGCTCTGGCCCATAGAGTAGAACAATGTCCTGCAAGCATACCTGCAACATATCCTATTCAGGAGCGGAGCAAAGCACAGTTCTAGGTAATGAACAATAACATCATGATATGGAAAGTAAATGCTGAAAGAACAAGAAGAACATGATATGTAAAGAACAGAAAGATCATGAACTACTGCTATAAAGATACATGAAAGATCATGACTATGTAAAGATGCAGGAAAGATCACGACTAAAATCAAGATACAAGTAAGATTATGAAAGAACAAGTAAGATCCTGAACATGTGTGTTATAAATTTGAAATACTTCTATGATATGTGACCGGCTTGGGTAAGATCATGAAAGAACATGAAAAGATCCTGAAAGATCATGTAGGTACGGCTTAGGACCCGCGTGCACTGTGCGAGGCCTAAGCTAAAGATCATGAATAAGTATCCGGGTTTGGTCACATATCTAGAGTATTTCCCCACCCCAAGATTCAAGTAAGAACATGAAAGAACATGACAGATAAGATCATGAACGTGTCGCAGTGTGTCAGCAATAAAGAACAAGGGAAATGCACTGATCAAAACCATAGAGTGTACTTGCCTTGCTCTAAGAAGTACAAGTAACCAAGAAACTGGATGTCCTCCTGTATATAATAATGATTTACAGGAAATTAATAAACTGACTAATTCTAACTGCTAGCTAAAAATAGACCAACTTGGAACTATATAAATTACCATACAAAAATTTATCTAACCTAGGTTCTTTACAGTTATTGAATTGAACCCTATGCTCCAGTTTACTAAGTACCAAAATACTTAAAACATGGTCATGGCCAAACAATTCCTATTTATCTGTACTGCAACTCAGCTATAAGGATGGCTCAACAAGTTGAACTAAGGCCCCGGTTTTCTGTTCAATCATAACCAAATTAACAACTGAAGGAATTTGTACAAATCTCTATCTTAAGTTAACTCAAACTGCTTCAACTAACTGCCATAGATAAAAGCAGCAGGAAATATTGCACTGCGTACTGGAATTGAAAATAAACCCAACTCAAAATATTCATCTCCCATGCCCATTCACAATTTAAGCCAAAGTTTAAAGCAACTAAACTATACACAAGCTTAAAAAAATTATTAACATAAGACCAAGTCAGCAAGGAACAAGGCCAGCAACCCTACAACTGAGTGTTCCTGAATCAAAGCTCAGTTAAAACATTCACCAAAAACTCTATAACCACATAGGTCTTCCTTCTCCCAGAATATTTACAAATAAAACATCACAACTCTATCAATTGGATTAGCCAAAGAATGAGCAATTACTCAATCCACAAGCAGGAAGCCTACGAGAAAAATATACAATTTATACAACTCATTTGTATAAGAATTAAACTAGGCATATACTGGTTATACTTCCAAATCCTGCTCTGAACTAAACACAAACTGCTTTGATTTGATTCTCCTTCCAATACTAACCAAGCTACTATGAAAACCACCCACTTAATCCTCGCAACTGCGTAGTCGGACACGAACTGGATCCATCCCTGGACACGCCATGACACCATTGGATACATACACGACCCCAACTCCAGATTGGTTCCAACCCGAGCAACACACTCTGCTTCCTGCTACTCCTTGTTCTTGCATCCATCCGGACGACTCATGGTCACAGCAACCAATCATCAACAACAAAAAAAAAATGGATATGAACTCTACAGGACACGAACAGTACTCTAGACTCCACGCTACACACACCCTGCATCCCAACCAATCTTCACTAAACGACCGCAGCGAAATAAATTCCAAATACGAGATAACTAATTCTGTAATGGGGAGATCCGAGTAATACCTGGAGTGATCAAAACTGTGCTGACAGAGGCTCAAGAAATCAGACACGCCGTCTTCAGCAGATCGGACACAAATTGGTTCCTGCTCTGACCCGACAGCCCATCAATACAAGTATAATTTGTAAGAACAATATCTCCCAGAGGAACCAACACAAAACTCAAAATAAAAATTCTCAAAAACAATAAGAGATCGAAGCTCACCTATGAAATGATTCGAATCGAACCAGAGTCAATTTTTGCAGAGAACAAGGATCTACTTCTCAAAATACTGATCGAAGAACAAGAGAGTCTAAATTACTCATCAAAACTCAAAATACCTAAATTCTGAACAATTCAGATCGGATGCTTACCGATCGCTGATCTGGACGAGATGAAGAAACTCCTGCGACCCGCACCTCACCGTCGACGTCACCGGGACAATTTCCGACGGCCACCTCTGTGAGGTCTGAACGTAAGATCCTCCATAAAGTGAGTATAAACTCAAGGAACAGTCCTCATCAAGAAGAGTCGAGGTGTACATACTCACCGTCGTTGAAAGGAACAGCGCCAAGTGTCGATGATCGTCGTCGTGGATGTCGGGAACCTTTGCCAAGTACGAACGCTCCGCTGGTGGATGAATGATGTCGTCGTGGATGTCGGGAACCTTTGCCGCCGTGAGGTGGAGAGCCGCCGAGGAAGAACAAGGAAGCGCCGCTCGCCGAGTACAGAGAATCGAGCCACCCTCCGCGCGCGTGTGGTCAAGCCGTTGAGGATCTCGTCGAAAACCGATCCCCCCACCGAGAAGGACGTCGGACGCCGACGTCAAGGCCGCGGAAAAATCTAGAGTTAGATCGGAAAATTTGGGGAACCGGAGAGAAGAAGAAGAGCTCCGAATTTTTTTTCTAGAGAAAAATAATGGCTTCTCTCACTCTCAGAGGAAAAAAATAAAGTAAAAATGTGACTTTTACATTTAAGACCTCCCGCTACTAAAACTTTTCATATCAGTCCTAATCTTTTAAACAAAATTCCAAAAACCACCCTTTCATTTTCACTAATTGTAAGATTTGATAAAATTCAGTTGGAAAGTTCTTTTAACAATAAATGGGGACCACTAAGTTGTAACAAACTTTTGAAATTTTAAAATATATATTCCTGCTCCCCAAATTCTTTCCCTCCAAAATATTTATAAATTAAAATATTTATTATTTAAAGCAAAAATTTATTATTAGAAAATATTTTTAAATTCTAAAAAAAATAGGAAAGTGGAGTTACAGCATGTCATCCACGTACAAACAAACGTTCACACCTCTTCCATCAGCGAACTTGGTGTAAACACACTTGTCCGTCTCGCTGACCATGTAGCCATTTGACCTTATAACCTTGTCAAATTTCTCATACCACATCTTGGGAGCCTGTTTAAGACCGTACAAAGATTTTATCAACTTGCAGACTTTGTCTTCAAGACCCTTGACGACAAATCCCTCTGGTTGTTGTATGTAAATCTCTTCGGTCAGCTCGCCATTTAGGAAAGCCGTATTCACATCCATCTGATGTATCACCATCTTATGTATTACTGCAAGAGCAATCAACATCCTGATAGTGATCATCCGGGCAACTGGAGCATACGTGTCAAAATAGTCAATCTCCTGCATCTGAGAAAACCCCTTAGCTACCAACCTAGCCTTGAACTTGTCAATAGTTCCGTCTGCTTTCATCTTCTTCTTGAAGATCTATTTGCATCCGATGGGTTTCGCTCCTTCAGGAAGATCAACCAACACCCAAGTGTTATTTGAGGTGATGGAATTAATTTCATTGTCAATCGCCTCCTTCCAGAAAACTGTATCTCTGGTCTTCATCGTCTCATCATATGTAAGCGGATCTGCTTCCACATGATAGGTGACAAAGTCACTTCCGAAGTCCTTCGGCCTCCTCACACGCTTAGCGGACGGCTCAGCTTGTTCTGGTTCAATCGTTGTTTCAACAACATCATCTTGGACCATATCTTCATTGAAGACTTCAGTTTGCTGCACACCCTCATTGTTCTCTGGTACATCCGCAAGAACAATATTCTCGTGCCTTGTAAATTTTTCTTCAAAATATTCTGCGTCGCGAGATTCAATGATATGATTTGACTCAATATCAAGAAATCTCCGAACATCACTCTTCTCGGCATACCCCAAGAAGATCGTCTTAGTAGTCCTTGTCCCAAGCTTCTGAATCTTCAGATCTGAAAGCTTGATATATGCCAGACACCCCCACACTCGAATGACATTCAAGTTAGGTCTGACCTTGAACCAGAGTTCATGAGAAGTAATGTCTGAAGTTGCATGAGGCACTCTATTTAGAATAAAAGTGGCCGTCAATGCAGCTTCACCCCAGTAGCACTTAGGAAGGCCAGCAGTCAACAACATTGAGTTTATCATTTCTGTTAACGTTCTGTTCTTCCTCTCTGCTACTCCGTTTGATTGAGGAGAGTACGGATGTCACGCCCCGACTCGGAATCACCCGAATCATCGTCCTCGCAGGGGGCGTGATGCCGCACGAGCCTAGAGTTGCGCTCGTGCAAGGCAAGATGACAAGTTCTCAAATGGTTATCTTTTGATTCGATATTTACAACGATAGGAAAACAGAGTATACGAAACAGTTCTCTTTATTGATATTCGAAACAGAGATTACAAAGGCTTTCGATAGCCTAACAATATATGCCAGATTGGCTACAACACTCAAGTTCTCTCTTGCCCACAAAGGATTTCACCATTCCATACATCATGCCTTCTATATCTCGGCCGCATCAATCCAGTTGCGTAGTCCGAGCGTCAATACGATTGTACGCTTTAATGCGCTTCGGCATTCTAAGCCTCAACACGTTCAAGCAACGCTTCGTCGCGAGCCATCCATTCCCTGCACCCTGCATGAAGCTGGTGGAGGATCAGTACGTTCGTCCTCGTATGTACTGAAGCAAAGATCTTCTTTCCAAACCGACATTTTAATATTTACGTTGAATCATGCAACTTAGCTTATGATCTTGCTATGTTATCCTTAGGGTCAATTTTATGGCATATTTGAAAGCGTAAAACATGTTATCATAGCAGCATGTTATCGAATTGAATAGGCAAGCAAACAAGCAATCTCGTGTTTGATTCGTGGCGCGACTTACCAAGTCGACGCACTCGCCCTTGCACCGACGCAAGGTGAATACGCCGTAATCCTTTCCTGTCATATTATATGTGCATCTCTAAGCAGGATCTCTATGCGGGACGCATACGCGCCTGCACTTTCAACCCATCGTTCCTTAACTATATGAAGGTCGTGGACGTATTCGCGCCGGAATGGACTAAAGGAGTTTCTCTTTTATTTTCCTTACTTTCTTTTCTCTCCTTCTTTTCTCTCTCGTGTTTGGGTAGCCCGGTGTTTCACGGTTTGGGTTGCTATCCCAACTACCGAAACTTACCGCGTGCCTGCCATTATTTGCGGCTTTTCACATTTACGACCGAGTGCTAATCGGACTTCGCAGATGTACGCCTATCAAAGATTACATCCCTCCTAGGCCGAACGGTTCCGGTGCCCCGGTGTGCCCGTTCGGAGGGAACGTTCCGTGCACGGAAGATATCATCGCAATTATCTCAAGTCCATTCCATTCGACCATGCAACGCACTATCATTCAAACAATCAAGCATAGCCTTGAGTCCAAGACTCAGACTTTATCATCTCGTATTTCTTCTGTTAACTTTCTATGTTCTCACGTTTCATACTTCGTTTCAATGATTCAATGGCATCGTGCCTCAACTCAATGCTCGTCAACCGAACGACCCGAAGGTCTTGAACACCTTTCGAGGCACCATGTCATATCCGACAGTTCTGCCACATTCATGCCACAACTGTATTCTCTCGCAATGAAGCCATCTTTTATTATCCCGTGCACGTAGGCACGTTTCGACCGTATATCCATGTTCTATAACTTAGCATTCAATGTTCGGGGCTTGCGCGCTCGGACGCTCGCCTATTGTCTTTCAATGTTCTAGCCGTCTAACTCGTACAGCAAAGACACGGTATGGTTCGTGCACTAAGGCATTCGCCGAGTACAGTTATCCCATTTTCTTACGGCTTGCGCACCAAGGCGCTCGCCTTTGCGATATCCAATATTCCGTAGCGACTCGTGCATTTGATGCACGTTTTATTTCAATTGTTCTAACTTAGTGTTCGACTCACACTATGATTTATCTCCGATCGGATCACGCCTGTGGCGTCGATAGGTTAACTTAGCATACAATGATATATTTGACTTATCGAATGAAGGAGTAAAAAGAAGTCAATCCTCCCACCTTGAGTCGATATGCCTTCGTCGTTTTGCCGAGCCGATGCGGCTCGATTTCCTATCTTTGTTGTATGACCACTCTCCTGACTTAGCCATTCGAGCACGTCATGCTTCATTGAACTATACGTCCAATTTGGCCTACCGTGCCCAAGTCTCAGCCTGTCGCAAGGCGACGATTTGCTTTCGTGGACCCCTTACTGAATAAGGCAGAATGCCGACCTCTAATATTTCTGCGTCAACGTATAGCCTGCACACGAAACCAACTAAAATTAATACTTACATCGATTCGGACTTGCGCCTTGGTCGATTCAATTTCTTAGAATCTTTGAGCTGATCCAACGCACTCATCCTTCGGGGCAACGCGGCGCTTCGCATCGATTCAAGTTGATGCATTCTTTCGAGGCAAGGCAACTCTTCGCATCGACTTAGTTCGATGCGTTGCTCGGGACAACGCAACTCTCGTATCGACTCGCATCGATACATTTTCATTCGGTCAACGCTACTCGTTGAGTCAACGCTTCAGCGTAATGCGCCGTACGGAGCGGGGCATTACAGAATATACCACTCAAAACAAGGTTCGTCCTCGAACCAAAACCAACACTCCGACTAAGTGTTTTATAGATCGTTTCACGATCTCGTCCCACCAACGTTGTTCAATCTCACCCTATCTTGCAAGCTTTCATTTTAACATTTCAAGTCTTCCCTGCAGCTCGATTTGAATTTGTATACAACTCGATTTAGATCCGTACCTATATTCAAGGCGTCCCGAAGATATATGTATTTTGACCAAGTCCAGCGGTAGCAAATTGGAATAAAGCTGACAGGTAAATTTCAATCCTATGCTTGCCATCTCGTACTCTCGATCGGACTTATCCTTAGCAACTGTTCTCGAAATTTTATCGTATATTTTATATTCGATACATACGTGATTCATTCAATAAAGTCACTGCACACGACGCGATTCAAAATTGCCTTTCTCATTTCGTATGTTTCATCGGGACTATCAATTCTACGCATCGCGTCAAGCTGTCGCGCATCCAATCACAACGAGTCTCCGCAACGCCTTGCGTTCAAAATCGTCACCCAACTATTTCCGAAGTCTTGCTATACAACTTATCTCGATACGACTTCCTTTGTTGACTTGCAAATGCATCAGCATTCAGGGCTACGCCCGCTAGGTTACTTACCTAGGCACCGTGCTTAGATTCTCCCGACGCAACTTTAAATTGACATTGCTCAAAGGCCACAATCTATCCGACACGAAAGTTTACATCAAAGCGACGGTACATCAAGGCAACGATCGCCTTAGCATGAAGGTCTTTACGATGCGTCTTACATTCGATTTCCTAATGAGTAGGAATTCACTAGCCAAATTCCCAACTTATCCGTCTCGCAACATCGAATACAAGTTCGATTCACGCAAGCTCAATTGCAAGGTGAATCCGAATCTAACGACATGACTTATAGGTCATTCCCTTATCTTTCCCTCTCGCGTATAGCATGTTTCTCGTAATCGCCTACTCGCATCACCAAGTTCGTTGGTGAATTTCTCGTTCGATCGTCGACCAACATAACCATTCAAGCATTCATCCGACGAATACTCAAATCTAACAATATCATTCTCAATCGAAAGTTGTTCCAACAATTCTCGATCGCCTAGACTTATCGTCAACATGTACCCTGTTATATTTGTTATCGGTACAATCTCATATGCGATATCGCATGGGTCATCTTACAGTCTGCAGCATTCAATTTGATTTGGCGGTCAAGTCTTCTAGTGTCAGCTGCCCCAAAGCTACGCTCGATAATTGTGGATCATCACCGAAGGACAGTTTAATACGAACCATGCTATATCTTATTTCGGAGCCAAATCACGTTTCGACGATTTCTATGCGACTATCCAATTTCGAACAAAATCATTTCTATCGACGCAACTGATGCACAACTATCCTCCGAGTCAAGTCATGCACTACCGTCGATGATTTCACAATTTACGAAACATCTACTCGTATCGAATTCGAGTCTATCTTATTTGCGGGTCGACACACGAGATGCTATACGCATCGAACAATCGTCGATAACTTATAGTCTCGTCTTTGATCAATCACAAAATTTACGATCAACCAAGTTCGTTCATTCTCGTATCGTTACTTACAAAATTCTATAGCACGAGGCACACTCTATTTTGTATTCTCACATCGCTTACGTTTTCTTACGTATCGATCTCGATACGCCGTATCCATTTCAATAACGTAAGGGTCAACTTTGAATCCGTTTCAACGTCAACTTAACTCGCATCGCATACATCCAAGTTCGCAACAAATTTTTCCATACGCATCCACTCGTTCTCCGATTCGCCGTATCCCGCTATACTTTGATCGCGTAACCAAGTTACCGATTATCCAACATCGTGCCCTCGAGTTATAAGATCTTGCCCTCTAAGTTTCGCGTGTTTTCAGTCGTACTCAGATGAGTGTCGCCGTAACGTAACCAACTATTTCTTAGGCACGATTACTCACGTCAACCAACTTTCTTACCGAAGTCGCACATCGTGCGATTCAATTACAATTCGTATCACCTAATATTTCTATCAAAATTGCAAGTCGTGCGATTCGATTCGTCTCGCCCAACATTTTTATCGAGATCGCAAGTCGTGCGACTCATTCGTAAGCTCGACTTTTCCCTTTTCCGTCGATCCAATTATTGCGTCAAGGCATAATCGTTTCGCTAGTGTCGATCGTCCGACCAACTTATAACTTTCATCCGACGTATCGTTCGTCGATACGAGTCTCGCCTTATCGTCCCAACCGATTTTTGATGATCACTTGCATCAACATACCATTATACAAATTTTCAATCGAGTCTCGGTACTCTCCCGTCCATTGCGGACAAACCTTCCGCAATTCTCACAACGCGTCGATGAAATTTATCGCACAAGTGCTATACCATATACCACTCGGAATTGAGTCATTCATTGCCTACGTGGTACGACATATACCACTCGGAATTCAAGCCATTTTCCTCGCATTATACTTAGTATAGACCAACGATCTCTTCCGACTCACGATTTCCGCAGTGATCGTGCTTGATCACAACCGTAACTTTGATTAATTCACATCCGACACAACTCGGTCGATGTTCTCGTTTGCCAACATAAGTTTGGTGTGCAACCGAATGATTTGTTCTATCGATTTACGATTTCAATTCTTTCCTTACGTTGCATCTCGTGCAACAATTTATTTGATATGCGTCGTACCCCGTGTAATAAATTTTTACTTTCGATACGCGTTGCACATCGTGCTACGATTTATTTTCGACACTTTTATTTTACTTTGTACAACGATTTATTTCTAATTTCCTTTGCACTTCGTGCAACGATTAATTTGATATGCGTTGCACTACGTGCAATAATTTTTACTTTCAATACGCGTTGCACATCGTGCAACGATTATTTCTGACATTTATCGCACCTCGTGCAATGATTTACTCTCGACTTTCCAAGTCAATGCTCAATCCGTTTAACACATTCGGTATTGGCTTATCGCTTCTCACTTTTATTTTACCGCATATTCACATTAACTCGTTGCACATCGTGCATCATTTTATTTCTCATTCATCATGTTACATTGTAACATCTCAAATCGTATTTCACAATTTGTTACGCTTGCAGCAACTAACACTTTTACGGCTCGTTGCATTCAATGCAATATACCCTTCGCGACTTTCTTAGCAAACATCATGTAATTTCTAAAACGCATGCGGCAAAATTATACGATTTGTATTAGACTTATTGTATGGAACATCCAGTGCGGCATCGAGTAGAGTCAAGAGTGATATCAAGTGGTGGAGGGCAACTTTTCGAATTGTAATGAAGCGAGCGTCCAGAAGAAATTGAGCCTAGAGCTCTGATACCAATTTGTCACGCCCCGACTCGGAATCACCTGAATCATCGTCCTCGCAGGGGACGTAATGCCGTACGAGCCTGGAGTTACTCTCGTGCAAGGCAAGATGACATGTTCTCAAATGGTTATCTTTTGATTCGATATTTACAACGATAGAAAAACAGAGTATACGAAATAGTTATCTTTATTGATATTCGAAACAGAGATTACAAAGGCTTTCGATAGCCGAACAATATATGTCAGATTGGCTACAACACTCAAGTTCTCTCTTGCCCACAAAGGATTTCACCGTTCCATACATCATGCCTTCTATATCTCGGCCGCATCAATCCAGTTGCGTAGTCCGAGCGTCAATACGATTGCACGCTTCAATGTGCTTCGGCATTCCAAGCCTCAACATGTTCAAGCAACGCTTCGTCGCGAGCCATCCATTCCCTGCACCCTGCATGAAGCTGGTGGGGGATCAGTACGTTCGTCCTCGCATGTACTGAAGCAAAGATTTTCTTTCCAAACCGATATTTTAATATTTACGTTGAATCATGCAACTTAGCTTATGATCTTGCTATGTTCTCCTTAGGGTCAATTTCATGGCATATTCGAAAGCGTAAAGCATGTTATCATAGCAGCATGTTATCGAATTGAATAGGCAAGCAAACAAGCAATCTCGTGTTTGATTCGTGATGCGACTTACCAAGTCGACGCACTCGCCCTTGCACCGACGCAAGGTGAATACACTGTAATCCTTCCCTGTCATGTTATATGTGCATCTCTAAGCAGGATCTCTATGCGGGACGCATACGCGCCTACACTTTCAACCCATCGTTCCTTAACTATATGAAGGTCGTAGGCGTATCCGCGCCGGAATGGACTAAAGGAGTTTCTCTTTTATTTTTCCTTACTTTCTTTTCTCTCCTTCTTTTCTCTCTCGTGTTTGGGTAGCACGGCGTTTCACGGGTTGGGTTGCTATCCCAACTACCGAAACTTACCGCGTGCCTACCATCATTTGCGGCTTTTCACATTTACGACCGAGTGCTAATCGGACTTCGCAGATGTACGCATATCAAAGATTACATCCCTCCTAGGCCGAACGGTCCCGGTGCCCCGGTGCGCCCGTTCGGAGGGAACGTTCCGTGCACGAAAGATATCATCGCAATTATCTCAAGTCCATTCCATTCGACCATGCAACGCACTATCATTCAAACAACCAAGCATAGCCTTGAGTCCAAGACTCAGACTTTATCATCTCGTATTTCTTCTGTTAACTTTCTATGTTCTCACGTTTCATACTTTATTTCAATGATTCAATGGCATCGTGCCTCAACTCAATGCTCGTCAACCGAACGACCCGAAGGTCTTGAACACCTTTCGAGGCACCATGTCATATCCGACAGTTCCGCCACATTCATGCCACAACTGTATTCTCTCGCAACGAAGCCATCTTTTATTATCCCGTGCACGTAGGCACGTTTCGACCGTATATCCATGTTCTATAACTTAGCATTCAATGTTCGGGGCTTGCGCTAGGGCGCTCGCCTATTGTCTTTCAATGTTCTAGCCGTCTAACTCGTGCAGCAAAGACACGGTATGGTTCGTGCACTAAGGCACTCGCTGAGTACAGTTATCCCATTTTCTTACGGCTTGCGCACCGAGACGCTCGCCTTTGCGATATCCAATGTTCCGTAGCGACTCGTGCATTTGATGCACGTTTCATTTCAATTGTTCTAACTTAGTGTTCGACTCACACTATAATTTATCTCCGATCGGATCACGCCCGTGGCGTCGATAGGTTAACTTAGCATACAATGATATATTTGACTTATCGAATGAAGGAGTAAAAAGAAGTCAATCCTCCCACCTTGAGTCGATATGCCTTCGTCGTTTTGCCGAGCCGATGCGGCTCGATTTCCTATCTTTATTGCACGGCCACTCTCCTGACTTAGCCATTCGAGCACGTCGTGCTTCATTGAACTATACGTCCGATTTGGCCTACCGTGCCCAAGTCTCAGCCTGTCGCAAGGCGACGATTTGCTTTCGCGGACCCCTTACTGAATAAGGCAGAATGCCGACCTCTAATATTTCTGCGTCAACGTATAGCCTGCACACGAAACCAACTAAAATTAATACTTGCATCGATTCGGACTTGCGCCTTTGTCGATTCGATTTCTTAGAATCTTCGAGCCGATCCAACGCACTCATCCTTCGGGGCAACGCGGTGCTTCGCATCGATTCAAGTCGATGCATTCTTTCGGGGCAAGGCAACTCTTCGTATCGACTTAGTTCGATGCGTTGTTCGGGACAACGCAACTCTCGTATCGACTCGCATCGATACATTTTCATTCGGTCAACGCGACTCGTTGAGTCAATGCTTCAGCGTAATGTGCCGTGCGGAGCGGGGCATTACAACGGAGCCGTAGTCTCATTGACAATTCTATGTTCTTTGCAGAACGATGCGAATTCATGAGACCTGTACTCTCCACCTCGATCACTTCTTATTCTTTTGAGTTGTTGTCCAGTCTGCCGCTCAGCTTCGGCTCTGAACTCCTTGAACTTCTCGAATGCTTCGTCTTTAGCCTTCAGCAAGTAGACGAATGCATACTTTGAGAAGTCATCGATGAAGGTTATGAAATACTTCATCCCGGCCTTTGTAGAGAACTGTTTGAAGTCACAGATATCTGAGTGTACTAACTCCAGAAGATCTGTACTTCGATTAACCCGAGGAAAGGGTTTCCTTGTGATCTTAGTTTGAGCACAAACCTCACATTTCTCTACCTTACCCCCACATTTGGAGATAAGTCCTAGACTAGACATTCTGTTTATTCGTTTACAATGAACATGTCCTAGCCTATTATGCCACAACTCAAGAGTATAAGCAGAATGAGTGACTTCATTAATTACATTAATTACATTGGACTGATTTACAAGCTGAATCTTGAACATTCCTTCGGTATAAAAAGCTTTCCCGAAATATGTTCCCTTGATAGACATCACCATATGGCCAGTATTGATGTCCATCCTGAGGCCTGCGTTGCAGAGTAGGCCTCCTGAGATCAGGTTCTTGGCGATAGCAGGTACGTGCTTCACGCCTTGAAGCGTCAGAGACTTGCCAGAAGTCAGCTTCAATACCACCGTCCCAATCCCGAGCACTTCAGCTTGTGCCTGGTTCGCCACCATAACCGCATCAGAAGTAGGGGTGTAGGTGGTGAACCACTCATTGCTGGAGCAAACATGGCAGGTGGCTCCAGTGTCTACCCACCAGTCAGCATCAGTCCCTACCGCATCAACCTGCACAATCATAGCAACAACATCAGTGATCATAGATACCTTACTAGGCTCTCCTTGCTCTGATTGCTTGGTCTTTGCTTTGCACTCATTCTTAAAGTGGCCCTTCTTGCCACACTTGAAGCAAGGCATTTGAGACTTTGAGTTCTGTTTCTTGAAAGAAGTTCCCTTGACTTTTAGATTGTCAGGATCCTTCTTCTTGTTGTGGAAAGCCGCCTGCTTTCCCCTTGGTTCCTTGGTTTGAACCAGATTGGCGTTAGCCAATTGCTTGGACAGTGTGTCCACCTTCAGTTGAGCCCGCATCTGGTCCTCAACATAGATTTCCAGCAAGAGATCTTCAAGGCTGATCTCAAGCTTCTTCCTATGCATGTTTGCATAGAACTTGCTCCACCCAGCGGGGAGCTTTGAGACAATCCCTCCAACAACAAACTTGTCGGGGAGGGGCATCGCCTCGTCTTCCAACTTCTGTCGCAGTTTCAGGAACTCCTTCACCTGCGGCAGTGTAAAACCCCTAAATTTCTACTATTTTATTTATTTATTTAATTATTTGTACTGATTTAAAATTTTTGTATTGTTCGTCGCGTAGTCGTATTGTACGTCGTGCACGGAATTTTATTTTTCGTTTTGCTCGACGAGTACGAATATGTGCGAGCGTACATATTTTTAGAAAAATATTTTTATTTATATAATAATTATTTTAACTATCGTACCAAAGTTTCCAAGTTGGTATTTTATTTATTGTATTTATAAAAGTCTTTCGTTTATGGCAGTTATTTAGAATAAATAATATAGTGCATGCACAAATTTCATAAAAATTTTGCTAGTTTATTGTAAATAAAAATATAATTTTCGAAATTTATTTATAATAATATTTTATTATTCAAAAAGGATATTTATAAATATTTATTATTTTCAAAATTATTATTATTAATATTATTGGAAAAATATATTTCAAAATTTTTGTAGAGATTTAATTCTTGATTTGAATCTATAATTTATTTAAATAAGTATCTATATTTGGAAATTGGTTTATCTTAATTGTTTTTAAAATAAAGGATAGGATTTTGATTAGATTTAACTGGATTTGGATCTGGATTTGATTTGAGTGCTTTTAAATTTAATTTGGAACTATCTATTATTGGGTTTAAACTATTCCAAATCCTATCCGTAGTGGGAATTCCCACATCCTATAAATAGGCAGGTACTCCTCCAATTCATTATTCTCCACCCACAACAAATTCCTCCACAAATACTTCTCCACAAGTGCAGTACCTCGTGTCCGTGTTCCACGTCCCAATTTCTTATTCCAATTTTTACAATTACAATTATTCTTTCGTGTCGACAACCCCGACACATATCAATCTCTAATCCTAGCCGAACCCCTCCGGCCGTTACCACCACCCGCCTCCAGTATCGTCCCCACTCCTTGCCACCATATCCCCTTCACCTCCGTCAGTATCACCAGACTACCGCGGCCATCATCGTCTTCACCGCAACCACCACCACCATGTAACCACCATCCCACAGACTTGTGCCACCGACCAACACAGACCATCACCCAACGCCGGCATCACCATCATCATCACCACACCTCCCAAGCCATCACAGACCGTCACCCGCCGCAACGACCAACGACGGCATCACCAAATCACCACCACCGCCTCCGTAGACAACCAGCCTCGACACACCCCAGCCAAACGGCGCCATCCAAAAAGAAAAAGAAGAAATAAAACCTAACCTAGACTCACCTCCGACCTGAACTGCGATCTCCCGCCGCGCCCTGCCGCGCCCACCGGCGAGTCGAACCATGGCAGTGCTTCCCAGCACGCCGGCCGACCATCCACCCTAGCCACCCGATCTCACCGTGAGCCCCAAATCCGTCGGCGACTTCTAGCCGTGCTCGACCAGCCTCGCCCACCGGAGAACCGCCGCGCTCGACCTTCCTCAGCCCTCACCTTTGCCGCGCCCCACCGGAAACCCCCTTGCTCTCCGATCCTCCACCGCCTGGAGCCCATCCTCCGCAGGCGCCGTCGACTCTGCGGAGGAGCACCCGGCCGAAACCCTTCGCAGCCCCATCTCCGCCCTTCGTCCCTCTCTCGACGATCGCTCCACCCGCAACCCTTCCTCGCCGGAGCTCCCCATCTCCGCCGATCAAAACCACCGACTCCCGCTCCTCTCTTTCCTTCTCTCTCTCCCTCTCGAACACCCCGACCGCTCGGAGCCTCCGCGATGAGCCGCGCCACCGGCCGACCTCCGCTCGTCTCTCCGTTTTTTTTCCGCCACCCTCACTTTCCCAACTCCTCTGCTCTCTCTCTCTCTTCCTTTTACCTAAAGAACAGCACAGTGTTCGAAGATTAGCTGCTGTTATTGTTAATATTAATATTATTATTATTATATTTTTGGTTGTTTTTGTTTTATTTGATTATTGTTGATAATTTTTGTGTTTTGGGTATTAGTTATATTTTTCTCTCCTTTTAGTAAATAGCTATTTTAAGTTATTATTATTATTATTATTATCATTATTATTATTATTATTATATTTATTTTGCTTTATTTGTTATTTTTACCAGGGTATAGTTAAGTTTATAGATATGTAGGAAAAGGGTATTTCGTGTTATTATTATTATTATTATTTTTTTTTGTTTCTTGGTATAGGGTAGTTGCTTTATAAATTTTATTATTATTAACATATTTATTGTTATTAGTATAATTATTATTCATATTATTTTTATTATGCTTAATGCTGCTCCTATTGTTAAAACTATTCTTTGTAAAACATTATTTTTTTTCTTTTTCCATAAAAATATTATTTTTCCAACTAATTCCAAAGGTATAATTTGTACCAAAAAAAAAAGGTTTTATACTTTTCAAGTATTTCTCTAGAAACTATTTCTTTACAAATAAAAATATATTTTACTAATAAAAGTGTATTTTAAGTGTTATAGAATACTTTCAAAATTCGTATAAATATTATCTATCCAATTCCTTTCGATTTCCATCATGTCCAATCCCACTATACTCGTTCTCTTGTCAATTCTTACTCTGTGTCAACCCTAACTAATATGACCATCCTGGACCCGATGGAACCGACCGTGTCACCATCCGTGGTCACCTTGCATAGTTGTTGTACTGGAGTTACAGATCGTGCCACCTTGATCATCACAGCACACCAGGCGCTCTACCAGGCAAGACACCTTGCCATTCGCTGTTTACTTATTTTAGCTCATATTTCATGCATTAATTATTTTCTTTATGCAAAATAAACTGTGATACATGGCATAACTGTTAGAACTTACAGTTCATTCCTGCTGTGTATTATTTTTCTTACAAAATTAAACCTAGATTTAAGGGACCACCTTGTGTGTTGCATTCATTGGCCTTGACACGTTGTAAACACGAGGTTGTGTGTCGCATGTAGAACACGGAAGTGCGTGATTGGCTGGCCACCAGTACGTACAAGTCGTACGATAGGAGTAACCGCTAATAGAGGTTGCATGCTAGTTTGACTTAGCGATTATAGTGGTTTGTGTTGTGGATACAACACAGTAGGCATTGGGCGGGGAGGACAATTCCTTAGCGTATGGACTTCGATGCACTTTCCCTTTTGTAACCCGTGAGCTCCGCCGGAGACGCGGGTCAGATTACCCATGATTACTGACGGCCACTGACGATTCTGCGGAACGTCATGCTCTTACTGCTGGGGCCTCTGGTGCCCAAGGGGGACTACGCCGATCCTATTTAGCCAGGGCCCATGCGTAGGAAGGATTGTTCTTAACAACATTTTACTTAGAATGGTAGGCTACCCTATCCGTTAGGTACGGGTACTTTTGGTTTGGGTACTTGTATCTGACCGTGACTTGGAACAATAACTTGTCGCGGATTAGTTCGTCACATCTTGTCCTTGTTTGGTTGTAGGTGTGACTTACTACTTCGATGAGAAGGTATTGAACCTTGTTGGGGTCCGGATACCATATTGGATTCATAGCATGGAAAGATACGTCGCCGTGAATTAGTTTACCATCTCCTGTCCTTGTTTGGTTGGGGGGATGGTACGCTCGTTCAGTAGGTGCGTATTGGACTATGTTATAAATTCGATTGACTTATTTATTTGAGCAATATTTATTCAGTTTATATGGCATGCTATTATGTGTCTTGTTACGTCCCTCTGAGGACCTGGTTGTCTTGCCAGGTGTGTGCTATTGTCTTTCGCAGGTGCTTTCGCTCTAGCCGTGTTCATTGCTATTTCTCGAGGATGATTGCATTTGGATCGTCTTCGCTTCGCTCGCCAAAGTTATTCTTTCTCATGTATTTTTTCTTATCCTGTTGGTAGTGGATTTGTCTCCGCCCAACATATTGTATCAAGACAATTTATTCTCATTATATGACATATTCTATTCATTTATTTTGTGTGGATGAGATTAGTTGTGGTTTTACTGTATTTTACAGCTTATGTATTTATACGAGGCTTCCATATATTGGAGTATACTTCGTATGAATACAGCTAGCATGTCTACGTTCCTAGTCCTACGTATTTTGGGGCTGGGGTGTTACATGTTTTTGTGGTGGCCCATGCAGGTCTAGATAAATTGTTTGGTTACTTTACCGTACCAAGCAAGCCTGCGTATAGGATTAGAAGTCTAGGATCTCATCCACATACTTGACCTCTTTTCTCGATTCCATATTCGACCGACTTATCGATTGCATCTTGCTTGATCTCTTCTATCATTAATCTTATCTTCCCTTCGTGCTTGCTAGAGATTGACCCTACTAGTAGATGTCCCGAACACCCTTAGCTTAATTCTTTTAAGTTGGGTAGAACACCCCACGACCCGACACGCCCTTGACTATTAAGACCATAGAGACTAGAGGAATCTAACCCATTTGGTCAACCAAGCCTTGGTCAATAAACCATAGAATGATTGTATAGGAATAAAAGACTTAGATCCTTATGACTCTTAGACTATTCATATTGATTTTATTTATCTACCATCGTGCCTATATTTTTACTATCTAGACTAATGATGCTAATGTAGCCTAGTTTTTGCAAGGTCAATTCTTCATCACGCTTGTTCATGACATATGTTATTGGAGGCCTCCACTAACAGATTGTCTAATCAGAACCGGTGCATAATGGTCTGATCAACCGAGTGCACTTTGGTTCGCTTTTGTCTATTACCCTACGTGGATGGAAACATAATTAAACGTGGCCCTTACAATCCATCCACGACTGCCTTGACAATTCCTTTGAAATTCTTTTCGGTCGTCTTTGAATCACGTACTCGTATTCGATAAGATTGTCTTTTGAACCCCTTAATGCTTTCGCCTTCACCTATTCTAGAAGGACGAACGCGTTATACTAGGATCTCCTCTAGCCTTTCTATCGATAATGACCATTATCACTCTATGTTGCTACTCGTCCTTTCTCGGCCCTATCATGACCTTCCAATTCACTTAATATAGAAGTGAAATCTAATTCGTTCTCTAAAATCGTGCCCTCAAGAGACCATAACTTTAAGGCCTCTAATTTATTTTATTTTCTTGAACTCATACTAATCTTTATTACGCGTATTCTTCTTAACCATTTATCTTCTTACGTTAATCCATGATTATCTTCGCCATGATTGAAATCGCGACACTATTGCATGTTTTCACTAAACGTCATTCCTTGTAGCCTCTCACCCCCTACTAATTCTTAATTTCGATGACGAAATTCTTTTAAGTTGGGTAGGATGTAAAATCCCTAAATTTCTACTATTTTTTTATTTATTTAATTATTTGTACTGATTTAAAATTTTTGTATTGTTCGTCGCGTAGTCGTATTGTACGTCGTGCACGGAATTTTATTTTTCGTTTTGCTCGACGAGTGCGAATATGTGCGAGCGTACATATTTTTAGAAAAATATTTTTATTTATATAATAATTATTTTAACTATCGTACCAAAGTTTCCAAGTTGGTATTTTATTTATTGTATTTATAAAAGTCTTTCGTTTATGGCAGTTATTTAGAATAAATAATATAGTGCATGCACACATTTCATAAAAATTTTGCTAGTTTATTGTAAATAAAAATATAATTTTCGAAATTTATTTATAATAATATTTTATTATTCAAAAAGGATATTTATAAATATTTATTATTTTCGAAATTATTATTATTAATATTATTGGAAAAATATATTTCAAAATTTTTGTAGAGATTTAATTCTTGATTTGAATCTATGATTTATTTAAATAAGTATCTATATTTGGAAATTGGTTTATCTTAATTGTTTTTAAAATAAAGGATAGGATTTTGATTAGATTTAATTGGATTTGGATCTGGATTTGATTTGATTGCTTTTAAATTTAATTTGGAACTATCTATTATTGGGTTTAAACTATTCCTAATCATATCCGAAGTGGGAATTCCCACATCCTATAAATAGGCAGGTACTCCTCCAATTCATTATTCTCCACCCACAACAAATTCCTCCACAAATACTTCTCCACAAGTGCAGTGCCTCGTGTCCGTGTTCCACGTCCCAATTTCTTATTCCAATTTTTACAATTACAATTATTCTTTCGTGTCGACAACCCCGACACATATCAATCTCTAATCCTAGCCGAACCCCTCCGGCCGTTACCACCACCCGCCTCCAGTATCGTCCCCACTCCTTGCCACCATAGCCCCTTCACCTCCGTCAGTATCACCAGACTACCGCGGCCATCATCGTCTTCACCGCAACCACCACCACCATGTAACCACCATCCCACAGACTTGTGCCACCGACCAAAACAGACCATCACCCAACGCCGACATCACCATCATCATCACCACACCTCCCTAGCCATCACAGACCGTCACCCGCCGCCACGGCCAACGCCGGCGTCACCAAATCACCACCACCGCCTCCGTAGACAACCAGCCTCGACACACCCCAGCCAAACGGCGCCATCCAAAAAGAAAAAGAAGAAATAAAACCTAACCTAGACTCACCTCCGACCTGAACCGCGATCTCCCGCCGCGCCCTGTCGCGCCCGCCGGCGAGTCGAACCATGGCAGTGCTTCCCAGCACGCCGGCCGACCATCCACCCTAGCCACCCGATCTCACCGTGAGCCCCAAATCCGCCGGCGACTTCTAGCCGTGCTCGACCAGCCTCGCCCACCGGAGAACCGCCGCGCTCGACCTTCCTCAGCCCTCACCTTTGCCGTGCGCCACCGGAAACCCCCTTGCTCTCCGATCCTCCATCGCCTGGAGCCCATCCTCCGCAGGCGCCGTCGACTCTGCGGAGGAGCACCCGGCCGAAACCCTTCGCAGCCCCATCTCCGCCCTTCGTCCCTCTCTCGACGATCGCTCCACCCGCAACCCTTCCTCGCCGGAGCTCCCCATCTCCGCCGATCAAAACCACCGACTCCCGCTTCTCTCTTTCCTTTTCTCTCTCCCTCTCGAACACCCCGACCGCTCGGAGCCTCCGCGATGAGCCGCTCCACCGGCCGACCTCCGCTCGTCTCTCCGTTTTTTTCCGCCACCCTCACTTTCCCAACTCCTCTGCTCTCTCTCTCTCTTCCTTTTACCCAAAGAACAGCACAGTGTTCGAAGATTAGCTGCTGTTATTGTTAATATTAATATTATTAATATTATATTTTTGGTTGTTTTTGTTTTATTTGATTATTGTTGATAATTTTTGTGTTTGGGTATTAGTTTTATTTTTCTCTCCTTTTAGTAAATAGCTATTTTAAGTTATTTTTATTATTATTATTATTATCATTATTATTATTATTATATTTGTTTTGCTTTATTTGTTATTTTTACTAGGGTATAGTTAAGTTTATAGATATGTAGGAAAAGGGTATTTCGTGTTATTATTATTATTATTTTTTGTTTGTTTCTTGGTATAGGGTAGTTGCTTTATAAATTTTATTATTATTAACATATTTATTGTTATTAGTATAATTATTATTCATATTATTTTTATTATGCTTAATGCTGCTCTTATTGTTAAAACTATTCTTTGCAAAACATTATTTTTTTTCTTTTTCCATAAAAATATTATTTTTCCAACTAATTCCAAAGGTATAATTTTTACCAAAAAAAAAGGTTTTATACTTTTCAAGTATTTCTCTAGAAACTATTTCTTTACAAATAAAAATATATTTTACTAATAAAAGTGTATTTTAAGTGTTATAGAATACTTTCAAAATTCGTATAAATATTATCTATCCAATTCCTTTCGATTTCCATCATGTCCAATCCCACTATACTCGTTCTCTTGTCAATTCTTACTCTGTGTCAACCCTAACTAATATGACCGTCCTGGACCCGATGGAACCGACCGTATCACCATCCGTGGTCACCTTGCATAGTTGTTGCACTGGAGTTACAGATCGTGCCACCTTGATCATCACAGCACACCAGGCGCTCTACCAGGCAAGACACCTTGCCATTTGCTGTTTACTTATTTTAGCTCATATTTCATGCATTAATTATTTTCTTTATGCAAAATAAACTGTGATACATGGCATAACTGTTAGAACTTACAGTTCATTCCTGCTGTGTATTATTTTTCTTACAAAATTAAACCTAGATTTAAGGGACCACCTTGTGTGTTGCATTCATTGGCCTTGACACGTTGTAAACACGAGGTTGTGTGTCGCATGTAGAACACGGAAGTGCGTGATTGGCTGGCCACCAGTACGTACAAGTCGTACGATAGGAGTAACCGCTAATAGAGGTTGCATGCTAGTTTGACTTAGCGATTATAGTGGTTTGTGTTGTGGATACAACACAGTAGGCATTGGGCGGGGAGGACAATTCCTTAGCGTATGGGCTTCGATGCACTTTTCCTTTTGTAACCCGTGAGCTCCGCCGGAGACGCGGGTCAGATTACCCATGATTACTGACGGCCACTGACGATTCTACGGAACGTCATGCTCTTACTGCTGGGGCCTCTGGTGCCCAAGGGGGACTACGCCGATCCTATTTAGCCAGGGCCCATGCGTAGGAAGGATTGTTCTTAACAACATTTTACTTAGAATGGTAGGCTACCCTATCCGTTAGGTACGGGTACTTTTGGTTTGGGTACTTGTATCTGACCGTGACTTGGAACAATAACTTGTCGCGGATTAGTTCGTCACATCTTGTCCTTGTTTGGTTGTAGGTGTGACTTACTACTTCGATGAGAAGGTATTGAACCTTGTTGGGGTCCGAATACCATATTGGATTCATAGCATGGAAAGATACGTCGCCGTGAATTAGTTTACCATCTCCTGTTCTTGTTTGGTTGGGGGGATGGTACGCTCGTTCAGTAGGTACGTATTGGACTATGTTATAAATTCGATTGACTTATTTATTTGAGCAATATTTATTCAATTTATATGGCATGCTATTATGTGTCTTGTTACGTCCCTCTGAGGACCTGGTTGTCTTGCCAGGTGTGTGCTATTGTCTTTCGCAGGTGCTTTCGCTCTAGCCGTGTTCATTGCTATTTCTCGAGGATGATTGCATTTGGATCGTCTTCGCTTCGCTTGCCAAAGTTATTCTTTCTCATGTATTTTTCCTTATCCTGTTGGTAGTGGATTTGTCTCCGCCCAACATATTGTATCAAGACAATTTATTCTCATTATATGACATCTTTTATTCATTTATTTTGTGTGGATGAGATTAGTTGTGGTTTTACTGAATTTTACAGCTTATGTATTTATACGAGGCTTCCATATATTGGAGTATACTTCGTATGAATACAGCTAGCATGTCTACGTTCCTAGTCCTACGTATTTTGGGACTGTGGCGTTACAGGCAGCATAGACTTTTCGTCCTAAAAAAACCACTTGTGATATTTCTCAACCACAAATATTTTACTGCGGTTCTTGTCTTCTTCGTAGAGTTTTTCTAGAGACTCCCATATGTCTCTAGCGATATTCTTCTTTGAATAGGATTCTGCAAGGGAATCTTCCATAGCATTCAGGATAAGCAGCCTGCAAATACTATTTTCCCTTCTCCATTTTGCTTGAAGTTTAGTAGCCGCGGTGATTGCGGCAGCAGACCCAACATCTGGAACAGTAGGTTCTTCCTCCAGAAGCACGTGATCTACGTCTTTGAGTTGAAGGGTGAGATATACCTTCCTCTTTCAGACTTGGTAATGTTCTCCATCAAATTTTTCTAACTTGCAAAAGTCAGAATTGAAGAGTGAAACATTAACGTTTTCCATCGTAGCAATAAAGCTTTGAGATTGTTATTGCCGGGGCACAATTTTTCGATAGAAAACTTAAATATCGTAACAATTGTACAAACAATCGTTATTACGTAACACTTCACAGAAGGTACGTAAGAGAAATTTCAACTAGTGCTACACTTCACAGAAGGTGCACAGAACGTAACACTTCACAGAAGGTACGTAAGAGAAATTCTACTAGTGCTACTCTTCACAGAAGGTGCACAAATAGAATTCTGATAATATCAACGCAAACACTTCACCGAAGGTGCGTTAATAGAATCCTGATAATACCAACAAAGAAAATAACTGGCGAAAATGGAATAACTCCTGCTGGGGTGAATGATCACCGTTGCTCAAAGCTTTATTCGCCCCACACGAATAGCTTCCAGGAACCAGCAAGTTCGTCGGAGAACTTGGAACACTCTGCTCTTCTGACTCCTCGGATGAACTCGAACTCCTGTGCAAAAAACGCAACACTGGAACAATACGTCTCTTCTCTCTCACAGCCTCTAAACACTTGTAAACTTTCTGTCTACTACTTGTGTATTAGTCTCTTACCTGTGAGAGAGAAGGAGGAGGCCTTATATAAGCCCCTGCAACAACTGCCCGGTTAGCACAATGTTAGGGACGTGGTAGTGACCACCCCGAACATGGAACAACCGCTGAGAACGTGCAAGGACACGTTCTGCTGGACACTGGGCTGCGTAGACGATGCTGACGTGCTAAGTGCAAAGTGCGCCAACAAAATGCCACATTACGCCTCATGTGCTCGAGCCCGAGCCCGAGTCCGAGTCCGAGTCCGAGTCGCTAAGCCCCTACGGGGCTTAGCTCCTATGGAAATAAATTTCCTAAGAGGAAAAAGCATGAATGCTTTAATTGTTGATTTTAGCCTTTTTTTCATTAGAAAAATAATCCCACATGACAAACCCATGTGCACCTCCACACCACATGTGCATCTTCAATAATAGCAAAGCTAATATATAGAGATACAAACCATTTGTTTTTTCCGATGTGGGACTAAACTTTTCTAAAGGAAAAACCAAAAACCCAACAGATAATTTCTTCAAAACAAAGACATCAAATTGACAAATTGCTGTTAGACCTTATACACTATATATATTCATAGAAATTAATGGCCAATAAATTGATAATTCAATTGCAACTTTCTTGAGTCTGAGAATATGGATGGTTATGTAGGCATTGAAAATGGCCTACCAACTACTTTTGCAGCTAGAGAGAGAGCAAGAATGGCAGATGCCAGAGACACTTACATGGTCCAAGGCTACATTTATTCATCGTCAATATTAAATTAACACACTTATTCCACAATATATATATATATATATATATATATATATATATATATATATATATATATATATATACTAGTCATAACCCGTGCTCATAGGGCATGGTTCATTTAAGATATTCCCCCTCAAAATCTTGGACCCCCAATTTTAAACCAACAATAATAATTTTGTGGCCCCATCAAAATATTAAATTTCAACCACTGCTGGATGTGAATTTTCTTTGGATTCCCCATAAAACCCCACTCTCAATAATGCTCATCCACAACCATTATGAGGCCCCCATCAAAATATTAAATCCCAACCATCAAAATATTAAATCCCCATCTTTGGATTCCCCATAAAACCCCACTCCCAATAATGCTCTTTCCCATAAAACCCCACTCCCAATAATGCTCTTCCCCATAAAACCCCACAACCGTTGATTTACCAAGATTAAATCCCAACCACTCTTTATCTTGGCACAGTCAGCCATAGGATTCAAAAACCTTTATATTTTATATATATATATATATATATATATATATATATATATATATATATATATATATATATATATATATATATATATATATATATATAACCATTATTATAACATATATAAAATTAATAGAGCAAACTAGGTTTAATTTTTCTAACTTACATTAGCTCAAGAGTTATGTTACAATGACAAACTTTTAGCATATTTTTATGACTAAACTTCGATTACATGGGTTGAGTGGGTTGTATCAGGTTAACCATTGGATTCGAATCGGACCGGTCTGATCCAAACCAAACCAAACCGAGTTCAGTTCCCTTATCCCTAGATGGCGTCCAGGGGCGGATCCAAGGTTGGGGTGGGATGGGCTCCATGCAAATTTATATTTTTTTCCATATAATTTTTTTTGCTTTTTTTTTAATATAAATTTATCTACTTTCAGTCTACCCAAATTTTTGCCAGCCCATCCGAAATATAATTTATGAATCTGCCCCTGATGGCGTCAATACGGGTTAGATCCAATATATTATGTCCGTTCATTATTTGGTTGTACCAATCAACTAGGTTCCTACTTTCCTACGTAAAGACACGTGTTGTGTTTTCATATAGAGAATTTAATTCCTAATTTTCCTATTTGTCTCCAAAGCAATTGTTTCATTCCTTTCCTCTTTTCCATCTCATGTGGAAGATCTGTTGCGGGTGAAACTGAAGGAACCTCCATCGTAGGAGGAATCAGATTCAACCATGTGTCAAAGGTATATCCCTAACTCCCTTCTGCTCAGACCTTATATGCTCATATTTGTCACGTCTCGATTTTGTAGAATCGAATATAATCATTGGACGTGATCTCATACAAGTATAGATTGTACTTGTAAAAGAAAAATCAACACAATAATGATATTTTCTCATAAAACAACGACATTGTAGCAGAACTAATTAGATAACTTGAAATCACAATAAAAGAGTGTTTGTTGTTCATAAGTAGCGATCGATTCCAAGCGGCCTCCATCTCTCTCAATTCTCGTGGGATACAAGCTTCAACAAAAGAGTGTTTGTTGTTCGCAGCTCGACAACAAGTACTTTCGACGTCTTGGAGTTCTGGATTGTTCGAGAAAAACTCATTATCATAGAAAAGGAGTCTCATTCTTGGATTCAGATCGTCAATAAAACAATATGATCGTACGTTGATCAGACTTTCATTACCAATTATAAGATCTTTAGTTATTATAGACATTATTTGTAGAGCTTCCGATGTAAAGTTGTAGTATATCGACGATTTTATAAAGTTTTCCTTCTCTTACTTTTCTCGGAAAAAAAATAGTCAATTGAATATTATTAAAACAAGTTGTATGAATTATGACCAACTAATTTTTTTCACAAATTAAAAAATTGTCACAATTTATTAAAATTGGTTATAGTTATTACAGCTAGTTACAATTGTGTTATATTGATTATAATTATTTATAAGTGATTATATGTAGTTTCGATGACTATAGTCATTTTATTTTAGTTGAAAATAGAAATTAAATATGTAATCTTTATAATAATATTTAGTTAATAGAGAAGTTATGGTTTAGAGAGAGAGAACAAGAAAAGAAACACAAAAGTTTGTTAAAGTTGGTTATAGTTATTACAACTAGTTATAATTGTGTTATATTGATTATAATTATTTCTAAGTGATCATACAGTTTATTTTAGTTGAAATAGATATTAAATATGTAATTTTTATAAATATATTTAGTTAAATAGTTCAAGATAGAGAAGTTGGGGTTTAGAGAGAGAGAACAAGAAAACAAAAGTTTGTTAAAGTTGGTTATAGTTATTGTAGCTAGTTATGTTTGTGTTATATTGATTATGATTATTTATAAGTGATTATATGTAGTTTCGATCGTTATAATCAGTTTATTTTAGTTGAAAATAGAATTAAATGTATTTTTTTATAAATATATTTAGTTAAATAGTTCGAGATAGAGAAGTTGTAGTTTACAGAGAGAACAAGAGAACAAAATAGAGTGATACGAGAGAGACAAGAAAGATATAAATTTTAGTTACTTATAATTGGCATAATTCAATATAGTTGGTTATAATTGATGTAGTTTGTTATAAATAGTTATGAATACCAGGGCCGGCCCTGAGCAATTGTGGGCCCAAGGCAAAATTTTCTACATGGGCCCCATTCATAATGTGAAAAAAAGTCTAAATAAAACAAAAATTTGTTGTAGTCAAGATTTGAACCAAGGACCTATTAAATACAAGTCTAGCATTGTAACCATTGCACTACAATGCTTTTTGTTATAAAAAAGACATGATACGTACTAGTTCTATTATAGACAGTTCCATGTTGGTGCCCCCTTTCGTCAGGGGGCCCTGGGCCGTCGCCCGGCCTGCCCTGGGCCAGGGCCGCCCCTGATGAATACTAAAAGAGAGCATGGGGTTTGGATATAGAGAGTTGTCCTAAGAAAAACTATGAAGAAGGTTGCCCAAGTCCAAAGTCTTGTGATCAGACTTAACCCTAGGCCGGCCCTAAATATATATAGAATAAGTTACTAAACTTGAAAAGTTTATAATATTTAATTAGTAAGTACAATAGTTTATCCCAATAATAGCAAACTTAATCATTGTAACACTTTAAGACAACAACTTGTAAATATAAAAAATTCAAACATATTTAGTTGCAAATTAATCTTTTTAATACCATGAATATTGTTATCCAAACAAACAAGCATCAAATGGATTCCCTTTATAAATAGCAACAAAGTATCATGATATCATGTGATTCTAGGGCTTACTTCATTAAACTAATTAGGCCCTCCAACTAAACATTTGTAAATTAACCTCCAGATTAGTTGCTTAATCACATCAAGATGACCAAAGAAAAGTATAATAATGTACTTTACATCTCTTAACTAATAGTGACTGTCATTATTTTAAAAGTAGATTAGCAATGGATATGACAGTTATAAAAAATTGAGAGTAACAGATGAATTCCTCTCATACATACAGTAACCAATACTTAATGATTATTGACCATATTTCCTTCATAAATACAATAATTAATGGTTGACAAAAGCTAACTACAAGGTCTTAGAAAATAAAACTCATTTATTTTATGTATTTGGATACCCAAAAAATAACAAGAAAGAAAAAAAAATATTTTTTAAAATACATGGAAGAAAATAGTTCTCCCATCTATCCCAAAGATTTACCTTCCCTTCTAAGGATGTATTTTTTTTTCTCCTAATTTTTCTAACATCTTCAAATACCAAAATTTTGTTTTGATAAAAATTACAATTTTTAAAATATATATATATATATATATATATATATATAAATTTTTTTTTTTTCATTTCTTTCCCTCCTTGGACCTCGTTTGGTTCGCGGAAAGGAAAGAAAAGAAAGAAAGAATGGGATGTCAATGTTTGTGAGGATCAAATTACGTATATTATTTTCTTTTTATGAATTAATAGAGGATGAATAACCTTTGAATGCACAATTTTTTGCACATTTACATACTGTTATTATATTCATTTTTGTATCTGAAAATTACTAACATATGAGCACTAACCGTTTGCTGTCATGTTCATCTTTAATGTGCGAAATGCTACCATACATTGATTCGGTACTCTTTGACTCTTTGTCACAAGAACTAGTTTAGTAGTTTGGGACAAATTTTTCTTAGATGCACCATACGGTCCATACCCAACCCCAATTCAACCCAACCCAACCCAACCTAACCCAACCAACCCATGGTTATATCCAAACACTTACCAATATCGATCGCTGAAGTTCGTTCTCGTGTGATCATCGTAGCTGATATATGCGACTCTTAGAGGACGTTTGGATGAATGTTTTGTATTTTTAGGAATCAATTTTCTATTTTTTTTTCATGGAAAAAATACTCAACATCTATGTACCCATGTTTCGTTAGGTTGTAAATATGTAATCCGAAATTTTCATTTTTTTTCATTCTCATATTTGCTTCTGATTTGAATATAAATATTAATTTATTTAGTTTTCCATAATACACTTTCATTAATTTTATTATGTTATTATTAACTAAATTCAATTGATGTTATTGAGGGTATTACCGTCAAAAAAATTATAATTAATATACCAAACCAACATTTCTACAAAACAAAAATATTCTCGGAGGGGGGTGGGGGGCGCTTGGAAATTACTTTGCTACATATATGGGAAAATAAAACCCTCCATATTAATCCAAAATCCAATCCCTGGATGGAGGTTTTCTATTCCTAGGAATCTACTTCTCATTTCTTTTTCATGGAAAGGAATTCAACATTCTTATATCCATTTTTTATTAGGTTGGGAATACGTAGTCCGAAAATTTAATTTTTTTTCATTTCGATATTTGGTTCAGACAGTAGTAATCTTAGTTTGTTTTATTTTTCATAAATATCTTTTCATTAATTTTATTATGTTATTATTACCTAAATCCATTTGATGTCATTAGAGATATTACCGTCCAAAAGAATTATAATTAATGTACCCAACTAACATTTCAATGAACCAAAATATTATTTCACTCCCAAAAATTTGCATGATAACATCTCTCATTATGTGATATATGACATGGAAGCTGACATGACAAAATTTAACATTAAAATTGATATTAATATTAATATTAATATTAAATTAACATGAACATTAGTATTAAAATTAATATTAACATTAAGATTAAGATTTATATTCATATTAAAATTAAAATTAATGTTAAAATTAAAATTAAAATTAAAATTAAAATTAAAATAAATTAGATGATTAATTTTTTGGATTAAAGTTATAATACCAATTTTTATATCAGTTGCCATGTCAGATATTATATAATGAAAAATGACATCATTCAAAAAAAAAATTGGGAGACAAATAGTATAATCTTAAGAAAAGCAATAAATGAGAACTTTGGACACTGCTACTTAGAATCAAATTGAAAAAAATGGGAGACTTTGATTTTTGATGATGGAGTTTCTTGCACGGCGCGCTATTGCTTTTTATTAATCAATCCTATTATTTTATATTATTTAAAAGTTCGTGCACTACGCACAGATGACAGAGTTTATTCTGGGTATTATACATGTTAACTCTAACTAAAAAATTAACTAAACCTACCACATGCATAGTACACAAATAATTTATGTAATAGGCAGAAGAAGATCCAAAAAGGAATGTTATTAGAAAATGCACTCAGACCTTAATGGGAAAAAAAACACAAAATTATGTAGTGATGGTGTAGAAGCTTCGTGGAACAGAACTCGGAATCGTTGAGGCGTGTGAATCACTGTCCTCAAGAAAAGATTCGCCCCTTATCGTAACTGTAAGGCTCGAACGGCGACTTTCCTCCAGGATACAACAACGAGTTACAGATAGCAGTACCTATCTGCAACCTCAATCGAACAGGGAAGAAGAGGAACTACTGCGTTTCTGATCTCTCTCTATTTGGTGGTTTTGGATCTCAGAGGGGTGTTCTCTCTGTGAAGAACGAATGAATAAATAGAGTTGCAAAACTCTAATACAGTTAGATCGTGAACCAAATCTCAGGAGGAGAATCAGGAACGGGTATGAGACGTGTGTTGAATGAGTAGTAGCGGTTACGCTTAAATTGCGGGCTCACTCCCAAGAGAAAATGCAAAAAGTAGGGTCGTGCCCCGCCTACGCGCGAGGCTAAATGGCCCGGATTTGCACCCCCCCCCCTGCGCGTGCGACGTGCCCGCACATGCACATTAAGGTTTTCTGGAGCTCCCCTCCAACCCGAGTGCATTCTAGCCCAATGCCTCCCGGGCGCGCGAGCACCCCTCTTACTACCCACTCATCACAACCATGTAGAAGGTGTAAACATATATATACCCACTCTCAAGTGTGGGTTTTAAGCGATGTGGGACTAAACAAAAGTCTCTTCCCTTTTGTCTATGGTGTATTTGAAATATCTATAAAGTGGAACTAAAAACCAAAAGTTCCAACAATCCCCCACTATTTCAAAATACACCACACATGCTATGTCTATACCGACTACACCTCCCCCACATATTTTGAAATATGTGGTTGTCTCATCTGCTAGCCGTAGCACGAACACAATGCCTAAGTACTGGTGCCTTTCAGCTATGAACCGGCCATTAGGATAGCAAATCTTGTTCACAGGAGGTTGGTGAAATAAGTTTCTATGAACCAACAACCTTAAATGTGAACAGAGGACTCGCATCCACATTGTAATTCTTAGTACTTCACTGTTCTGCGGTTTTGCGCTTTTTGGCCCTGCGCTGATTCCTGGTTTTTCATGAGTGCTCTAGAAAGTCTGCCAAAGGCTTTCATAGGAACCGACCCAGTTCCTTACTCGTATAGGTAGATTTTCATCAAGTGTGTACTGCAGTTTAGACACACCACCTCAAGATTTGGGATATGGATTCTATTAAGAGCAAAGCTCAACCTTCTCACTGCAGTAGTTGTATTCATAAATACAGTACTATCTAGTCATAGGAATGGAACATCTCAAGTACAATAATCGATAGTACACAAAAACAACCAGTGACTTGTTCTTACCCCTATGAACCTAAGTCATGGGATCACCAATCAAATAGGTGGGGTTACCATCACTCTTGTTTTCTGTTTTAGGCATAAGTCCCATTCCCCTCGACGTATCTTCCACTTGCCTCCTATTAAGTGGTTTGGTCAGAGGATCGGCCAAATTCAACTCTGACCTCACATAATCCAAGGATATAACTCCGGATTTTAACAGCTGTTTTACTACTGTATGTCTTAAACGTATATGTCTACTTTTCCCATTGTAAATCTTGCTCTTTGCCTTTGCGATAGCAGCTTGACAATCACAATGCATAGGCACAGGAGGAGGAGCATTTACACTAATAGGAAGATCCGCTAAGAGGTTTCTAAGCCACTCAGCCTCAGAACATGCCTTCTCTAAGGCGATTAGCTCGGACTCCATGGTTGAACGAGCTATACATGTTTGCTTGGTAGATTTCCAAGACACTGCACCCCCACCAAGGGTAAACACATAACCACTAGTGGATTTGATCTCATCTGAATCTGAGATCCAGTTAGCATCACAATAACCCTCTAACACAGGTGGGGACCCTTTGAAAGATATCCCATGATTAATGGTACCTTTTAAGTACTTGGCTAATCTCTCAATGGCAACCCAGTGTTCCTTACTAGGACTCTGAGTATATCTGCTCAGTCTGCCAACAGCATAAGCTATGTCAGGCCTCGTACAGTTCATCAAGTACATTAAGCTACCAATAATTTGGGCATATTCTTTCTGAGATACACTATGTCCTTTATTTTTCTTAAGATGGATATTAGCATCATATGGCGTCGACACCCTCTTACAATCATAATATCCAAAATTTTTCAGAAATTTCTCGACATAGTGTTCTTGACACAATGTAAGACCATCTTTTGTCTTTACAACTTTAATACCTAAGATTACATCAGCTTCACCAAGGTCTTTCATATCAAAATTTGAAGCTAAAAATCTTTTGGTCTCATTTATAATATCAAGATTAGGTCCCAAAATAAGCATGTCATCCACATAGAGACAAAGCATAATATAAGAGTTATTAAAAGACTTATAGTATACGCATTTGTCTGCATCATTGATCAGGTATCCATTAGACACCATCACAGAATCAAATTTCTCATGCCATTGTTTAGGTGCCTGTTTCAACCCATATAAAGACTTAACTAGTTTGCATACTTTCTTCTCACTACCCGGTACAATAGTACCTTCTGGCTGTGACATATAAATCTCCTCCTCTAAATCACCATTTAAGAAAGCAGTTTTCACATCCATTTGATGGATAATTAACTTATGAACTGCTGCCAAAGCAATTAAAATCCTAATAGAAGAGATTCGTGTCACAGGGGCGAAAGTGTCAAAATAGTCTATGTCTTTCTTCTGGGAGAATCCCTTCGCAACCAACCTAGCCTTGTATTTCTCAATAGAGCCATCTGCTCTTAGTTTCTTCTTAAAGATCCATTTGCAACCTATAGCTCTAGCACCAGGAGGTAAATCAACAGCTTCCCAAGTATGATTAGACATAATTGAGGTTAACTCACTGTTGATTGCTTCTATCCAGAAAGGTGCGTCTCTAGAATGCATAGCATTATCATAGGTTATCGGATCATCATCCACAAGAAACATGTGAAAATTATCACCAAAATTGGTGGATATCCTCGCTCTTTTACTCCTTCTCAATTCAAATTCTGAATTTTCAGGAGTCTCAGAGATACGTTCGGTATGGTTAACAGTTCTTTCGAGACCGGATTTCCAAGGAAAAATAGTTTCGAAAAAATCAGCATTTTTGGTTTCCAGAGTAGTATTGACAGCAACCTGGTCAGAGTCACTCTTAACCACCAAAAATCTATACGCAACACTGTTGTTAGCATAACCAATGAACGCACAATCAACAGTTCTAGAACCTAATTTTGTCTTTTTAGGTCCTACTAACAGAACTTTGGCGAGGCACCCCCACATTTTGAGATATTTTAGGTTAGGCGTATAGCCTGTCCATAACTCATAGGGTGTCTTGCCAGTTGCTTTATAAGGTATTCTATTCTGAACAAAACAAGCAGATAGGATGGCTTCCCCCCACAAGTTCAGGGGTGCACCTGAACTAACCAGCATAGCATTCATCATCTCTTTCAAGGTTCTATTCTTTCTTTCAGCTACCCCATTCGATTCTGGTGAATATGGAGGGGTAGTCTCATGAATTATGCCAAGTTGTTCACAATGGTCAGCAAAGGGATTAGACTCATATTCACCTCCCCTATCTGACCTAAGCCTTTTAATTTTCCTATCTAGTTGATTCTCAACTTCAGCTTTATATTTCAGAAACATCTCACCTGCTTCATGCTTGTTTCTAAGGAGATATACCTTCGTGTATCTAGAATAATCATCTATAAAGGTAATATAATAATATTTCCCTCCTCTAGACATTAAGCTTCTAAATTCAGCAAGATCGGTGTGAACTAAAGAAAGCAAATCAGTATTATCTCTAGAAACAACAGGTAAACAACCCTTTTTGATGGCTTTAACTTCAGCACATACTTCGCACTTATCATTCGTTGGTTTAGTGATGTTAGGCAATAAACCAGTTTTTCTCATTTCCTTAATATAAGGTGCAGAAACATGTCCTAGTCTACCATGCCACAAATCAAAAGAGTCAACCATGTAAGCAGAAGAAGCAGAATTTTCATTAATAATAGTTTTGAGTACATTCAGAATAAATAAACCCTGGTTACAATACCCTTTTCCTATGAATGTCTCATTCTTAGAAAGCACTACCTTGTTGCATTCCATGTTCACTTTGATTCCAGCTTGAACCAAAAGTGACACAGAGATCAGATTGCAGCGAATGTCAGGAACATGCAGTACATTACCCAGTGAAAGGGTTTTCCCAGAAGTCAAGTTGAGAAGAACTGTGCCTTTTCCCAAGACGGGTACAGGCCTAGAGTCACCCATATAGACTCGTTCTTCTCCATCTTTCACTTGGGTGTACTCTGAGAAAGACTTTAAGTCACCACAGATGTGACGGGTTGCTCCAGAATCAATAACCCAGTCTTTTTTCTCAGCCACCATGTTCACAACAGAGACAACAGCAGCAAAGACATCATCCTTCACTATATTAGCTTTCGGAGTGACGTCTTTGTTGTCTCCATCCTTCTTGTGTCTGCACTGAAAAGCATGATGTCCGGGTTTTCCACAAACATAACAATTTCCTTTATTCTTCTTAAAAGGACGGGAATTGTTAGTCTTCGGAATAGAAGATTTCTTATCGGTTTTCTTAGGATTTCTCCTAAACCAATTAGAAGCAGAACTGGGATTACCTTCCACAATATTAGCCTTAGAGTCAAACTGCGTAGCTAATCTTGCGTCAAGTTTCCTGTTTTTCTCTTCAATCCGGACATGAATAATCACGTCTTCCAGACTCATCTGCCTCCTTTTGTGCTTCACCTTGTCCTTGTAGTCTTTCCATGATTCAGGTAGTTTCTCAACCAAACAACCAGAGACGAAAGCATCAGGGAGTTCAATATCCTCAGTTTTCAAATCATTTAAAAGAACTTGAAATTCAATAATTTGAGAAGAGATATCTCTAGAGTCAACAAACTGGAATTTAAGATAATTCCCAATAGCGTACTTTTAAGTACCAGCATCTTCGATTATATACTTCTTATTCATATTTTCCCAGATTTCGTAAGCTGATTTGTATGAATAGTATATATCGAAGATCTCATTCGACAAGGTGTTTAGAATAGTGTATCGGCATACCTTGTTTCCTTGCTGCCACTCATCGTGCAGCTTTTGGAAATCATCGAAAGCGTTGGCAGCATCTTCTATGTTAGCCGAATCGAACTCCATAGCCGCCGGCTTTTCAGGTTCAGGTTCAGTCAGGTACTTCGCATAGTTCAGTACGTCCAGGCAGACGTAGATCCTCTCCCTCCAGCGTTTGAAGTGGGTACCGTTGAAAACTTCGATCTTCGATACGTCAGGTAGCCTTGAGCGAGATTGAGCGGATCCAGCAGCAGCGAGATCATTGTTCTGAGAAGCCATCTTTTCTTGAGATTGATGGTGTAGAAGCTTCGTGGAACAGAACTCGGAATCGTTGAGGCGTGTGAATCACTGTCCTCAAGAAAAGATTTGCCCCTTATCGTAACTGTAAGGCTCGAACGGCGACTTTCCTCCAGGATACAACAACGAGTTACAGATAGCAGTACCTATCTGCAACCTCAATCGAACAGGGAAGAAGAGGAACTACTGCGTTTCTGATCTCTCTCTATTTCGTGGTTTTGGATCTCAGCGGGGTGTTCTCTCTGTGAAGAACGAATGAATAAATAGAGTTGCAAAACTCTAATACAGTTAGATCGTGAACCAAATCTCAGGAGGAGAATCAGGAACGGGTATGAGACGTGTGTTGAATGAGTAGTAGCGGTTACGCTTAAATTACGGGCTCACTCCCAAGAGAAAATGCAAAAAGTAGGGTCGTGCCCCGCCTACGCGCGAGGCTAAATGGCCCGGATTTGCACCCCCCCTGCGCGTGCGACGTGCCCGCACATGCGCATTAAGGTTTTCTGGAGCTCCCCTCCAACCCGAGTGCATTCTAGCCCAATGCCTCCCGGGCGCGCGAGCACCCCTCTTACTACCCACTCATCACAACCATGTAGAAGGTGTAAACATATATATACCCACTCTCAAGTGTGGGTTTTAAGCGATGTGGGACTAAACAAAAGTCTCTTCCCTTTTGTCTATGGTGTATTTGAAATATCTATAAAGTGGAACTAAAAACCAAAAGTTCCAACATGTAGCACATATGAAAATGTTGTAAAATGTAACGCTCAAGCTGTAAATTATTTTTTTATGGTGCCCTCGAAACTTTTTATGTACACTACATTGTATGTCTTTTGAGTCCATTGTTCCTCAACTCTCATCATAAATGAAAGGAATAATACATTTTCATGGAATGATCCATCGATTTTTCGCCATCCAGTCTTAACTTTTATGTCTCCCGCTGACCAGAAGGGTCATTCGGATTCAGCTGCTCAAACTGTAAATCTAAACTGAATTACAAACATTCAAGCTTGGCATCGAACTCGCTAAAGAATCTCAAAGGTTCAAATGCGATTGCAGAGGAAGATGCATTAAACGTGGTCTGCATGTTACAAGGAGATATGTTTTAATCCTGTGGCAATTTCATAACCTCGTCAAGCAGATCAGATGCTCATTCTCCGACGACATCAACCTTACCCAGGGGAGGCCCTGACCTAGGACAGGCCGGACGACGGCCTAGGACCCCATATGAAGGGACACCAATATAGATCTATCGACAATAAAACTAGTATATTTCATGTGTCATTCTTACAAAAAAAAAATTGCTGTGTAGTGGTTATAATGTTAGACTTATACTATAGAAGTCCTAGGATCAAATCTTAGTGGCAACATTTTTTTTTTTTTTGAGATTGACATTTTTTTTACATAGGTGCGGATATGTTGGTTGAAGAGGCTATCCACTTTCAATTGAATGTTAACAAGCTGATGCTTTTCACTATCTACCTTTGAATTCTATCTTATGTACTCTATGAATGAAATATCATCCAATTAAAAAAATGTAAATCAAAACTGAAATTGAAATTAAAATGATATGATGTATTCCATGTAAGAATATACATGTAGCACTCAGTGTATATTGCTTCAGTCACCGATATATATGTTAGAGCATCTATAGTAAGTCTCATTCTAATTTCTAGATTCTAGATTCAGAATATAGGAATCCATTTTGTAGAATAGTAAAGTTCAGTTAGAGTCTCATGATGGTCCCGTCCCAGCCGTATGAGCTATAAGCCTCAGAATTTCTATATTCAAAATGTAGGAACTCATTTTGTAGAATATTAAGGTTCAATTTGGAGCCCCAAGTTATAGATTCTAGATTTTATATTATATTTTGGAAAAAGAAGAAGAAGAAGAAGGATGACATATCTTCCACTACATAATGAGACTTCAAAATGGTTCACTTTTGAGCCGTCTAAGCCGTAATTATATCATGGTCCTTTTTTTTTTAAATGTGTAAAAAATCATTGAAAAAAGTTTAAATTTGTCAACATGAAGAATCGAACTCAACCAAACAAAAAAAATAACTCAGATCTTAACCACATGAGTTAGAAAAGATTTTTAACTATAATTGAATAATATTCTTATTACACGTTATTATACGCTACAAAGCACGTGCATTTACTTGTCACTTCAAATTCCCAGAATACGTATTCTAAATACATGTACTGCTGGAATGTATTCATTTAATATTTATCATGTATTGTTCTGTAATTAAATTCCTTTAATTTTCTGTTAATTAATTTCCTGCAATTTTATTTCTGTACTTTACTTTCTGCTTTTATACTCTGCTTTAGCTTTGCTATGGGTTCGGCTCAGATTGGTTTAATTATGTTGGTTCATCATGAACCGAAATAAACCCCTACCTACCACCACTCCTTCATTTAAAGCCCATCTCCTTTCTCTCTCTTCATTTACTTCACTATTACTCTTCTTCTTCCTCCTAACTCTCCCACCAACCTAGGAGAGCAAGGCAAGTGCCAACTTGCTTCTTGATGGATCTCCATTTTTATTGTTCCATCATCTTTCCTATTTGATTCTAAGTCTCTTTAGTACTTAGCATTTTCAATTTCCATGGCTTATTTGTTGTAGATCTAAGTTTGATATATTTTCGGTTTTTCTTGGTTTTAATCTCTAAAACTTGGTTATTTTCGAAAACTAATAGTTCTATGTTGTAGAGAATTCAATTTCATTCAGTTTTGGTTTTTATTTCGCTTGATTTCGGCTTCGGATGAGAAAGTTATGGCCATAGCAAGTTTTAGGACTTTCATGGCTGAACTTGCTGTTTGGGGACGATGAACCCCATGCGCCGGAAACCCCATGTGCCCGGGAGGCCATGCGCCGGGAGGCCATGCGCCATGAAGTCCCGGCAACGCTGAGATTATTTATTTTCCAACCTTTCCCACAGCGCATGAGATTATTTATTTTCCAATCATTTCCCACAGCGCGTGAGATTGTTTATTTTCCAACCTTTTTCACGCATGAGATTTATTTCCCACAGCCGCATTCCTCAGGCGCATGAGATTATTTATTTCCCAATTCTTTCCCACAGCGCATGAGATTATTTATTTCCCAATCATTTCCCACAGCGCGTGAGATTATTTATTTCCCAACCTTTTCCACAGCGCATGAGATTATTTATTTCCCAATCATTTCCCATAGCGCGTGAGATTATTTATTTCCCAACCTTTTCCACAACGCATGAGATTTATTTCCCACAGTCGCATTCCTCAGGCGCATGAGATTATTTATTTTCCAATCCTTTTCCACAGCGCATGAGATTATTTATTTCCCAATCATTTCCTCAGGCGCATGAGATTATTTATTTCCCAATTATTTCCCACAGCGCATGAGATTATTTATTTCTCAACCTTTCCCACAGCGCATGAGATTATTTATTTTCCAATCATTTCCCACAGCGCATGAGATTATTTATTTTCCAATCATTTTCCACAGCCGCATGAATCTTTATTCCTCAGACACATGAGATTATTTATTTCCCAATCATTATTTATCTCCCAATTTTATTTTCCGAATTTGACATTAATGAACATGGATTGTTATCTTGATTAATTATTGATCATGCGTTCCTAGATGGAACTAAGAGACTGGCTAGTCGTCTTATTGAATTAAATGGAATAAGACACGTTCATAATTGCAGTCGATTGGCCAATCCCGAATATTGACATATAGATACATGCATGCTACAATTATTTATTTATTTTACGAAAGCAGCATGTGTACTCTATGGTCAAGGCATGATTATTCCGTGGTTAGTTTTAATTGTTGTATTACGCTATGTAAGACCTACAACCTAACCGCACGGGTATCGTTGTAGAGTTGAGCATATCGTACTTTGTACGGAAGTACTCATTCTGAAATGACCATGATCCACGGCATGTGATTTCACTTAACATAGAGGCTACTAAGTTAAATAAAACAATGATTGCATGGAGAGTATGGATTTTCGAGTTCTTACATGGCAGCCCTCTTTGGGACTATTAGTGCCCGACAGGCCGGCTGGTTCCCACAGATACTGCAAGTCTGCTACATGGGCAGGGAGCGGTATCTGCTTATATTATTGTATATTGTATATTGATGACGGGCGTCCCGTTGGGACTCGTCTAATTCATGATTGGCACAATTGATTGATTGGATAGACTAGCCTTGCTTGTCCATAGTAAGAACTGAGAAATCCTTATCGCATAATTCCAGGATAACTTGGGACTCACAGTAGTAAGCCGTAGGAGTTGGATGGCCATTTAAGTTGATTTGTTTGTGTACTGTACCTACTCTGTTAACTAACTAAGATGATCAGAGTGTCGAGACATGACGGGCCAACCTCTGTCCTTGTTTGGTTGGGAGGTTGGTTCGAAGTGTCGTGACATTATGTGAATCCTAGTAGCAAGCAGAGATCTATATATCCTATTCTCTTATTACTGGTTTTAATGTCTCATATCGTGCTTCCTTGCGGTACTTGCTGTTAGAGGTCTAACCTCTCTGGTTTTGCATGGCCAGATTTAGAGCCGGTCCCCGAGGACTCAGCTTACTTCCACCTCCAAGATGGTCAATACTAGAGGAATGATCGCAGGAGGACTCGAGTGGGTTTCTTACTTCCCCGCTCGTTTTGTTATTTACTTTATACCTTGCCGTTTGGCACCGACATGTTAGTCGGATCGTCTTGTACTTACTTTTACATAGTTGTAACTAAGTCAGGCTGCAGCTGATAACAATTGTGTATATTTTTGCTACATCATCTGGCTATATTTTGTAAAGCCAGATATCAAGAACATTTTGACTGAGCGTTTGGGACGCCTTACTGCTTTATCTTACATGTTCTCTATTTCTGTTTCTTATTTGAATGATTGAGACAATAGATGTGAAATGACCATAGTGAGACTTTCATGTAGTATGCACCCCCTCGTCTTTTAGACAGCATTGATCGTATTATACGGTATTCATCTACCCGTAATACGTAGCTGGCTGAGTCATTCCCCCGCTCTCCAGTATTCTGGTTCTGGGACGTGACAAGGTTTTAGTGGTGGCCCATGCAGGTCTGATTTCAAACTTGTGGGGTATTTTAATTTATAGGATGTCTCAATCACACATGTTTCCCCTTGATCTCATGATTCGTTACTCTCGACTCTAGCTTGACATTCCGGTATCCTTTGACTTCATTAATCTTTCCAGTCCGATCGTTTAATTGTTCTCTTGTCCCTTTTCTTAGGGGCACCTTGTTCACATCTGTCAGGACTGGGCAACAACAACAAGGGCAACACGGACAACCTGACCATGTGTCACGACCCGTACCCTAGAGTAAGGGCACGAGACGTGAATACGTCCAGCCTACGCCGCAGTGTCGGCGGTAGAACGCTGTCCTAGGTCACAATATCTAGCAATGTATATATCTAAACAGTTTATACTCCCCGAATGGGGGTGACATAGCAATAACAACTCAATCACAACTAAGGAAGAGATAGCACGATATGAAATAGAACTCAAGAAAATGAAATAGATAACAGCAGTCTAAGATAATCCCAGCAGTACAAGGTCTCAGATAAAGAATATATACAACTGAACTCCACATAAAGAGTCTAACTAGAACATGCCTCCAGACTACAAATGAAAAACAAGCTAACTAATCTAGTCTAGGCAGTTGGGGGAAGGTCCTCAGCTACTGCTGGATCCTCCTGGGAGTCCAGCTCATAGGTGTCATCTAAGGCTGCCCCGTAGTAGGTGTCCAGGCAGGCCTCCTCCTCGTCATCTGTAATATTTCAACAGGTCCAGTCAGGACAGGAGCGAGCACAGTACATCTCAACAATTCATAGCAGGTTAGAAAATATAATCATGCAATAAAGTAAGATACAAGTACTGAAAGAAGTGCAGTATGTAAACAGAGAGAGAACTGTAATAGAAATATCTACTATACATAGAGAACTAGCAGTGACTAGTGAATCAGAGTACAATATGAACATGTAAATGGCCTGGGATGATTCTGATGCTACACTATGGAATGATTCTGATGCTACACTACTGGTGTATTATTCACATGTCCATTTATACTCCCCCGTACCCCCAATCAATACACAAGGATCCAGCCAGGTTATGTTATATGATGCTATGTAACAGACCCCGAAGGTGATAGACCCCAAAGGTGATGAACCCCGAAGGTGATAGACCCCGAAGGTGATACATAGTAGTCCCATAAATGGGATAAGGATTCCAGGAAGACTCTACGATCATAAGAGTATATGTCGTAAGTGATCAAGGAACCAATCAAGCATAGTAATACCCCATGTAAGTGAAACGCACAAAACATAGAGTACCCGATGCTCCCTAAGGATAACATCTCAAGAAAGGATCCATATAGTACCAATCCGTGTGACCATCGTGACAGTACAAGTAAAGTAATCTACTGCAGGAAATAATTCTAAGCAGGATATAAAATGATCAGAGAATGTACTCGCCTGTATCTGAGTGTCCGATATGAATCGTACTGTCCAAAGAGGGGTGTCTGGCTCCTAATCAGAACAGCACAAGTCACAACAAGTCCAGAATAGTAAAATGGAGTCCTACTATGCATTCTACATGATTCTAAGTCAATCTAGGCCAAAGTCAACTCTTGGTCAACTTTGGTCAACCCTAGAAGTCAACTAGGTCAACCTTGTCTAAACTAGGTTAAACTCAACTAGCTAGGTCTAATAAGTCATGGTAGGCTCTAACAAGGCTATACTAGACTACACACAACATTTCAAGTACTCATACACCTATGCATATACAACACTATATATATAGATACTATATTGATAATCACTATGCATTCTAGGCTAAATACTATATGTATATATATATAGGCATACACCACACAATCCTCAAGGCCTACTATCATGGCATTCTCTTAGCAATACACAAGCAACCACCTCTATGAAACTATATACATTTATATAGGGACCTATACATCACAAGCATATTTTAAATTACACTCATACCATACATTGCATTACATATGCATATGCATATAGCCACATATAGAGGCTGCATTAGGTAGGCACATAGGAATAGGAATAATGTAGGTGTGTGTGTCAATGTGTTCAGGAAATACAAGGCAGTGAAGAGTGTGTCCAAGAGTGATTACATTCAAGGCAATATGCAGGAATACCCAACAGTGTAAAAGTGTACAGTGGTGTCTGTGTACAGGAATTCAAATCAGTGAAGAGTGGAGCAAAACAATGAAGAGTAGATGAGGAGACTGTGTGTCAAATGTGTTCACAGGAATCAAAGTGTGTGTATACTGTGATGTGAGTGCAGGAATCAACAGTTAGCATATCACAGGATTCTCAGGTTTAAACACATCCCAACAGTCCTAACATGATATCAATCAATCTAAAGAACAACTGGAATTAAAAACAGTGGACAATTTCTGATACCAAACTCAGGTTTTGTATCAATTGGAAACTTAAATCGAATGGGAAGAAAGGAAGGGAACCAATACATTGCCTTCCAAACTCAGTTTTACATAACTAAAACCAAACCCAGTTTTCAGATTAATCCAACAATCTCAGATTTTGCAAGAAAATAGTGAACACCAAGGTTGACATATCAACCTAAGTTAATAGGACATGTTATCAGTTCACACACACTTGTATCCTCAGGTTAAAAACAATGAACAAGAAGTCCTAATCTCAGGTTAATATAACAGTCTCAGGTTATCTTAACTTGAACTTAAAACTCATTCTGAAGAACAACCCAACTGTGTACAATACAACTCCTCAATTAACACCAAATTAACCATAGCAAGCTAAAGTATAAGAGAATTATAATTTGGACCTAAACTCAGTATTAAACATCAATACTAGGATTTAAATCTTGAACAATATCAATTTAGAAAAAACTGGAATGACAGGTAAATAGGTTGACAGTTAACAGAACATTGCATCCCAACTTAATTCAAACCACAATTCCACATAAAACCTAACTAAATCATGCAACCTAATCCTACACAGGTTATTAAACATATTAGGATCTTAATTATTAATTTAAAACATGATTAAAACATTAAAACAATTTACACAGGGATACACATATGTGAACACTGAACACACACAGTGCACGTGTCGTGCACAGTCGATTTCCTCCCTCGACACGACACGAGAGGTCGTGCCACTTGGAGAGTGTCGTGACAGATACTGCCCCAACGTGTGTGTCAAAAATTATGTGTCCAAGTGTTGTGTCCAGGGAGATCTTGCCCCCGAGTAGCAGGGGATTCCCTGTAGCAGCGCGCGACGTGTGCACGCACGTGTCCAGGCTATCAAAACGACACGAAAACGACACGACACCAACACTCAAGCACAGGGATCAAAAGACAAGATCAAATCTATCAGTCCTATTCAAAAACAAAAAATTAATTCGATCGAAATGCCCTTTGAGGCATTTCGTCGAACACTAAGCCATGGTCACTGATACGTGTCCAGAACAGACACGAATCCACCGACACAGGACACGAACCTTATCCAGGCATTAGGGGGACCCTTAGGGCTTCCTATTGGTGAAGACAAAATGGAAATCCAAGAAGGAATGGGGAAGTTACCTCTTGAAGAACAATGGGTGGAAAAATCCTCAAATGCAATGAACTCCTCAAGCCTCCAAGTCCCACAAATTATTTCTTCCTGCAACCAATCTATTCCAGCAGCAAGAGAATGAGTTTTAGGTCCTAAAGAAATTGGTTTGGGGAAGAAAGGATTTAAAATGGATTTTTAATGATTTTTGGAAGATGGGACTCACCTCTTTCCTTAGAACTTTTGAAAGAACCTTAAAAGAGGCTAGCCCTAAAAACTAGGAAGGACTTTATAGTGGGGGAAATCCCTAGGTTTACTAGGGTTGGCCGGCCATGTTAGGTTAGGGTGGGGTTGAGCTAGGTTTAGCTAGTCCTATCTAGTTTAGTCACAAAATGACTTGTGAAACCACAAGCCATTTATCAAATTACTTAATTCCTAAATTCCTAATTCAAGTTCTATGAATCATAACCACTAACTTGAGTCACACTAGGTTAGACTAGGGTCACTTGACCTAACCAAGCCCAACTAACTAGGGTTAGTTCCTAGGTTGGTCTACATGAGTCAAATCTAGTCAAAAATCAAACTAGTCCAAATAAATCCAAAATAATTCCTAAAAATTCTCATAAATTCTAATTAATACTAATAATTTTAATTTACCCCAAAAATGACAAATTTACCCTCAAATTAGAAATGTGGTAGTGACACCATGTTGGTCAGCAACAAGGGCCGGTACTAACTCAAGAGACCATCCAAGAAGAAGTAATAGTGGAACCAGCAACTGGACCGCAGTATCCGGAGGTTCCAACACCACCAACAGTTCCACCCACCCCTGTGGAAGTGGACACCCCAACCCTTCTGGAGATCATGAGAGGAATGATGGCTACCCAACAACACCAGATGTTAGCCCAGCAGCGCATGCACGCTCAGTTACAAGAGCAGAATGTACTACTCAACCAAGGGTTGCAGACTGTAATGCCCCACTCCGCACAGTGCATTATGCTGAGTCGTTGACTCGAAGAGTTACGTTGTCCCGAGCAACGCATCGAACTAAGTCGATGCGAAGAGTTGCCTTGTCCCGAAGAATGCATCGAGTGAATCGATGCAAAGCGCCGCGTTGCCCCGAAGGATGAGTGCGTTGAATCGGCTCGAAGATTCTAAGAAATCGAATCGACCAAGACGCAAGTCCGAATCGATGAAAGTATTGATTTTAGTTGATTTTGCGTGCATGTTATACTTTGACGCGAAAATATTAGAGGTCGATCTTTGGCAATATTTAGTAAGGGGTTCGCGAAAGCAAATCGTCGCCTTGCGACGGACGGAAGCGTTGGCACGGTATGCCAAATCGGACGTACAAACTCAATAAGCACGAAGTGCTCGAATGGCTAAGTCAGGAGAGTGGCCGTGCAACAAAGTTAGGGAATCGAGCCGCATCGGCTCGGCAAAACGATGAAGGCATATCGACTCAAGGTGGGAGGATTGACTTCTTTTTACTCCTTCATTCGATAAGTCAAATATATCATTGTATGCTAAGTTAACCTATCGACGCCACGGGCATGGTCCGATCAGAGATAAATCATAGTGTGTGTCGAACACTAAGTTAGTACAATTGAAATGAAACGTGCATCAAATGCACGAGTCGCTACGGAACATCGGATATCGCAAAGGCGAACGCCTCGGTGCGCAAGCCGCAAGAACAATGGGATAACTGTACTCGGCGAGTGCCTTAGTGCACGAACCATACCGTGCCTTTGCGCACGAGTTAGAACGGCTAGAACATTAAAAGACAATAGGCGAGCGCCCTAGCGCGCAAGCCACGGACATTGAATGCTAAGTCATAGAACATCGGAAATACGATTGAAACGTGCCTTCGTGCACGAGATAATAAAAGATGGCTTCGTTGCGAAAGAATACAGTTGTGGCATGAATGTAGCGGAACTGTCGGATATGACATAATGCCTCGAAAGGTGTTTGGGACCTTCGGATCGTTCGGTTGACGAGCATTGAGTTGAGGCATGATGCCATTGAAACATTGAAACATAGAATGAAACGTAAGAACATAGAAAGTTAACGGGAGAAATACGAGATGATAATGCGGCATGGTGCCCTTTCGAAATGTTCACGGCCTTCGGGCGTTCGTCGAGGACATTCGGGCTTTGTGCCAATTGAAATAGAGATAAACGAACTTGCTTGGTTGTTTGAAATATAAGATTCGTTGCATGGTCAAATGGACTTAAAGATATAAAAGCCCGTGCATGGGTATTTCCTCGAACGCGGCGTACCAGGGCGCAGGGACCGTTCGGCCTAGGAGGGATTCGTTTTCGGTATTGTTGGCGCCACTTCGACCAGACGGGTAGCGACCTTATGGTGAATGTGTTAAGCAGCTTGCTGCGATTATTTCGATGGCCTCTGATGTTGGTTAGCAACGGCACGGAGTTAACATCGTCTTATATTTCGATTCGATAATATAAGTCCATTCTAGCTTGACAAGCTAGTGACCTTCATATAGTTAATGGCGATGGGTTTGGAAGTGCAAGGTATGCGTATATCTTGCATGGATGGATCCGAATAGAGGACACTTATAACATGACAGGGAAAACAGACAGGCGTATTCACCTTGCATCGGAGCAAGGACGAGTACGTCGACTTGGTAAGTCGCGCCATGAATCAAACACGAGATTGTTTGCTTGCCTATTCAATTCGATAACATGCTTGCTATGATAACATGCTTTACGCTTTCGAATATGCCATGAAATTGACCCTAAGGAGAACATAGCAAGATCATAAGCTAAGTTGCATGATTCAACATGAATATTAAAAATGTCGGTCTGGAAAGAAAGATCTTTGCTTCAGTACATGCGAGGACGAACGTACTGATCCCCCACCAGCTTCATGCAGGGTACAGGGAATGGATGGCTCGCGGCGAAGCGTTGCTTGAACGCGTTGTCACGACCCGCACCCGCTAAAAGGGCACGTGACGCGACAACGCCCAGCCCTCACCGAAAAAAATCGGCGTGGAACGCTGCGAATTTTCTACTTCTAAATAGTTTATATATATAACAAAAACCTGTCAAGTCCATGGTCAACTCCGAACGGAGGACAAGCAATGAATATATATACGAGTACTCAATCACGACTCTAAGATAACAAAGTAAAGACTGAAATAAAAAGACAACAAGACGATAAAATAATATATAACCTGTCAAGTCCAACACAAAGAATATATACAGTCCAAGTCTCTAATACAATCCAAAATGTAATACAGACTCAAAAGTAGCTGGAGACAAAGTCCAGTATAAAAGAGCTACTCTAACTAAGCAAGGGGTAAGGTCTCGCCAGGTGGAGCTAAGCCCTGCTGGACCAAGGTCTCCAGGTCTAGGCCCATTACGTCATCCGGACCGTAGTAGGTAGAATAGTCTCCCTCGTCTGCATCTGTAATATTTTCAACATATCCTGTCAGGATGGAACGAGTACAATCCACTAACAATATTTCACAAGATATGACAAAAGCTATAATCTGTAAATAGAGAGTATATACAAGAAAATCATGGAATGTACATGCGAGTATCATGGCAAGGTAAGCTATAAAACTAGAGCTAGAACAAGGCAAGTAAACTGATCAAGGCATGTACAAGAATCAAGAATCATATCTCTAGGTGTGTGAATACTAGCTACAACATGTGGCCGGATTGGGTCTGCACAAGGTTATGATCAGCCAATCCCACGTGGAGTGTAGGATTGGTAGCATTCAAGGTCTACAAGAATAAACAAGGTGGATAATGACCACACATCTGCACTAGTACTCCCCGTCCCCGACTGGTAGAGTGGATCCAAGCAAGACACGTTACGACACGGAATTCTACGAGAAGGGAGCAAGTCTTCTCGAGAATCGGTGTCCATATACTGCACAAGAACTACAAGGGGGCTTGCACAAGATATACCAAGATAACGAGGAATAACATCTCATGTCGGGATCCATGAATACCAATCCGTGTGACCAATGTGTCGAGAACAAGCATATCCACACTAATTACATGGATTATATCAGTCAGCATAAATTGGAAAAGTGTCAGAGAATGTACTCGCCTGTAATATGGTATGATATGTCAACCGGAGCAAATGCAGCGTCTCGAGGACCTATAGAGAACAAGACGTATCAATACTCAATCTAGAAAATAAAGTCAAATCAATTTAAATCCTATTAGGTCATTCTAGGTCAAGTCACGTCAAACTAGACTATACGAGGTCAACCTAAGTCATTTTAGGTCTATCTGGGTCATACTGGGTCAATGCAAGTCAAACGGAATCAATCTAGGTCAATTTGAGTCAACGGTTGACTTTTTGGTCAACCGGTCAACTCTGGTCAACCGTGGTCAACTGTGGTCAACCCTAGGTCAACTCTAGGTCACTGGTGACTAACAGTTGACTTTTGGTCAACTGTCCAAGTTAGATGAAATTTGGGACCAAATTGGGTAAAGTGTTGACCCATAGTTGACTTTTTGTCCAAAAAGTCAACCGTGGTCAACCGGGGTCAAGACTAGGTTTAAACGACTAAATCTACTTATTACCAATCCCTACAACCCATATCCAAGTCCATCTTGGACTCGGAAACTCAAATCTTGGCCGTGGGCCAAATCCCTATTTTACCCTTTTTAAGGGTAAAATCCTACCCTCGGCGATAACCCCGTTAGCCTACCTACGCTAGTTATTTTGACCCGATCTCCCTAGGGTAGTAGGGTACTATCCTATAGGTTCGTTATCTACCATAATACCTAGATAAAGTGGACGTCTAGTCCACCTTACGGCCCGTTGCAGAAATCTCGAATATTTCGAGATACGCACTGACACGGCGCGATACCGGCGCCCTATGACCCCGATTTCCACCCGGGAGCTTACCCACAAAATCTAAATCATGTAACCTAGGCCTATGTCAAGTTTCATCGCGATCCGATACTCCGGGCTCAATTTCCCTTTCTAACTCGATTTCTTCTAAAATCCTCTTCTAGATCCTATTCTAATTCCTTTCCTAATCTCTTCTTCTAACTTCTTCTTCCTATTCTCCTTCTTATTTCTAACTTCTAACTTCTTCTAATCCCTTCTTCTTCTAACTTTTTCTTATTCTTTTTCCGTCTTCTCACTTCTTTTCTCTTTTTCCTTCTAACTCTCTTCCTCTCCTTTTCTTCTAACTTCCTATAACTTCTCCTCTTCCTACTTCTTCTCATTCTCCCTATACCTATCCATCTATATATATATATATATACCTCTCTATATATATATACATATATAACTATATAGGGGGGTTTTAAGGGGGTTAAATAGGGGCAAATGGAGGTGACAGGGGGTAAATGGGGGGGGGGGGGAACCTGGCAGCACAGCTGCTGCCAGTGGGCTGCTGTTAGCAGCTGGAGCTGCTGCTCCTGCAGCATTTACTGCTGCTGCCACTGCTGTGGCTCTTCATCCTCTTTTTCTCTTCCCTTCTTCACCTCTATACATATATATATATATATATCTATATATATATATATATATATATATATATCTATACTCCTATCTATCTATATATCTATCTTTATACCTATATCTATATATATATATATATATATATATATATATATATATATATATATATATATATATATATATATATATATATATATATACATAATCTAATATCCATCCCTCTATCTATCTATATATATAAATACACACACACACCCCTATAGATTTATATATATACATAGACACAGACACAAACACACACTCTCACCACCACTCTCACACAAACACACACACACTCTCACAAACACACACTCAAACACCACTACCACCATTCTCACACAAACACCATTCTCTCACACCATCAACACCATTCTCATTCCTCTATACACACACACACTCCCTCTCACACACACTCACACAAGCACACCCACACTCTCTCACACCACCACCACTACTCTCATGACACTACCACCACCATCACCCTTCTCACACAACCACACACACACATATACGAATACACACTCTCACTCCTCTCTTGACACCAATACCACCACTCTCTACATACACACAAATACACATATAATTATATAAATACATACTCATATATATATATATATATATATATATATATATATATATATATATATATATATATATATATATATATATACCTATATATATACCTATATATATATATATATATATATATATATATATATATATATATATACCACTCTAATTAGAAAACCCCCAAATTAATCCTAACCTAGATTTCTAGGGAATCCTACAAAATTTGTGGGCAAGATGTAGAGAATCTTCCCCTCTATAATTATTGTGAAGACAATAAATGGAGAAGAGTGATAAATAGGGAATAAATTACATACCTAAAGTAGGTTTTCTTTAAGGAAGACTTTGGGAAGAAGAAGGAATTTAGAGAGAGAGAGAAAGAGTGACTTAATGAAGAAGAAAGAAGGGGGGGGCTCTTTTCTTGGCCGGCCATGTGGGTAGGGAGGGTTTGTGGGTTTGGGTAGTGATCCAATAACACTCCAAACCCATAGACTTAGGTTTAATTGGTTCGGGTTTGGTTCGGTCTAATTTAATCAACTAATTAAGCTCTAAAATGACTAATTAAGCCATGAAAAATTGGGTTTAAGATTTCTAACCTAATTAGGATGGTATGTGGGCCAAGCCCAGCTAGTATGGGGGTCCCACTAGGGTCCAGGCTACCCGGGTCTCCAAATTGGGTCCGAATTGGATAAAATTCAAACCGACTCAAATAAATTCCTAAAAATCATATAAAATCAAATAAAATTCCTAAAATATTTTAAAACTTGAAAATGACAAAAATACCCCTAATTTGAAAAACTGGGGGTGACACGCGTTGAGGCTTGAAATGCCGAAGCGTATTGAAGCGTGCGATCGCTTGACGCTCGGACTCGCGACAGGATTGATGCGGCCGAGATATAGAAGGCATGATGTATGGAACGGTAAAATCCTTTGTGGGCAAGAGTGAACCTGAGTGTTGTAGCCAATCTGGCATATATTGTTAGGCTATCGAAAGCCTTTGTAATCTCAGTTTCGAATATCAATAAAGAGAATTGTTTCGTATACTCTGTTTTCCTTTCGTTGTTAACGTTCAACTCAAAGATAACCATTTGAGAACTTGTCATCTTGCCTTGCACGAGCGCAACTCCAGGCTCGTGCGGCATCACGCCCCCTACGAGGATGATGACTCGGGTGATTCCGGGTCGGGGCGTGACGAATTGGTATCAGAGCTCTAGGCTCAATTTCCTCTGGACGCTTGCTTCATTTCAATTCCAAAACATTGCCCACCACCAATCGAAATCACTCTTGACTCTACTCGATGCCGCACTGGATGTTCCATACAATAAGTCTAATACAAACCATGTAATTTTGTCGCGTGTTGTTTGGAAATTACATGGTGTTCATTAGAAAAGTCGGGAAAGGTTTGTTGTTGCAAGTGCAACAAGTTGCGAGATATGAATTCAAGGATATGTTGCTGCGGATGCAACACATCGTGAATTGTACTTTGAGATATTCGTTGGTTGCAACGAACGATACGACAAATGTTGGTTGCATCGATACAATGAAGATCGTGGAATGTTGCTGCAGCAATTGCCACACGTTGATTGTAAATGATGCGTTGAAAAGGAAATAAAAGTTGATATAGAATGTGTCGAACGGATTCACATATCGATTTCGAATGTGCGTTGCGATGAAAAGCGATAAGTCAATATTGAATGTGCTGAACGGATTTGAGCATTGACTTGAATGTTGAAAATAAAACTTTGCACGAGATGCAACGGAAGAAAACAAAAGTTATAAATCGAGAAACGAAATCGATTCGGTTGCGTGCCAAGCTTGTGTTGGCAAATGAATGCATTGGCCGAGTTGTATCGGATTTGAATTAATCAAAGTTACGGTTGTGATCAAGCACGATCACTGCGAAAATTGTGAGTCGAAAGAGATCGTTAGTTCGTAAAGAGTACGTTGCGACGGAAGTAACTTGATTTCTGGGTGGTATATGGCATACCACCGATGCAATAAATGGCTCGATTCCGAGTGGTATATGTAATACCATTTGTGCGATGAATTGCATCGACGTATTGTGAGAATTGCGAAAGGTTTGTCCGCAACGGACGGGGTAGCACCGAGACTCGATAGAGGATTTGTATGACGGCATGTTGATGCAAGTGTTCTTCGATGATCGGTTAGAACGGTAAGGCGGGACTTGTAACATTGAACGATTACGTCGATTGAAAATTTATGTGTCAGTCGAATGACGGGAACTAGCGAAACGATTATGCCTTGAGGCAACAATCGGATCGACGGGATAGAAAATTCGAAACGTTGAAATCGAACCGCACGACTTGCGAGCTCGATGAAAATGTTGGGCGAGACGAATCGAATCGCACGACTTACGATCTCGAGAGGAATGTTCGGCTAGGCGAATCGAATCGCACGATTTACGATTTTGATAGAAATGTGGGGCGATGCGAATTGTAATCGAATCGCACGATATACGACTTCGGTGAAGAGTTGGTTGACGGGAGTAATCGTGCCTAAGAAATAGTTGGTTACGTTACGGCGAAACTCATTTGAGTACGACTGAAAACACACGAAACTTAGAGGGCGAGATCGTATGACTTGAGGGTTCGATGTTGGATAATTGATAACTCAGTTACGCGATCAAAGTATAACGGGATGCGGCGAATCGGAAAACAAGTCGATGCCTATGGAAAAGTTCGTTGCGAACTTGGATGTATGCAATGCGAGCTAAGTTGACGTTGAAACGGATTCAAAGTTGACCCTTACGTTATCGAAATGGATACGACGTATCGAGATCGATACGTAAGGAAACGTAAACGATGTGAGAATACAAAATAGAGTGTGCCTCGTACTATGAAATTTTGTAAGTAACGATACGAGAATGAACGAACTTGGTTGATCATAAATTTTGTGATTGATCCGGGCGAGACTATAAGTCATCGATGATTACTCGATGCGTATAGCATCTCGTTGTCGACCGCGAAATAAGATAGACTCGAACTCAATACGAGTAGACGCATCGTGAATAGCAGAATCATCGACGGTAGTGCATGAATTTACTCGGAGGATAGTTGCGCATCAGTTGCGCCGATAAAAATGGTTATGTACGGATTTGGATAGTCGCGTAGAAATCGTCGGAACGTGATTTGGCTCCGAAATGAGATATAGCATGGTTCGTAGTAAACTGTCCTTCGGTGATGATCCACAATTATCGAGCGTAGCTTCGGGGCAGCTGACCATAGAAGACTTGACCACCAAATCAAATTGAATGCTGCAGACCGTAAGATGACCCTTGCGATATCGCATATGAGATTTCACCGATAACAAATATAACACGGTGCATGTTGACGATAAGTCTAGGCGATTCGAAAATTTTTGGAACAACTTTCGATTGAGAATGATATAGATGGATTTTGAGTATTCGTCGGATGAATGCTTAAATGTTTATGTTGGTCGACGGTCGAACTAGAAATTCACCAACGAACTTGGTGATCGGATAGACGATTGCGAGAATCGTGCTATGCACGAGAGAGAACGATAAGGAAATGACTTACGAGTCATGTCGTTAGATTCGGATTTACTTTGCAATTGAGCTTGTGTGAATCGAAACTTACATTCGATGTTGCGAGACGAATAAGTTGGGAATTTGGCTAGTGAATTCCTACTCGTTAGGAATCAAACGTAAGGCACATCGTAAAGACCTTCGTGTCAAGGCGAACGTTGCCTTGAGCACCATCGCCTTGATGTAAACTTTGTGTCGGATAGATTGTGGCCTTTGTGCAATGTTAATTTAAACTTACGTCGGAAGGATTTGAGCACGGTGTCTAGGTAAGTCATCTAGCGGACGTAGTCCGAATGTTGATGCTTTTGCAAGTCAACAAAAGAGAACCATGTCGAGATAGGATACGAAGTAAAACATCAGAAATCGTTGGATAGTGACGCTGAACGCAAGGCGTTACGGAGACTCGTTGTGATCGGATGCGCGACGGCTTGACGCGACGCGTGGAATTGATAGTCCCGATGAAACATACAAAGTGAGAAATGCGATTTTTGAATCGCATCGTGTGCCTTGACTTTTGTTGGAGGATCGCGTATGTATCAATATGCGTGTGTGCTAGAATTGCGAGAACAAGTAATAGAGCCAAGTCCGATCGAGAATACGAGATGGCAAGCTATTGAGAATAAGAGTTACGTGTTTGCGTTGTTCCGATGTCTTACAACTGAGCTCGGCTGAAATACATATATTGGTGGGACGCCTAAAATATGTGTATGATTCCAAACTAAGTTGTACGATCCAAACGATAGTGCGACGAGATCGTGGAATGATCTAATGAAACCCTTGGAAATTTAGTATTGGTTTCGGTTCGGGACGAACCTTGTTTTAAGTGGTATATTCTGTAATGCCCCGCTCCGCACGGTGCATTATGCTGAGTCGTTGACTCGAAGAGTTACGTTGTCCCGAGCAACGCATCGAACTAAGTCGATGCGAAGAGTTGCCTTGTTCCGAAGAATGCATCGAGTGAATCGATGCGAAGCGCCGCGTTGCCCCGAAGGATGAGTGCGTTAAATCGACTCGAAGATTCTAAGAAATCGAATCGACCAAGGCGCAAGTCCGAATCGATGAAAGTATTGATTTTAGTTGATTTCGTGTGCAGGTTATACTTTGACGCAAAAATATTAGAGGTCGATCTTTGGCAATATTTAGTAAGGGGTCCGCGAAAGCAAATCGTCGCCTTGCGACGGACGGAAGCGTTGGCACGGTAAGCCAAATCGGACGTACAAACTCAATAAGCACGAAGTGCTCGAATGGCTAAGTCAGGAGAGTGGCCGTGCAACAAAGTTAGGGAATCGAGCCGCATTGGCTCGGCGAAACGACGAAAGCATATCGACTCAAGGTGGGAGGATTGACTTCTTTTTACTCCTTCATTCGATAAGTCAAATATATCATTGTATGCTAAGTTAACCTATCGATGCCACGGGCGTGGTCCGATCAGAGATAAATCATAGTGTGTGTCGAACACTAAGTTAGTACAATTGAAATGAAGCGTGCATCAAATGCACGAGTCGCTACGGAACATCGGATATCGCAAAGGCGAGCGCCTCGGTGCGCAAGCCGCAAGAACAATAGGATAACTGTACTCGACGAGTGCCTTAGTGCACGAACCATACCGTGCCTTTGCGCATGAGTTAGAACGGCTAGAACATTAAAAGACAATAGGCGAGCGTCCTAGCGCGCAAGCCACGGACATTGAATGCTAAGTCATAGAACATCGAAAATACGATTGAAACGTGCCTTCGTGCATGAGATAATAAAAGATGGCGTCGTTGCGAAAGAATACAGTTGTGGCATGAATGTGGCGGAACTGTCGGATATGACATAATGCCTCGAAAGGTGTTCGGGACCTTCGGATCGTTCGGTTGACGAGCATTGAGTTGAGGCATGATGCCATTGAAATATTGAAATGAAGAATGAAACGTAAGAACATAGAAAGTTAACGGGAGAAATACGAGATGATAATGCGGCATGGTGCCCTTTCGAAATGTTCACGGCCTTCGGGCGTTCGTCGAGGACATTCGGGCGTTGTGCCAATTGAAATAGAGATAAGCGAACTTGCTTGGTTGTTTGAAAGATAAGATTCGTTGCATGGTCAAATGGACTTAAAGATATAAAAGCCCGTGCATGGGTATTCCCTCGAACGCGGCGCACCAGGGCGCTGGGACCGTTCGGCCTAGGAGGGATTCGTTTTCGGTATTGTTGGTGCCACTTCGACCAGACGGGTAGCGACCTTATGGTGAATGTGTTAAGCAACTTGCTGCGGTTATTTCGATGGCCTCTGATGTTGGTTAGCAACCGCACGGAGTTAAGATCGTCTTATGTTTCGATTCGATAATATAAGTCCATTCTAGCTTGACAAGCTAGTGACCTTCATATAGTTAAGGGCGTTGGGTTTGGAAGTGCAAGGTATGCGTATATCTTGCATGGATGGATCCGAATAGAGGACACTTATAACATGACAGGGAAAATAGACAGGCGTATTCACCTTGCGTCGGAGCAAGGGCGAGTGCGTCGACTTGGTAAGTCGTGCCACGAATAAAACACGAGATTGTTTGCTTGCCTATTCAATTCGATAACATGCTTGCTATGATAACATGCTTTACGCTTTCGAATATGCCATGAAATTGACCCTAAGGAGAACATAGCAAGATCATAAGCTAAGTTGTATGATTCAACATGAATATTAAAAATGTCGGTCTGGAAAGAAAGATCTTTGCTTCAGTACATGCGAGGACGAACGTACTGATCCCCCACCAGCTTCATGCAGGATACAGGGAATGGATGGCTCGCGGCGAAGCGTTGCTTGAACGCGTTGAGGCTTGGAATGTCGAAGCGTATTAAAGCGTGCGATCGCTTGACGCTCGGACTCGCGACAGGATTGATGCGGCCGAGATATAGAAGGCATGATGTATGGAACGGTGAAATCCTTTGTGGACAAGAGAGAACCTGAGTGTTGTAGCCAATCTGGCATATATTGTTAGGCTATCGAAAGCCTTTGTAATCGCAGTTTCGAATATCAATAAAGAGAATTGTTTCGTATACTCTGTTTTCCTTTCGTTGTTAACGTTCAACTCAAAGATAACCATTTGAGAACTTGTCATCTTGCCTTGCACGAGTGTAACTCCAGGCACGTGCGGCATCATACCCCCGCGAGGACGATAACTCGGGTGATTCCGGGTCGGGGCGTGACACAGACGGCATTGGAAAGAGGGGCAAGGATGGATTCAGGAGCGTCAGCCAGGTTTTGCAAGTACAACTTCCGCCGTTTCGAAGGCACGGAGGATGCCATCTCAGCAGATGCATGGCTTAAGGACATCGAGGCTATTTTGACAGCCGCTAAGGTACCGGTAGAAGAACGTGTGGATCAGGTGAAGTTGTTACTTCAGGATCTCGCACGTGATTGGTGGGAATCAGAGGAAGTAGGCATCAGACGTCCTGTTGCTTGGGACGATTTTACAGCAAGATTCAAGACAAAGTACTATGGAGTTGTGGCGCAGTTTGAGCTACAACAGAAGTTTATCAACCTCAGACAGGCTGGCAAGACTGTAGATGCTTATGCAGCAGAGTTCTGCAGGTTGAGTAGGTTCGCCCCAGAGATGGTAGCAACATAGAACCAGAGGGCTATGAGGTTCCAGCAAGGGTTTCATCTTGAGCTCTTGCAATTGATAGAGGGGCACAATTACCAGACTTTTGATGAAGTATTGACGGCAACTCGAAGGCATGAGATAACCATTCAGAGGCTTGCGGCGAGGACTGGAGGTCAGAAGAGATCCCACAGTCAGATTGAAGGAAGAGGGGGAGCAGCGCCCCGGACAACAGCACCGTCCCTTGGCATCCGCATTCATGATGTGGCGATGCGAGGGCCAGCACCACCACCCAGGCAGCAGCAACAGCAACAGAGGAAGAACCAGCAACCCCCGACGGGCTGCACTTATTGCGGGAAGGTAGGGCACACTAGGGATGTGTGTCGGACATTGAACGGACAGTATTTGATATAAGGAAATCCAGGTCATCGGGTTACCACATGTCCCATAAATTCGAGGTCAGAAGGACCAGGGCAACAATTTCCTGCTCTGCCAGCACCAGGGGCAGGCCAGTATCGAGGACCAGCGGTAGCAGTAAGACCGTTGGCACAGCGCCCGTTAATGCCGCAGGCTCAGATGTTTCGGCAGCAGGGACCGCCGATGCAGCAACACCAGCATAGACCACCCTAGCATCATCAAGGCAGGGGTCAGCAGCAGCACCAAGCTAGGCCGCAACATGGGAACCAGTAAGGAGGTCAAGGGCAGGCATTCACTCTATCCTTGGAAGATGCATTGGCATCGGGAGATGTTATGGTAGGTAACATTCTCGTCGCCTCTTATCCCGCAGTAGCATTGTTTGATTCGGGAGCATCACACTCATTTATATCTGCACAATTTGCAACACGGCTAGGAATGGAATTCGAGACATTGTCAGGGAGGTTAAATATACTCACTGGTAATGGGCTCGTAGGAGTTAGTAGAGTTATTCTAGCGTGTAGCATTGTAGTTTGCGGGCATTCCTTACCCGCCCGGTTGATAGAATTTCTTGTTGGAAATTTCGACGTTATCTTAGGCATGGACTGGCTGAAAGACAGTCATACGATAATAGATTGTCATAGAGGGAGTGTATCTTTTGATTCCAAGCATGAAGCGGTTCACCTTAGTCAGATCAGTAGCAACTCAACAAGAGCAGGGAGTAGTGACGGCAATGGAAGAAGTTCAAGTTCCGAAGGTAGTTGAAGAATTTCTGGACGTATTTCTCGAAGAACTTCCAGGTCTACCACCGGTTAGAGATATTGAGTTCAGTATAGAATTGGCACCTGGAACTAAACCGATCTCAGATCGAGTTTACAGAATGGCGGATTCAGAGCAAGCCAAGGTATATCAGCACATAAAAGAACTGAAGGAGAAGAAGTTCATCCAAGCTAGCGTGTCACCATGGGTAGCACCAGTGGTACTTGTGGGGAAGAAGGATGGGTCATCCAGATTGTGCATCGATTACAGAAAGCTTAACGTAGCAATAGTGAAGAACAAGTACCCACTACCCAGGATCGACGACTTATTTGATCAGTTGAGTAAAGCTAGAGTTTTCTCCAAGATAGATCTTCGTTCAGGGTATCATCAAGTGAGGGTTCGGAAGGAAGACATTCCCAAGACAGCATTCAGGTCGAAGTATGGGCATTATGAATTCTTAGTAATGCCGTTTGGTTTGACCAATGCTCCAGCAATCTTTATGGATTTGATGAATCGCATCTTTATGCCGTACTTGGATCAATTTGTCGTTGTGTTTCTCGACGACATTCTTGTATATTCTGCCAGTGAAGAGGAGCATGAAGACCACCTCAGGAAAGTGTTACAGGTTCTGAGAGAGAACCAGTTGTATGCCAAGCTCAGCAAGTGTGAGTTTTGGTCGGATCACATTTCATTTTTGGGTCATATCATATCAGGAGCTGGAGTAGCAGTGGATCCCAAGAAGATAGAAGCAGTAGATAGTTAGCCAGTACCCAAGACCGTAGCAGATGTGCGGAGTTTCTTGGGATTGGCAGGATATTACAGAAGGTTTGTATCAGATTTTGCAAGACTTTCAGCGCCCATGACACGCTTGACACGGAAGGATGTGTCATTCGTTTGGTCGGCAGAGTGCCAGGCATCATTTGAGAATCTGAAGCAGAAGTTGATATCAGCGCCTATTCTTACATTGCCAGTTGGACCCGGAGGTTTTACAGTATATTGTGATGCGTCAGGAAAAGGACTTGGATGTGTCCTCATGCAGCATGGAAAGGTGATAGCGTACGCATCCAGGCAACTTCGGGACCACGAAAAGAATTACCCAACTCATGATTTGGAGTTGGCAGCAGTAGTGTTTGCTTTGAAGCTATGGAGGCATTACTTATATGGTGACCGAGTAGACATGTACACAGATCATAAAAGTCTGAAGTACATCTTTACCCAGAAAGAACTGAACATGAGGCAGAGAAGATGGTTGGAGTTGATTGACTACGACGTGGAGCTTCAGTATCACCCAGGCAAGGCTAATGTGGTAGCAGACGCTCTCAGCAGAAGAGGCGGCGCATTTATGTTGACAACACAGAGGCATATCTTAGAAGACCTTCAGGAGATGGGCATCGAAGTTATACTTCCTAGTGATGTAGGAGTACTGGCAAGTCTGCAAGTTCAATCCGACTTGGTAGACAGGATCAAGGCAGCTCAGGCATAGGACCCAAGGATTCAGAAGCTTAGGGCAGCATGTGAGTCAGGACTCAGAAAGGAGATGCAAATCCATGAGGATGGTACACTTAGATTTGGATCGCGTCTATGTGTGCCTAGTGGAGATATCAGACAGGAGGTTATGGCAGAAGCTCACAGTTCTCAGTATTTCATACACCCTGGAGGGACCAAGATGTACCAAGATATCAAGCAGCACTTCTGGTGGAACAGGATGAAAAGGGAGATAGCTAGGTTCGTTTCTCGTTGCTTGGTATGTCAGCAAGTGAAGGCAGAACAGCAGAGGCCAGCTGGATTATTGCAACCGCTTCCTATCCCGGAATGAAAGTGGGAGCATATCACAATGGACTTTGTGACCGGTTTACCGAGATCACCAAGTGGTAAGGATGCTATTTGGGTAATCGTAGATCGGCTTACGAAGGTGGCACATTTTCTTCCTTTTAGAGTAGGTCAATCTACGGAGAAGTTGGCAGAAATGTATATGCAACAGATAGTCAGGCAGCATGGAGTCCCTGTCAGTATTGTGTCAGACAGAGATACCCATTTTACATCACATTTTTGGAAGAGCTTACATCTTAGCCTGGGTACCAAGTTAAGATTTAGCACGACTTACCATCCACAGACGGACGGACAATCAGAAAGAACAATTCAGACTTTGGAAGACATGTTGCGAGCTTGCACTTTAGATTTTGGAGGATCTTGGGAGAGCCACCTACACTTGGTCGAATTCTCATACAACAACAGTTATCAAGCCAGTATCCAGATGGCGCCATTTGAAGCACTATATGGTAAGAAGTGTAGGTCGCCACTAGCATGGGACGATATCGGGGAGAGGAAGATGCTAGGCCCGGAAATGATTGTCCAGACAGTTGAAGTGGTTAAGGGAGTTAGAGAGCGACTTCGAGTTGCGCAGGATCGGCATCGTCATTGGGCGGACCAGCATCGTAGGCCGCTAGAGTTTTCTGTTGGAGACCACGTGTTCTTGCGGATCTCACCTACCCGTGGGGTTATTAGATTTGGCATTCGCGGGAAGTTGAGTCCGCGGTAAGTGGGCCCATTTGTTATTCTTGATAGGATAGGCGATGTTGCTTATCGTTTATCCCTTCCACCTTCGTTATGAGAGGTGCATGACGTATTTCATGTATCTCAGTTGTGAAGGTATGTATCGGACCCAAGCCATATCCTTGATCATTCTGAGCTGGTTGTTGGTACCAACCTGTCTTACGAGAAACAATCTGTGTCTATTTTGGACCGAAAAGAGAAGATACTCAAGAATTGAACAATTAACCTTGTCCGGGTTGCTTGGGGTTATCACTCTTTAGGAGAGTCAACGTGGAAACGTGAGGATGATATCCGATCACGGTATCCGCACCTGTTTGACTCACAAGGTATATTTTCTTCTGTATACCTTGATTGTCTTAACTCCTCATGCTTGTCACCTTATAAGTAGAATTGCTTAATGTTGTAGATTGTTAGATGTAGATACATTACTTGTTGTTATCATTGTAGAATGATTGCTTACTCAATTTACTTGTATTTAGATTAGTTTAGCTTTGACGTTCTATCATGCTTGGATCTGAAATTCCGAGGACGGAATTTTTCTAAGAATGGTAGAGATGTCACTTCCCGTTCCCAGAATACGTATTCTAAATACATGTACTGCTGGAATGTATTTATTTAATATTTATCATGTATTGTTCTGTAATTAAATTCCTTTAATTTTCTGTTAATTAATTTCCTGCAATTTTATTTTTGCACTTTACTTTCTGCTTTTATACTCTGCTTTAGCTTTGCTATGGGTTCGGCTCAGATTGGTTTAATTATGTTGGTTCATCATGAACCGAAATAAACCCCTACCTACCACCACTCCTTCATTTAAAGCCCATCTCCTTTCTCTCTCTTCATTTACTTCACTATTACTCTTCTTCTTCCTCCTAACTCTCCCACCAACCTAGGAGAGCAAGGCAAGTGCCAACTTGCTTCTTGATGGATCCCCATTTTTATTGTTCCATCATCTTCCCTATTTGATTCTAAGTCTCTTTAGTACTTAGCATTTTCAATTTCCATGGCTTATTTGTTGTAGATCTAAGTTTGATACATTTTGGTTTTTCTTGGTTTTGATCTCTAAAACTTGGTTATTTCCGAAAACTAATAGTTCTATGTTGTAGAGAATTCAATTTCATTCAGTTTTGGCTTTTGTTTCGCTTGATTTCGACTTCGGATGAGGAAGTTATGGCCATAGCAAGTTTTTAGGACTTTCATGGCTGAACTTGCTGTTTGGGGACGATGAACCCCATGCGCCGGGAACCCCATGCGCCCGGGAGGCCATGCGCCGGGAGGCCATGCGCCATGAAGTCCCGGCAACGCTGAGATTATTTATTTTCCAACCTTTCCCACAGCGCATTAGATTATTTATTTCCCAATCATTTCCCACAGCGCGTGAGATTGTTTATTTTCCAACCTTTTCCATAGCGCATGAGATTTATTTCCCACAGCCGCATTCCTCAGGCGTATGAGATTATTTATTTTCCAATCCTTTCCCACAGCGCATGAGATTATTTATTTTCCAATCATTTTCCACAGCGCGTGAGATTATTTATTTATTTATTTCCCAATCATTTCCCACAGCGCGTGAGATTATTTATTTCCCAACCTTTTCCACAGCGCATGAGATTTATTTTCCACAGCCGCATTCCTCGGGCGCATGAGATTATTTATTTCCCAATCCTTTTCTACAGCGCATGAGATTATTTATTTTCCAATCATTTCCTCAGGCGCATGAGATTATTTATTTCCCAATTATTTCCCACAGTGCATGAGATTATTTATTTTCCAACCTTTCCCACAGCACATGAGATTATTTATTTTCCAATCATTTTCCACAGCGCATGAGATTATTTATTTCCCAATCATTTCCCACAGCGTATGAGATTATTTATTTCCCAATCATTTTTCACAGCCGCATGAATCTTTATTCCTCAGGCACATGAGATTATTTATTTTCCAATCATTATTTATCTCCCAATTTTATTTTCCGAATTTGATATTAATGAACATGGATTGTTATCTTGATTAATTATTGATCATGCGTTCCTAGATGGAACTAAGAGACTGGCTAGTCGTCTTATTGAATTAAATGGAATAAGACACGTTCATAATTGCAGTCGATTGGCCAATCCCGAATATTGACATATAGATACATGCAGGCTACAATTATTTATTTATTTTACGAAAGCAGCATGTGTACTCTATGGTCAAGGCATGATTATTCTGTGGTTAGTTTTAATTGTTGCATTACGCTATGTAAGACCTACAACCTAACCGCACGGGTATCGTTATAGAGTTGAGCATATCGTACTTTGTACGGAAGTACTCATTCTGAAATGACCATGATCCATGGCATGGGATTTCACTTAACATAGGGGCTACTAAGTTAAATAAAATAATGATTGCATGGAGAGTATGGATTTCCGAGTTCTTACATGGCAACCCTCTTTGGGACTATTAGTGCCCGACAGGCCGGCTGGTTCCCACAGATACTGCAAGTCTGTTACACGGACAGGGAGCGGTATCTGCTTATATTATTGTATATTGTATATTGATGACGGGCATCCCGCTGGGACTCGTCTAATTTATGATTGGCGCAATTGATTGATTGGATAGACTAGCCTTGCTTACCCATAGTAAGAACTGAAAAATCCTTATCGCATAATTCCAGGATAACTTGGGACTCACAGTAGTAAGCCGTAGGAGTTGGATGGTCGTTTAAGTTGATTTGTTTGTGTACTGTACCTACTCGGTTAACTAACTAAGATGATCAGAGTGTCGAGACATGACGGGCCAACCTCTGTCCTTGTTTGGTTGGGAGGTTGGTTCGAAGTGTCGTGACATTATGTGAATCCTAGTAGCAAGCAGAGATCTATATATCCTATTCTCTTATTACTGGTTTTAATGTCTCATATCGTGCTTTCTTGCGGTACTTGCTGTTAGAGGTCTAACCTCTCTGGTTTTGCATGGCCAGATTTAGAGCCGGTCCCCGAGGACTCAGCTTACTTCCACATCCAAGATGGTCAATACTAGAGGAATGATCGCAGGAGGACTCGAGTGGGTTTTTTACTTCTCCACTCGTTTTGTTATTTACTTTATACCTTGCCGTTTGGCACCGACATGTTAGTCGGATCGTCTTGTACTTACTTTTACATAGTTGTAACTAAGTCAGGCTGCAGCTGATAACAATTGTGTATATTTTTGCTACATCATCTGGCTATATTTTGTAAAGCCAGATATCAAGAACATTTTGACTGAGCGTTTGGGACGCCTTACTGCTTTATCTTACATGTTCTCTATTTCTGTTTCTTATTTGAATGATTGAGACAATAGATGTGAAATGACCATAGTGAGACTTTCATGTAGTATGCACCCCCTCGTCTTTTAGACAGCATTGATCGTATTATACGGTATTCATCTACCCGTAATACGTAGCTGGCTGAGTCATTCCCCCGCTCTCCAGTATTCTGGTTCTGGGGCGTGACATTACTAGTGGGTTTATATTCATTCATCTCATTTGAGTCGCAAAATTTATTTGTTTATTATTTTCATACAAACCCAACTCATTCTACATTTATTTTTTGGTTACAAATTTATACCTCAAGATGTATTTTTGTACTCCTTCTACTATTAATGCATAGGGGTGAGCAAATTATGGTTTTTAACCGAAAACTGATCCGACCCGACCCGAAAATAGTAGTTCGGGTCGGTTTCATGGAAAACGGGTCGAAGTTTGGTTGACAGGCCTAATAAAATCAATTTTTTTGTTCGGGTTACGGATTTGGAATTCAGTTTCCAACCCGAATCGAAAATCGATATATATTATATATGTAATTACCTTTTTACCCTTCCATTCATATATATATATATATCCCAAAAAAAAAAAGACCTAAACCTAAAAATCCTCTCTCCTCCTCCATTTTTCTTCCAAATTATTTTGTTTTATTTTGTTTTCTTCTTTTGATTGCTATTTCCCCCTAATTATTTAGCTGAATATAGATTTTTTTTTTTTTTTGTTGGATTTTAGGGTACCAGATCTTTGTTCGAAGATGAGGTATATTTCTTTTTCACTTCTTTTCTTTTTTCAAAGTTGGGATTTCTACTTTCTAACATTTTTTTATTGTGTAGGAGAAAGTCTTTTCTGGTCCATAACATTTTACTGTGTCCATTGTTCCTCAGTTTAAGTTAAATGATGGTTCTTGTGATATTTTGATGAGAACACTTTCAAGCAAATTGAACTGATGTTGTGCAAAAAAAAAAAAAAAAAAAAAAAAAAAACCAAAAAAAAAAAAAAAAAACTGATGTTGTGTTTGTTAGAACCGTGTCAGCAACAAAAGAGACTGATTCCATTCTACTATTGAGTGGCTAAATTTTGATTCCATAAAGAAAAAATAATTATGATCTCAACAAGAGGTACTGCTTCCATTCTATTATGGAGAAGCAAATTGAACTGATGTTGCTAGTTTGATCGCTATTCCTTATCTCCTCGAAAATTATGGCAATGATGATTATGGGCTTAGAAAATGAAATGGTATTAGTATATTACATGACATGATGCATAAATCAGTCATATGAGCCACATTTTTTTATTATTTTTATTGTGTTGTCCAGGAGAAGCTATGGGATATTGGAATGCACTGATGCAATAGTTTAAAATTGGAGGACCTATGCATTATGTAATAGCATAGTATGCCACTTGAGATTCTGAGCCACATTGAATTGTTATAAAATTGTTGTATTTGTGTTTGTATTTGTAAACCGGTGCGTATGTTGTAATTTCCAGAAAATATTTCATTGTTGTAAAGTTTTGTATTTAAATTGGTGATTTTTTTTTTATATTTGTATTTGTAAAATAATACAAAATGGTGTCTATGTTAGGAATATTTTTATTTGTAAACTGGTGATTTTTTTTAGATTTATAGCAGGTAACACATATAGGAATTTTTGTATTTGTAAATCCTATAATTTTTGAAGTGCAAACATGGCCGAATTATTGAATTGCAGAACGAAACCGATCTGAAACCGAACTGCTTTATTTTGGTTCGGTTTGTTTCGGTTTTTTTACAAAACGGTTCGATTTACGGTTTTGATATATAAAATTTTTGATTTTTTTCGATTTTTACAAAACCAGTTCAGTTTGAAATGAATCGAACCGTTTCTCACCCCTATTGATGCTCTTACATATAAGAGAATTGTCTCAACATATTGCATATGATTAATTATTTTTTAATTTAAATTTATATGGGCCAATAATAATAGAGTTATACATAGAATTGTAAAATTGAAGATATACCATCTACTTTTTTTTGTTCTTATATGTGATTTTGGATTCTTCGCTTAACGAACATTTAGGCCTAATTTGATTCTCAAAAGGAAAATCAATTCCTTATCTTTTTCACGGAGATGATGAAATAGAAATATAGTCAAATTTTCTTTCATATGCTTGTTTTTCCAAATGTTCAAATGATGTTATGTAATTTTAAAATAAAATACCATCATAAAATTCGAAAGTAATGGTTAAATAGACAATAATATATTTAAATATGGCTATTGTCATTCTAAATTTTTTTTCTTAATAAATGCTAAGGAGAAAAAAAATTTATATAGATTCTGAAGAAAAAAAATCTCCCTACTTTCCCATAGTATTTGTGGGATTTCCTCTTATTCTTAGGCTACATAATCTTGATTCATGTAATGGTTTAATACTTTAGTCCCAAAATCAGGTGCAAGTGTAATCTTAGTTAAGCTAGTACCAGTTTCGGTTTGACCTAGAAGTTGGTTCGAGTTGTCAAGAAAGCTTGAAAACATCTTTGTTTTTATCCTCTTCCTAAAGTCGACAAGTCCTTCGGATTAAAAGGCTTGTAAATTGAGGTAGTGCTCCTAGGACTAAAAGCACGTGTTGTAAGAAGTTGTAAGTACTTGGATTCAAAACTTGTGTTTCACTGTATAGTATTCAACATCGAACTAGAGTACTCGAGACTGGACTAGCTCTCTCAGAGGAAAATCAGTATAAACATCGGTGTTTGTGTTTGCGTTTGTTTTTCTCTACTCATTTACTTTATGCATTTACGTATATAATGCTTACTTCATATTAGTTTTTAATTACTGCCATAAATAATTTTAAGTGGTGATTATCATTCCGCTGCACACACGTACTCTATCCCCCACCCCCCCCCCCCCCCCCCCCCCCCCCTCCCCTCTAGAGGTGCTGAATGGTCCTACAATTGGTATCAGAGCAGATTATAATCATATATAACACTTTAGAGAGCATACATATGGCAACCATGAAATCTACATTCACCGGTGAAAGACAGTTCACAAATAGATCCCCCTATGAGAAATTGAGTTTCTCATAAAATAAAAAAGAAATAGAGCATTGGCACTATGCCTTGAATTAAAAATATATATATATATAAAATATTTTTTGGGATAATGTTGAATATGCCTTGAATTTTAAACCATATGTATCGTCCTAATTAGTGATCCAGTTAAACGACAACTTCGAGCATTGGCACTATCAACTCCCAACGATATCTCCAAGTCTATTAGCGGAGGTCAAGGGACAACCTCCCCTTGTGGCGGTCCCGTAGTCCGGTCAAGAGATGGGGATCAAGGGGACAACGCTCCCTTGCAGAGGTTCGGGACAAGCCCCGAAACCTAATCAATTTTTCAGATCTTATCGTGTGGTTGATTTTTTTTTTATTTGTCCCTATTATGTTTTAAGGATATTTGAGAAATTTCATTTGTGAAGGAATAATCTGTTCTAGGATTGGGTTGTAAGAAAATATACGAAACCTCGTCTTGTAATACTTTGTATATTTATCTAGTGAAGATTGATCTGCCGCTCCATGTTGAAGTATTTAAGTTCAAACAACCACCAATAAAACATTGTTTATAAAATTTGAGTATTCTCCAATATGTAGGGCAGAGTACATGACATAAGAAAAACAATTTAACTGTATTGGCACTCTATTAGTAATTAATTCCGTTTGACTTACTTGAAAGCTACTTTCAAAGTACAATTAAGTACTAAATTATATAATAGTGTGATACAAATTTCTTTGAGAAACTATGGGGAAACGTGTGCAAATTTTTATAGAGGACAGCATCAGAAATGCATATGGGATTTTCACTTATTCGTTTCTTTTATAGGTTGCAGCAGCTTACCAACCAGTTGGACCAAAATTAAAATAGATCACTAATTGATTAATATCACACCAACCAGCACTAGGATTTTTGAAAACTCATAGTACCAAATAGAGGGTGGAAGTCTAGAGATCTAGAAAAAAAAAAAAAAAAATGCAACCTGCATTACTTGGTTACAAAATTAGCTAGGAGAAATGAAAACCTCTAAAATAGTGATCTCAACTATAATGCTCGGATATTTTTGGTACTTTAACTTTTCACTATTCGATTTTAGCACAAAAATTTTATAAATTGCTGTTTTGAAGTGTCTTTCGTCAATTTTGAAGAACATCGTGTTGGAAAAGCACGCTTGAGAAGAGAGCCCGTATATGTCCAAAGTAGTTCTATAACCATGGGCTCTGATACCACTTGTTGGGAACGCGGTATAATCCGAACTGTTGTTAGCCCATAAGGTGCGATATTGAATTTGGCTCATATGCCTTAAAAGAGAATTCTCATGTAAGGCCTGAACCAATTCCAATCATCTACACCTTATGATCCCACCTCCTATCCGATGTGGGACTAAATTACCAACACCATTATCACCTCCCTTTTGAACGCTCAACCGAGAAATGATATACAATCCAACACATCGGTACCACTTTAAAATAATATCTGACAATATAGTTAAATTGTGCTTTTGTACTACAAACATGTTTAGAAGTGATCTTGATCTGTCCAAAATTGACGAAAGCCGATTCAAAAGAATAATTTATAAAATTTGGGTGCCAAAATCGGACAATGAAAAATTAAGATGTCAAAAACGTTAGAGAGCTATAGTTAAAGTGGCATTAGTGTAATGTAGCCTAAACTATATCGTACAATCATAAGATATAGAGAATCACACTGAAACCCTAACCCAATAATTCAAGTTTGCTGAGAACTGAATTCTTTCTATGCTTCAACAAACCAATTAGAGAAATTATTCAATAGTCCGGGCTCACATGGCAGTAGTGAGCCTCAACTCCCCACTAATAGTGTCATGGCACTTCATTGGTGAAGAGTGCTAGGTGGTGAGCCGGGCCCGGACCACTGAATAATTTCTCAACCAATTGGTATAAACTCAGGTTGGAACTGGAACATTGTTCAGTATTTTCAGAACGTACCCATGTTTCAGAATGTAGTTAAGAGACATCAAGATACTTCTTACTCATCAAACTTCCCATCACAACATCAAAAGTTCACAGAGCAAAGCCCCGCCCATACACATTTGAGTTAAATTTCTATCAAACCCCAACCCAGGCGTCTCTGCAAGTCTCCACATAACAAAGGGAAACATAATGTTACAAAGAGCATAGATGGCTGAAACTTCTCTAAGAAAAACAAAGAATCATAGCAGACCGGAAGGTTCGGGCAGCGGCTCGAACCTGTGGTCGAACACTGGGCTCTGGCCGGACTTGTCTTCAACGTTGTGCAGCCAACTCGTGTTCTTGGAGTCCTCCTCTTTCAGCAGGAGAGCATCACAACGGGAGCTCCTATGTACATCCATGTCACTTTCCCTCGTCGCAATTGAATCCCTATCCGGAGACCTTGTAACTGAGAAGTCTCCAAGACTGTAGGCTGGGGAAAAAGTTCCACTGCAGCTGCCATTCTCCAGCGAATACTCGTCACTGGTCAACGGCACCACAGGGTCCGACTTGCGTGCTGGGTGCCCTCTTGCAGTGGTGGAGCGGATGCTCTGAGGAAACAGGGACGAGGCTCGGATGCCTCCCATACCTTGTCGGATGTCCTATAAGGAATAAACCAATACAAGTTTTGATCAACTGGAAGCAGTTTTTACATGTTCGGGTGGGTAGGGCTTAGGTTGCACAAACATAACCCCTACCAAGAGGATCAACTTTCAGTGTCCTAGATCAGATTATATTTGACACAATAATGTCTATATACATCATTGGTATCTTTGTATCAACCTACACACCATCAGCAAGCAAATGTTCTCCAAGGTTTAAAAGCCCAGCTTGACACTAGTAGGTATCAGCCATACCTAATAAAATGACCAAACAAATCCATTGATACAATAATTTGGTATTTGTCGATATCTCTGGTGTCGAGATGATGTTAGTTGCATACATTTCTGGCAATATTTTCAAATTCGCTAAAACTTGCCAAAATATTTCATAAAGATCATGCAATTATTCACAGAAGCCAAAATAAATTTACATAAAAGTTTTTGCGAAACTATGTTTAAACTTTAGCCTTATATTTCTTATGTGCTGATAAATTTTAAAAAATTGACCTGTTTTATCCAAAAATGTCGAAACTTGACGTTGCCATTTAAAACCGATAAAACTTCCGAAACTACCAACACTAATACTCGAGAGGCGACACCAACTTTAGGCAGACATGGATACAATGCAATACAAATATGGTGATTCCAAAGAGGCACCAACTTTGATGCGCAACCCAGTGCATTTTGGATCATCTATTTACTGTACAACAGAGACACTACATGGATACACCATCGAGTTTGAAGAGATGATCAACCAATCATGGCCATAGGCACCAGCATCGCAAGATGAAACAAGTTGGTCACGAGGCCATTATCTCAAGGGTCATATTATAAAATTCTTAGCCTCTATAAATACATCACACTGAAATGTTCTAGATTTTTCTGATAAACTTATAACTAATTGATCCTATGATGACACATGATTTTGATCCACAGCATTGCAACATTAACATGAGAAAATAAGAACTGCAAGGGGGGACAATGAAAGCAAATAAGCAGGACAATTGCAGGTAAAAAACTTAGATATGTTGAAGTATACATCCAATTCTATTTGACCCACTGCCATCATTTGATTGTGTAATCAGTACCTCTTATAGAAATAATAGAAGTTTGAATGCTTAATCACAATTTTGTGGCATTAATTGCATGAAGAAATTTTCGTGAATAAATTATCAAATGTATATTAGGAATGTTAATTAAAACCCTGTACTTTGCATGAACATAGAGCATATATTGATATTCACATGAAATGCATAGTGGGCAAGTAGAATGATTCTACAACATTGGTGGCATTTACTCGGCTGCAGGAAATAGTCATTCAAATATTCAACAAATGACTTCAGATGTTAGAAAGAATGGAATTTACCATGTGCCTCAAAGCCATGTCAAGTGACTTCTTTGATATTGTCCTTCCAAATCCAGTACTCTCGGTGGCAGAAGTTGGCTTGGTAGGCCTTCTAATTCCATCCGATGCAGCTGGCCTTTGGATCTCAGGAGTAGCCTCATGACCATTGTTGCTATGCAATTTAGTTGCAGCCTTGGGTGGGTTCTCTGGGAACCTGCTCCTGCTCACAACGGGCAAGTAATTCCTCTGTTTAGAAGTAACAGGAGCAGCTGCTGCTGCCGGCACCCCTGCCTCGGAATTTAGACTGGCCCGGGCTATCAATGCCATTCCTGGTCGAGTTCTGCCTGCTGAAGCTGGTCTTTCAGGCAGCTTTGTCCTTAGATTCGGCGGCACGTCATTTGGGAAATCAGGGAGATCGATTGGCCGCACAGGAGCTCGGGGACGTGGGCCAGGGGAGCTTGGACGCGATATTGGAGCTGCTTGATTCCGGCTATTTGCAGCCGGAATCCGGCCAACAGAAGGGTATCGACCGCCAGCGCCTGGAGCTGCAGAAGATGAAGATGTAGTGGGCCGACGGGTGGGGGTTGATGGACGGGAATTTGGGCGAGTGTTTACATTTGGTTTTGGGTTAGAAGGAGTTTGGGGCCGTGAGGTCGGAGTTGAGGGTCTGGAATTGTGAGATGGCCTTGTGATTCTCTCTCCAGATATAGTGGAGGTTGGTCGGGTTTTAGTCGGCGTAGGCAAGCGAGACGCAACCGGGCGAGAAGCTGTAGAGGATCTTGCAACAGTTGAGGTTATAGAGGGCCTAGCAGTGGTTGAAGTCATGGAGGGTCTAGCAGTGGCTGTACTCATGGAGGGCCTAGCAGTGGTTGAAGTCATGGAGGGTCTAGTAGTGGTGGTACTCATGGAGGGTCTAGCAGTGGTTGAAGTGTTAGAGGGTCTTCCGGAAGTTGAGCGGCTGCCAGGAGTTGATGGTCGAGATGAAGTGACCGAGGATGAACTAGTGTTGAGAATTGATGTTCTGTTATTATTGGAGAATGAGCTAGTAGAGTAGTTGTTTGAGATAGATGGTCGAGTAACTGAACTGCTGCGAACTGGTCTGTTCGAATGACCATTTTCCGTCTGAGAAGTGGATAGCTGCAATAATAATACATGAAAATTTTACATTTGTTATACTCACAACTATCTAGCATAATTATTCCAAACAAAGGCAAGAAAAAATAATCTATGATTATACTCATAAACAGCTGGATGGTAATAGCATGATTATTCCAAACAAGGGGAATGAGTTAATAAATCAGCTAATCTTGTTAGTTAATCTTTAAAGAAGTGACGAAAAATTATCTGCAAAGACCTTTGAGTTATATTTTCCATCCGAAGTAAATGAAAAGCAAAGAATAGCATCTCATTCAAATTTATTGCCGTTTCTTCTCATTTCTTTCCCCTGGAAACATAGTCTCACCGTTCACCCATGTTACATGAATATTTCTACTTGGCTAAAATATCAGTTGCAGATATAGTTATGATTTCTTTATTGGATCGTAGGGATTATTTTATCCGAGGAATCCAGATTGTACTGAAAAGGATTTCCCAATACAAAAGATAAACAAGTTCTGCATTGTTCAACAATATGTGTGATCAGACTTAGAATACTACATAGAAGGGTGAAACTTCTGATTTGGAAGTTCAAAAGAACCATATGTATTTGAAAAACATTAGGTAGACAAGATGATATCTAGAAACACAGCGACACCCATATCAGTATATAAGCAACATTGTCGCTCAAGCTGTGCCTATGTGACGTAATCGTTCAAGCAATATGCCTATATTGTGATGGTGTGAATGACTACATGAAAACTACTCTATTTCGTAAATGATCTTTCAGCTGGCATTTCTAGAGAACATGCTAAGTTTATCTTTTACGAAATCAATCACAAATTTGGAAGAGAATTGAGCTGCTGAGATCTCAATCACTAAAAATAAAATAAAAACCATGGGAAGCAAAAAGATGGTAGTGCATATGATCATACTGTTTTGAAAAATAAGATATGGTACAATATGCTAGCATGGCTTTGAGAAATAAATGAGTTTAAATGAGTAGATGCAAAAGCAGCAAAAGTTACCTTGGCAACCTAATAAAGGAAGTAAACTCATGGACTTAGATAGAAATCAGTTTAAATGAAATGAAAAGATGACACTTACCCTTGAAGGTCGTGTATTTGAGATTGATCTAGCAGTACTTCTGCCCCTTGGTGTTGAAGCTACTGGACTTTCCTTGGTAATTTCCTTAGCAAGAGAGGACGGAAACAGCGGAGTTTCAGGGGGAGTCAGAAGCCTATCCATGCCAATTCAAATCAATAGGTAGTTAGCTATATAATCCAATAGAATATGATGAGGTTCAATTAATAAGAGCAGTACACATGAAGAACACAAATTAGCATAAAACACTTGGCAGATGACTTGAAAAGGAAAATAACTTGTAAGGAAAAATACTTTTTATGTAGTTGGGTTAATTTGGACTGTGTGACCTTGATGTAGTCCAAACTATTACAGTTATGTTAAGTTTCTGTTATAGTGATGCAGGATCATCTCCGGTCCAAGTCAATTTTCAACTTTGAGTCCTAGTGGAGTTTGTTTAGGATTTTTATTGATTTTATTAATGTATTATTTCAGAATATTAGTTATTGGATTTACTTTATGGATCCAAAATTGGGTCCTAGTTAGACTAGCTTTCTTTCTTTTTCCTACTTATATGCATTGTATAGTTGTCTCTTCATTAGAGAGATTAATTTTGAGAAACTGAAGACTGGAAATTTGGGAGAAAACCTAATCTACCTATCAATTATTGTTTCTCCACAAATTTCTTTGTCAAGGCTCCTGTAATCAAAGTTTCGAGGGAGTTTTGTCTGCTCATGTTTGGGTGACTTTGTTACAAGTTCACGTACATTCATTTTTTACTCTTGCTTCCATGTTTCAATATTGGTGATAAGTAACATTGATATTATTCGTTCACAAAATTAAAGCTCTTGTATCCCTACTTCTCATTAATTTCATTTAGAGTCCATATACATAGGTTCCTATCTGTCATGTCCTGTGTCAAATAGCTCAACCAAATGTACTATAACGTAAATCACATTGAGGGTTCTTTTGAAAAATGTTACGATATTGCTTAATATCGAGGTATTTTCTCGACTCTCACAAAAAAGTTCATGTAAGAGTCGGACTTTCTGAAGATTTGAAGTTAGATCGGGTCATAGAAAGAGTCAAATGACAAAGGTCATAATCGTTGGCTGCAAGCTATAGTTTCTAAATGCCCTCTATGGTACGGATAGGAAAGCGTAGGTCAATGTCAGTGAGCTATCATATTCAGGGCCGCTTCATCATGAACAACCTTGAATCGGACTGTGATATGAATCATCTAAAAGCGCAGTATGAACAAACTATCCATATACAATTAACTACTTATTTTTCCATAGGCAAACAAAATAAGAACTGATATCATACTTAATGAGACTGGCTAATTATGTATGTTATCGCATCAATTTTAGTTAAACTTATTGCTCCCACATGGGAGGACTTGTTCCCTGAGCATAACCAACTTTCGTTGCTAGCGAAAGAGTGGGATAACAACTTGCACGGGCCTGACTGACTTGGTTATCACCACAAAGTGTATTGTAGGCTATCAATACGGTTAACCTACAACGTTCATGATGCTATATGTAACCCACAACAATTATAAACTAAAGATGTTGGTAACATTCATCGACACTTCAGCAATATAACCAAAGTGATCACTTGCTGAATGGATTAATATTTTTTTGAACTCGGGATTTTTTTAATACATGTTTTAAGGCCTGTATGTTATTGAGGTAGGCGTGAAACCTCCATTTTGATTGCACACTATGAGCTTAGAGAGGTGCAAACATCCAAAACCGATTATGCCCAAGGAGACTAGCGCTTGTGCACATGTATGACAGTTTACAACTTGTTTGCACGTATTGCATGCATTTCTATAGCATTTGGCATTTGGACCATGCATTTTCTCTATGCATAGTTGTGTCTGTTCTTTTGTAACTTAATGAAGACAAATCAAACAAATTTATTAGTTGGACACGGTGCACAATGAATCCTGAAATTATATTTCAGGCAACTGCTGTTGTGTGATAGATATACTTACACAATTACAAGACAGTTCAACTTTGTCATGGTTAGGCATAACTTGCAATCATGTAAGCTGGAAAATATTGACATAATTGAGCATTCTTGTCCCAATTAAGGTGAATATATTTTGTAAAGTACGAAAAATATAACATTCCTTTACATGCTTTATACTTATATAGTTTGATGCATGATATACATCAAAGCATACCCGTTGGTGCATCAATCTACAACATACTATAAAGTAAAATGAGTGATAATGTTTTTCCATGGACACTTACAGATGCAATATAAGGAAAAGTTGAGATATCGATCACATGGTTTTAACTAATGTAAGTTTTGTCTAATGTTCAAGCTCATTATTCTTAGTCAACAAGTATGACTGATATCCGATGTCCAACCAAAACCAGTAATACTAGTCAGTATAACACCGAAATGTAGATTACATAATTAGTAATTCAACCCATAATTATGATCAATTTAATACATATAGGTTTCAGTTGTAAGTAATTTAATTAATAAGTACATTTAATGAAAAATTACCGATCCACTCATGCTACCAGCGCAGTATTACTTTGGTTTTACTAATAATAGAGTGGGACCAAAATCAATATAAAGATTGGTACAAACTATAAACCAGTATATCGGACGCCCTAAGAATCATGCTCGAGATCAGCTAAGGAAAATCCCCACATATAGGGCTTACAATGACTATCTCAAGAAAGCTTGTTAAGAACGATGGAATATTCATAACCAGTTTTCAACCCGATGTGAACCCTCGACAACACAACATGCAGAGAGGAGCTTTTCCTTAAGTATAGGAGTCCATTCAACAAATTTTGGAAACAAGAATACCAACTAATTTGCTGATGTTATTTCAGCGAACGAGCATTTCATTTTAGAAACAAATTTGGACAATGTAACACAATTATCTTAAGTAACTGCATTTAATCTCCTGGGAATAGTAGAACCTGACTACACAGCGAAATTGCATTAACACATGAGAACAAGCTAGATTCCAAAAAGAAAAGGATTGCTGATGAAGGACAAAAGACGAGAGTAGTTAATTAACAGTCACCTAAAATTACTTAGCCGGGTTTAAAGCTCTGTATGATAGTCCCCTTGGATCCAATCATCTCCATAAAAGCATTAACACACTTCTTTTCCTATCGTTCGCTATCATTATACAGTTCAGATATAAGTATCCGCTAAAACTAGGTGCATTGCCCAAACTCCCATTGCAAGTTGAAAAGAGTATCTTAAATGTGATTAGAGTTGTCAATCAACAAAGCCTTTATCCCAAAATTCTGGGTTAGCTGCTATCAATGGTAACCGATTAAGTATTCACACCCTTCTTTTTCCAGTTGTTCTCTATTGTTATGTAGTTCAGATATAAGTAATTAAAGAAAGTAGGTGCATTGCCCAAACTACCCTTGAATTCAAGGTGAGAAGAGTTGTTATCTTAAATTTGATTTGGGTTAACCAACAATAGCAACAAAGCCTTTACCCCTGTTTTTTTTTGGGGTCTGCTATTGTCAGTGGTAACTGATAACCTGATCCGATCACTTTAAATGGTCTGCATTTCAAAAGTAAACCTGCAATACTTAATGGTTAGGCTTTGGATATGCCCTCATCCGAGCTCAAAACGCCAAACCAGTTTATGTGTAACACATATCAAGTTTAACAATTACATCTCGTACTAAAGTCTGGATGCTCGATAAACAAGATTGAAGAATGTTTTATAAGTAGTATTACATGTAAAAAAACCATCTAGAAATCGTCGAAAAACGATCGTGAAATAGCCTGAATGTTTATATTAATCAATATTTTCAGATAGTTTAATAAACAACTACATAAAAATCCGAAACCCAGCCCTAATCCAATTGAAACGAGACGAAATTGACCCAAATTCGAATCCAAACTTGAAAAGGCCAATAGGGATTGGTTTCGAATATTACACAACTCCAACCCAAACATGAACCATTGACATCCCTAATTGGGTCCCATCATATCCATAAAAACATTACCAAATTTCCTTCTTCTTCCTATCATTCTCTATAATTATACAGTTCAAATATAGATATCCACTCAAAGTAGCTGCATTCCTCAAACTCCACTTCAGTTCAAGTTGAGACAAGTGGTTATATAGGGATGTAAGTATCAAAATGTAATCATACATATATACTCCATAAAGAAAAGAAAAAATAGTACAATAATTACCAATAAAGAACAAGCTTTTACACAAAATTAAAACAAGAATTTACTTGGTGTATATATATAAGAAAAGCACAAGTATCATCAATTTATTTGATCACATCAAATTACCAATCATAATCATGCTTTCCAATTTGCGCATCCAGCATGTCTTCCATCCCACCCCTCCCAATTCTTGCTGCTCCTACTGATATCCTCTCCAATCTGATCGCCTCTGCAAGAAAAATTACCTATCAGTCCCCAATCCTACAAAATTGAAAATCATCCAAGCTATAAAAAAAAACTATAATCAACCCACAATGCCTAAAAAAAAATTAATTTTTCTATCCAATTTAAAAACAAAAGTAAAGGTCTAGAATGACCTATTAGTCCCCAATTCTAAAAATTAAATTATTTTAACCCAAGCTTAAAAAAAACCTAATCGACTAAACTAATCAACCCAACTAAAAAGTTCGAATAAATGTAAAGAAAAATTGCTTACCAGTCCACAATCATTACGAAAATTAATAAGTTTTCGGTCCAGAAGCTAAAAACAAACCTATAATCAACCCAAATGCCTAAAAAAAAGTCAATTTTTCTGTCCAATTTAAAAACAAAAGTAAAGGTCTAGGATGACGTATTAGTCCCCATTTCTAAGAATTAAATTATTTTAACCAAAGCTAAAAAAAACAAACCTAACTGACTAAAATAATCAACCCACCTAAAACAAATAAAAAAATTCAAATAATTGTAAAAAAATTGCTTACCAGTCCCCAATCCTTACAAAAATTAATATTTTTTTCTGTCCGGAAGCTAAAAACAAGACCTAATGGGACTAAAATAATCAGCCGACAGAAAAACCAACAAAAATTCAAAAAAAAAAAAAAAAAAAAAAACTAATAAAGAATTCGAGAAAAGCGAACCGCCGTGTCCGTCGGATCCGGTGGAGGCGCGGGTCCGGGAGAAGAGATCCAGCGCGTCCTCGCCGTCCCTCCCGTTGCCGCCGCCGCCGACCCTCTCCGGCCGGAATTGGTGCGGCGATCCGGTGGAGACCCTCCTCCCCCCGCAGGCGGTCGGCCCCGTCGAGAAGCGACTCATTGCTGGGAGCTCAGCATTCGATGCCCTGCTCTTCTCCAATGGCGGTCGTGCTCGAGCTCGATTTCGAGATCCCAAGAGAGAGAGAGAGAGAGATTTAGAGTTTGTGTAAGGATCTGAGTGAAGTGTTTTTCTTGTAGGGGTTAGAGACCTATTTTCGTCATTTAACATTCGAGTTTCAAACAAGCATCTATGCCATCCCCGCTTTGTTCTGACCACTTTTGGTATGGGGTTTTACCAAAGTGTGGTGGAATTGACGTTATTGCCCCTGGAACTTTAACGTGACAATAAATTGGGATTGGAAATTTTTTAGGTTAAGATCCCTGTTGTCAACAGACATATTGAATGGGTCCTTCGACCATTCATTGACATGGATTTCATGGTTGAAATAAGTACTATGTTTGATGAGTATTCCACGGAATATGTACGAAATTTTGTACACGTTGTCAATAACTTTAACTTTCATCATTATTATAAATAAATAAAATAATATGCCTTCGTAGTTCGATCTACTGATTTTCGCCATTCATTCCAACCAGGATCTTATACCTCTAATCGGTAACCACAAGAGTCACTCGAATTTGGTATTAAAAAAATTTAAACATAGGAATAGTTAGTGTTATAACTTTTATAGAAAATACAAAACACAGGAGTGGTCCGTGTATTTAATTTAAGGCTAAATTTTAACTTAATATCCTCAACTATTCATGTTTGGCAACCTAATACCCTAAACTTTCAAAATAGCCAACCTAATACCATCAATTATTGAATAATTTAATTTCATACCAAAAAAAAAAATATCCGAAAACACCCTTTCATTCTCCCCCCTCTCCGGCGGGGAGCGGTAGCATCGGGCACGGGCGGGCGGGATAGTGCGCGAGGGCGCAGCAGCAGAGGGGTGGCGCGCGCGGGGGACGGCACATCAGCGGCCGGACGGCTCGTGCGGGTGTCGCGCAAGCGAGGGAGAGGTGCATGCGCACGGACGGCGAACGCGGACGAGGCATGCACGCGGAGGCGACGAGAGCGAGCGGGCGGACGCAGTGAGCGCAGACGGAGCACACAAGCGAGCAACGCGCACGGGGACGACACATATGGGGGCGACGCAGGAGGGGGGTTCAATGACATGAGGAGGGGGGAGCTAGAGGAAAATGGTGGTAGGGGCTGAGAAAGAGAGGGGGTGTTTTAAAAAATTTATTTTTGGAGGTATCAAATTGACTATTTATGAATGTTTAGAATATTAAATTGTCTAACATAGATAGGTGGGTATTAAGTTGAAACTTAGTTTTATATAAATTCTCAAAGAAGGTATTTGTTAAAATAAAAAAAAAAAAAATTGGCCTTTGTAAAATTTATGGGTCCTACGCTTGTGCCTAGGTCGTGTAGGCTTGGAGCCGCCTCTGTGGAGGAGTAACACCGATAATATTATAGTGTTTTAATTTTATGGTGTAACTTATTAACATTTTAAAATATTGGAAGAGCTCGTGGAACACCCATTATTTTTATTAGGGTTATTTGTATTTATTCCTTCAATTGCTAATTATATCTCCACTTATTTTTATTTTTATTTTAATTAGTGTTATTCCTCCTAATCTTCGGGTAAAGTGCAAACAAACCCTCAATTGATTTGCGTTTTTGTATTTAAAGGCCCCTTGCTCAAAAAAACTCTCACAATTTTTTATTTTTGCTCTGTTTGCACCCATGTCGTTAACATCCGTTAAAATACGTCTAAAAATACGATTTTGCCTCTCCCTCCAGTCTCTTCCCCCTCTCTCTCCCATAGTGGGGGCGGATCAAACGGGGCCGAACAGAGGAGAGAGGAGGGTGGCCGGCCAGCGGAGGGAGGAGGGGGTGGGTCGAGCTAGGGGTTCAAACCGAATAACCGAAAACCAAATTGAACCGAAAACCGAATAAGCAAAACTGAAACCGAACCAAATTGACCCATAACCGAATCAAACCGAGCCAAATTAAATAGGTTCGATTTTTGGTTTATTTGCACCTTTTTGTTAATATATATAGTAATTAAATATACCTAAATGTATTTAGTATATATTTGTAATATATACATATATATATATATATATATATATATATATATATATATATATTTAGTATATACCTATATATATAGTATATACATACGGTTTTGGACCGAAACCGAATAAGAAATGTTAATATTTTCAAAACCGAAACCGAACTAAATTTTTTTAAACCAAACAGAATCTCTTATTCGGTTCGGTTCGGCTGGATTTTCGGTCCAAAACAGAATAATGCTCACCCCTAGGTCGAGCATGACCGGCCAGCAGAGGGAGGAGGGGGCGTGTCGAGCATGGCCGGCCAGCGGAAGGGGGCCGGCCAGCGGAGGGGGGAGGGGGATCGGGGGGCTGGCCAGCGGAGGGAGCAGGGGGGGTCGAGGGGGCCAGCCAGCGGAGGGAGGAGGGAGGGGGTGTCGAGGGGGGCCGGCCGGCAGAGGAAAGAGGGGGCGACGGGAGGGGGGCGACCGGCTGAGGGAGGAGGGGGCTGGCCACCACTGGTAGGGAAGGGAGGACATTTTGGGTATTTTTTATTTTTTTAAAAATCATTAACGGTCATTTCTAACGCATGGGTGCAAACTGAGAAAAAAAATATAAAAAAATAAGGTTTTTTTTAAAACAAGGAATATTTAAATGTAAAAATTCAAATATAAGGAGAATTTGTTTGCACTTTATCCGAAGATTGGAAAGGTAACACTAATTAAAATAAAAATGAGAAAAAGTAAAGATATGATTAGCAATTGGAGGATAAATACAAATAACTTTTTTCTTTAGTTGAACGCGAGCTAGGGGTGGCGATGGGTAGGGTAGGGTAGGGTAAGGGCAGGAAGAGGGCAGGGCAGGGTAGGGTATTGACATTTTTTTGATACCCTAGGGGAGTCATGAGGGTAGGGTAGGGTAGCCCTCTTCCAAAAAACCAATACCCATTACCCGTCCTTGCCCTTTATCCTCACAGGGTAGCTGAGGGTAAGGGTAGGGAGGGTAAGAGTATTACCCTTGCCATTTCATTTTTTTAACTTTGAAAATCATTTTTTTGCTAGTAAACACCTTGATACTTAAGATTTTTACAACATTCAAAAATCATAACAACTTAACAAGAAATAACATGGAAAATATTATTTTTTTACTAAAAGCACTGAACCCAGTTATATAGTGGAACCTGGGCTGCCTACATACCCAAGGAGGGGGCTAGACCTGACTCCTTAGGATCAAGCACTATGTAGTTCTCCTAATCCTAAGTACTAACTAATTACAAAAATCTACAAATATGTAGTAGTAATTTAAGGTAGGGTAGGGTAGGGTTCAGGATAGGCTTACAGGACAGAGGGAGTGTGGGACTATACAAGTATGTAGTAGTAACTACAGTGGGAGTGTGGGACTATACAAAATTACAAAGCACAGATTTACAGGATAGTGGGTAGGGTAGTGATTCAGGGTAGGATAGGGTTCAGGATAGGGTTACAGGACAGAGGGTAGGACGGGTACCCGGATAATTGTACTAGGGTAACAGAATAAAATCCTTACCCTACCCTAATTCTAAGAGGGTAAGGGTAGGACTTGCCCTCCTAGGATAGAGGGTACCCGTGGACATCTGAAGGTACAGAATATCCTGCTAAAATAGAGGGTACCAGAGCAAAATTGTCAGCCCTAACGCGAGCGTCCTTCTCTGTAGTCAAGAGACATTTATTTGGTTGATACGAGTGAAGCAACTGTATTTTAATTCAACTTTTTGCATGAATGTACTTGAATGCTCGTGTCTTCCTTTATTATTGTAATTATTGTAGGTCAAAAAAATATAAAAACAAATGATAATAAGGATTAAAAGACATAAGCATATTTAATAGTTCAAAATTTTCTATCCCGGGACGACTCGGACTAGGAACATATTAGACGACGGCTAAAAATCCAAAGATTAAAAAGATACCAATTATTTTAGATAGTTTTTATATTTTATATATTAAAAAGATGGAATCCTTTCCAAACATTAATTCGGCAAGTAATCGTGGTCTTTGAATTCATTAGAATGGAAAGCAATTAATATTGTATGCTTTTTGTGCATTCACGGGATGATTATGTAAAAAAAAAAATTACAATTAATTAGCAAATACCAGCATACTTCTCCGTAATAATTATGAAATTTAAATTTCGTAATTAATATTTTTTTTTGTTTTTATGCAATTATGGGATGATTACACAAAGAAATCTTCCAATTAATTAGCAACAATTTGTGTACTTCTATGTAATGACTATGGAATTTGAATTTCCTAAATGTAACATTCATATTTGGTAAATAGTGATTAGTTTAAAGTGTCGAGTGGAACTCATTATAGAGTGGAAAGCGAAACAAAAATGTAACGATTGTTTGTTGAAGTGGTAAATAGTTGTTTGTTGTGTAAACCTTATAATTCACCATTATGTCATGAGTTACACATGACCCTTGGGATCATGTAACTCATGACCCTTGGGTTGCCCCTTATCCCTATATATATGGTCCTTGCCATATAATGAATGAGAAGAAAGAAATATACTATTCTACAATTCTAGTTTCCTTTCAAACACGTTATCAGCACGATTGCTGAAGCAAGGAGAATCGACGTCCAGATCTCGACGTCATCCTTCATTTTTTTTTCCTAGTCGATCCGACCAGAGGCTGGTAACACTTCTTAAATTTTTTTTTTTATAAATTAATTGTTTGAATGAAAATTAGCAATATATATATCTAACAATCTAAGAGTGATATTCTTTATATTGCTAACGTTCAAAACAAATTTTGCATGATAAGCTTTGGCGAGCTATGTTTGTAATATCTTGTGCAATCCTTGTCATTTGTTTTTGTTCCTTGAACCTGATCAGGATTAAGTTTCAAATTGGTAGATCCCGAATAGAGTTTACTTTCTTGTATCTTTTATTTCCATCAAAATGTGAAACTAACTGATATATGACAATGAAATTGTATTGGTGGAACACTCAGATACGCCATCCAAATATTTACTTTCATTATGTTTTAGTGGTATTGAAAAGTCACCTGCTAAAAAATGGTACACTTAAATTATTTGTGTTTACATTGTACTAGTCAAATACTTAATTTGATCCAAACATAAGATTCTGTGAATTCTAAATTTGGTTGAAACATAAGATTCATAAGTAGCTGGCCGTGTAGTTGGCTGGCGATTTTTTTTCTTATTTTTTTTTTCTCTCCAGAAGTCTTCCTTAGCATCATCCATGCAATTTTTTTGCTGTCTTCGGAGACTTCGATGTTGCCAAACTTACATGAACAGTATCTACTCTGGTCCATAATATATTTGTTACTCTGATTTTGTATATAAAAAAAAATACTTACTATAATATTGACAGATTGCATATTAGCTTCTGGACTGAACTGTTTTATTAAGCACCGTGATATTTTTATTATGAGCTCTGTAACATTTATATGCATAAATATTTAATTTTAATTTATGCATGTTTTTCACATGATAGATAAAATGGCCAAAATAGCGAGTGTCGATTTCGAAGTACTAGATGCTGCTGGAAAAAATTATTTGAGCTGGCACGTGGACCTGAAGTTCCACTTACGTGCCCAGAGCTTATTAGCCACAATTTCAACTCCTCTTCCATCGGCTCCGGCCACTGGTACGAAAAATACAGCAGACACTGCTGTGGTTGTTTCTACAGTGAAAGTCTCTGATATAGATAAGGTGAAAGCCATTATCTACATCAGGAGACACATTGATCGGACCCTGAAGGCCGAATACCTCACTGTAGAAGACCCAAAGGAATTGTGGACTGCACTGGAGGACCGCTATAAACATCAAAAAGATGTAATCCTCCCACGTGCAAGGTATGAGTGGGAAAACCTTCCACTTCAGGACTTTAAGTCTGTAGCTGAGTACAACTCAGCTCTCCATAATATCACCTCACGCCTGAAGTTGTGTGGTGAAGAAGTCTCGGAGTATCGCATGTTGGAAAAAACTTATACATCCTTCCACGAGAAGGACGCAATCCTCATGCAACAGTACCGTGAACGAAAGTTCACAAAGTACTCTGAATTGCACTCCACCCTGATGATGGCAGAGCAAAACAGAGAACTTCTCTTGGCCACTCATAACCTACGCCCTGCAGGCTCAGCTCCTCTCCCAGAAGCTCATTTTTCTTCCAAGAAGCAGAAGAAAAATAAGGACAGAACTAACATGGGGAATGCACATAAGAGGCCGGCCAGAAGTCCACCCCAGAACAACTTTCATCCCCAGAGCAGCAAAAGTGGGGCAAAGAAAAAGTGGAAGAAGACCACAGAACTGATGTCCATTCCCAAAAAAAATTGGGAGGACAAATGCCACAAATGTGGCATGACTGGACACTGGTCCAGAAACTGTCGCACCCCGCGACATCTACAAAATCTGTATCAAGCGAGCCAGAAGTATCAAGTTGAAACAAATCTGGTAGAAAAGCAGCCGTCTACTCAGTTCTCGGCGGAAGACTTCGAGAACGACGACCTACTCGACTAGAGCCACTATCTTATTTCATGCTTTTAAAAACTTGTTGCCGCATTTTCATATTATGCTTCTCTTTTAAATTTCTTGAAAAATGATATTTATTCTTACATTTGACAAAGAAAATTTTACGAAGTCTCTCCGAATAGGCTCACCTATTTGGGTATGATGTCAGAAAGAACTTGAGGCTTGGTTCTTAAGAGGTCCCCGGTGACCCTCCTCCCTCATTTTCCCGCCTGGTCATATTCACGTAGAGCTACTGAAAGGGGTTGACCGAATATTATTATTTTTTTGCTCAAATTGTATTTATAATTATGCATTTTTTCAAGCAAATTATTGACCTCTCTATATCGGCCCGTCTATCGATATAAGAGAAATTTTTTTTAAACAAAAATTGTATTTCAAAACCGTTGTTTTAATTACGATTGTTTGTTGTATTTTTTCATAGATCTATAGATGAAGTGTGAATGCCTTGTGGACAGCGCCTCGACGCACACAATCCTTCGAGAAAAAAGCTATTTTTATAGCTTAAATGATTATGACGGTCCTGTTATTACGATATCAGGACTATCAAATATAATAGAAGGATCTGGTGAAGCAATTATATTGCTCCCAAATAAAACAAAACTAATAATAAAAGATGCACTATTCTCTCCTAAATCAAGTAGGAACCTCATAAGTTTCAAGGACATTCGTTTAAACGGATATCACTTAGAAACAAATGAAATAAATGAGGCAGAATATCTGTATGTTACTCGTCTAAAAGATGGTTCAAAAACTATCTTAGAACGATTCAAGGGACTCCCGTCGGGTCTCTATCATACTCATATTCAGTCAACAGAAGCTAACATGATTGTGCACCAGAAGTGTCATTCATCGCCAAAATTTAAACTTTGGCATAATAGACTGGGTCACCCAGGATCAGCTATGATGAAACGAATCATAAGCCAATCCAGTGGACACAACCTGCAGAACCTGAAGATTCTTCAGAAGTATGATTACTCCTGTCTACCTTGTTTTCAAGGCAAAATTATAACGAGACCATCCCTTTTGAAAGTAGGACTAGAGTCTCCTAGCTTCTTAGAGAGAATTCATGGAGACATTTGCGGACCTATTCACCCCGCAAGTGGTCCATTTAGGTACTTTATGGTACTTATCGATGCATCTACTAAATGGTCTTATGTGTGCCTTTTGTCCACCCGCAACTTAGCTTTTTCTAAGCTATTGGCACAAATAATTAAGTTGCGGGCTCATTTCCCCGATAACCATATCAAAAAATTAAGACTTGATAATGCGGATGAATTTACTTCACAGGTTTTTCAAGACTATTGCCAAGCAACTGGCATCGAAGTTGAACATCCTGTAGCTCATGTTCACACCCAGAACGGGTTAGCAGAATCTCTTATTAAGAGATTACAATGGATTGCTCGTCCATTGCTGATGCAGTCACAGTTGACTGTGGAAGCTTGGGGTCATGCTATATTGCATGCCGCATCACTTATTAGAATACAGCCTTCTGGAGGTCATATTCTATCTCCGATGCAGCTCGCTTATGGTTTACCTCCAAATATCTCACATTTGAGAGTTTTTGGTTGTGCTGTTTACGTCCCCATTGCTCCCCCACAGAGGACCAAAATGGGTCCACAACGTCGATTAGGTATCTATGTTGGGTTTGACTCACCCTCTATAATTAGATACCTAGAACCCCTGACGGGTGACGTATTTAAGGCACGTCTTGATGACTGTGAGTTTGATGAAGGATTATTTCCTAAACTGGGCACACAGTCTAAGAAGCCAGAAGCTTCTAAGACAATTTCTTGGGACACAAAAACTTTGTCTCATTTTGATCCGCGTACAAGTCAATGTGAAGATGAGATTCTGAAGATATTACATCTTCAGAACACTGTACATCTACTTTCGGATACATTTACTGACAACCAGAAGATTATCAGATCACACGTCCCTGCTGCCAACACGCCAGCTAGGATTGACATTCCCAAAGATGGATGCAATTCGCCGGCAGCAGAAATGGCAATACCTCAATTAAAAAGAGGACGTCCACCAGGTTCGAGAGACAAAGTCCCTCGTAAAAGAAAAAATCCTGGAGAAATTAAGAAGATCCCAACACAGGATGCTGAGCTCAGATCAGCTACCTCTCCCCTCCTAGTTTCTCCTGAAGAGGAACAAACAGAAGAAATATCATTAAATTATGTACGTACTGGAGAGGTACTGAACAGAAAAAGCACAGTCGTTGATGACGATTTTACGTTCAATATTGCCGTTCACGTTACTGAAAATGACGATGACATCATCCACGGTCTCTAGCGGAATGTAAACGCAGAGGCGATTGGCCAAAGTGGAACGAGGCAATAGGAGTAGAGCTGGACTCACTCTTGAAACGCGAAGTCTTTGGACCAGTAGTCCAAACACCTGAAGGTGTAAAACCTGTGGGATATAAATGGATCTTCACAAGAAAAAGAAATGAACACAACATAGTTGTGCGCTACAAAGCACGCCTTGTAGCACAAGGTTTCTTCCAGAAACCGGGAATAGATTATGAAGAAACATATTCTCCGGTCATGGATGGGAATACCTTCAGATTCCTGATCAGCCTCTCTTCTCTGAAAAGCCTAGAAATGCAGCTCATGGACGTTGTGACTGCATATCTTTATGGCAATATAGATAAAGATATCTATATGAAACTCCCTGAAGGATATAAAATTTCACCAGAGAAAACAGATAGACCTCGGGACACCTATTCTGTAAGGTTACAAAGATCATTGTACGGTCTTAAACAATCAGGAAAAATGTGGTATAACAGACTAAGTGAGTTTCTTGCTACGCAAGGATTTACTAATAATAAAGTCTGTCCGTGTATCTTTATAAAAAGATCGGGAACAGGATTTGTTATAGTCGCCGTTTATGTCGACGACTTAAATATCATTGGATCTCCTGCAGAGATCACTGAGATATCTGAAAGCCTTAAGACAACTTTTGAAATGAAAGACTTAGGCAAAACAAAGTATTATCTTGGCTTACAGATCGAACACCTAAAGAGTGGTATCCTGTTACACCAATCTACATATACACGAAGATTACTTAAACAATTCCACATGGATAAATGCCATCCCCTTAGTACACCAATGGTCGTTCGATCATTGGACGTAAAGAATGACCCTTTCCGTCCACTGGAAGAGGGGAAGGAATCATTAGGTCCTGAAGTACCTTACCTAAGTGCCATTGGGGCACTACTCTATCTGGCTAACTGTACGCGTCCTGATATAGCGTTTTCAGTTAACTTATTAGCCAGATACAGTGCAGCACCCACAAAGCGCCACTGGAATGGAGTGAAGCATCTTCTGTGCTACCTCCAAGGGTCTATAGACCTAGGACTATATTACCCGAATAGTGGGTCTTCCACTTTACTTGGTTATTCAGATGCAGGTTATAGATCAGATCCCCACACAGAGAAATCACAAACTGGATTTGTGTTTACTTTCGGTGGTACGGCTATCTCCTGGAGGTCCGTCAAACAGACCAGTGTGGCTATCTCATCCAACCATTCTGAACTCCTGACAATACATGAAACAAGCAAGGAGTGTGTTTGGCTTCGCTCCGTCATTCAGCACATTTTGGCATCTACTGGCCTGAAGACTGGTGAACTTGAGCCCACTACCCTTTTTGAAGATAATGCAGCATGCGTAGCTCAACTTCAGAAAGGATACATGAAGAGTGACAAGACGAAGCACATATTCCCCAAATTCTTCTGGACGCACGACCTTCAAGAGAAGGGACAAGTCAAAGTACAACAAATTCAATCTTGTAATAACTTAGCAGATTTGTTTACCAAAACACTGCCACGATGTACTTTTGTAAAGCTTGTAAGAGGAATAGGGATGAGGCAACTAAAAGACCTGCAAGCCTGAAGCTTGTATAGATCAGGGGGAGTAAAACTATAGGATTGTACTCTTTTTCCTTAGGACTGATGGTTTTTCCCACTGGATTTTCCACAGCCAAGGTTTTAACGAGGCAAACCAAGTTTACTCTGGATCCAGCAGTATCCACCCCATTAGCTTATTGAACCCTGAAGTATTTCATAAGTGGATCCAAGGAAATGGATGAATAAGGGGGAGTGTTGTGTAAACCTTATTATTCACCATTATGTCATGAGTTACACATGACCCTTGGGATCATGTAACTCATGACCCTTGGGTTGCCCCTTATCCCTATATATATGGCCCTTGCCATATGATGAATGAGAAGAAAGAAATATACTATTCTACAATTCTAGTTTCCCTTCAAACAATGATTATTTGTTGAAGGGAGTTGTTTTTTTCCTTTTTCCAAAATGGAATTTAACGGATATATCCCCTACATCAATTAATAGAAAGCTCTTGAAAGTTCCATTTTAACATAATCCAAAAAAATGGATGTTAGAATGAATGGAAAAAAATAATTCTTTTTTGCTTTTATTTGCAATGAATTAGATTTTTCTCCTTTTGAAAGTAATAAAAAGTAAATATGAGATACTTATGTTAATATCTAATTTGATAATGTTTTATATAATGTAGTCATCATTATCCTTGTTGTTACAAGTGAAGTTTTAGTCGTTTTAACGCTAGACCTAATCCGGACCCATAGCTCCTTCAGATCTAGTTTTTACCTGAGTTATAATCCTATAAGCTTTAGCATGAAATATGGTTCAAATAAATTTGGATTCGAGTCCTCAGGGCCCAATCTTATAGAGAGGTAGGGGAGCTGCAATCAGGTCCAATATTTTGTCATTTTTGGGGCTCACGATTTTGGGCATACACACACACACACAAAAAGGCCATTTTTTGCCACAGTTTGGAAGTTCCGTTCGGCCCCCCATAAGCACATGATCGTCTTGTTTTTCTGCCTCTCTACTTAATTAACTCTCTCTCTCTCTCTCTCTCTCATATAATAATTATGGCAATTAACTAATAGTTTGTCACACAATTCGTAGATAAATTCTAATCAAATCTAAATACATTTCAATGTGTTGTGTATGTTTCTAATTAAATCTTAAATATATTTCATTGTATTGTATCTATTCATTTTGTTTCGTAACATCTATAGATATTCTTCATTTGAATGTCCTTTAGTGACATTTTATTTATTGTTATTTTTCAGGTAAAATAATTTTTTTTTTGGGGGGGGGGGGGGGGGGGGGGGAGGGGTTTTAAGAGAGTGCCGAGAGGTATGAATACATCAACACATCTACAAGCTTCTGCCATGGATCCAATAAGATCACCACAACTACTCAAAATTAAAGAGCAATTATAAGATGAGAAAAATATTTATCGAAACAAAGAACACGAAAACTAGTCGATGTTGATCCCTTCTGAATCTTCCCCAAAAAATACATCGACATATCTACAACCTTCTCCCACCGATAAATAAGATCACCACAACAACTCAAAATTAAAGAGCAATTATACGATGAGAAAAATGTTTATCAAAACAAAGAACACGAAGACTAGTCGATGTTGATCCCTTCTTAATCTTCCCCCAAAAATACATCGACATATCTACAAGCTTCTTCCACCGATACAATAAGATCACCACAACTACTCAAAATTAAAGAGCAATAATAAGATGAGAAAAAAGTTTATCGAAACAGAGAACATGAAAACGAGCCAATGTTAATCCCTCCGTACAAATCCTTCTGAATTAAACCAAAACGCTTCCCTAAATCCTTATCCTTCTTCCTGTGGAAGTTGCATCCTTTATAAATTCTCTTTTCTTGTAAATTGGCCGATAGAATTAGGTTAGAAAATCTCTATTTGTCATCCTAATCCCAAGATAACCATGGCCATCCAAATCGAACGACGAACCATATTAAAATTCCAAAATCATTCAGCCCAGCACTGATCGCGATATACTGTGGGAACAAAAAAAATTCACACAAAACTGCTAGACCTTTTTTTTATGCTTCCAAGCATATGTTGTTGCCTCCAGTTTAGTTGTTCTTTCTCTCCATCTTTTGTAGATGAGCTTTGCTATGCCTACAACCAGATGCTTACAATCTGTTTACAACCGTCACTTGTCGGACTTCGATTGGAGGAAGAGGGGAAGTGGTGACGTGTCGGACTTCGATTGGAGGAAGAGGAAAAGTGGTGGGGTCGGATGGAACTCATGTAGCAAGGGGAGGTGGAACCCATGGGACCCATGTGTAAGGGGTTGGAGAGAGAGAGAGTGTAAGTATTTGGTTGTAGACTTATCATTTTCCTTTGTAGATAGGTTGTGGTAATCTCTCCAATAAACATCCTCCATCCTTAAATATACCAAAAGACCGTGGAAGGAGCTGTGCTTAAATAGTTCTCTTTCTCTCTTAATTACAGAGATGCTAAATATGGAAATGTTATTACACATTATGTTAATATAAATCCAAGTGTTGATTACCAAATAACTGAAAATAATTGGTTATATTAAACAAAATTTCTAAATTATTGACATAAAATATCCTTTTTATATTATCTGGTTTTAGATCTAAAAATCAAATTAGATGGCTTGTTTATGTTGCTAGATTATTTTCATTAAAGAAAGTCATCGAACTAACCCAGTACAATCCCTCAAGGTAATAATAGCTTTGGTTTAATTTCTAAGTAATCTCTTGATAAGAGTATAAAGAAACAAAAACAATCTTTTCTTCCAACTCAGAAATTATCCTTGTATTTATTTAAACTATGAAGATGACGAGCATTTTGAATCATATTTTTCAATTTTAACGTGGTGAATAGATGAAAAAAATGTAGTCTATATATTTTTTTTTCTTTGACACATGATCATCTAAAAGTCCTTATGCCCACGCTATTATAGAAATTTTATTTTAGTACAAATTTAAAAATGCTGAACAAAAAGAAAAATAGATAGCTACCAAATATTTTGGGAGTTTGTACGGAGAAACAAACTCAAAACACTTATGTTTTGATGTCAAAGGAAAAGTATGATTTCCATAGGGAAGAAAAATAAGAAAAAAAAAGTGGTTCATCCAACCAACGATTCACTTTTCTCCAGAAAGGAAAATGGATAAAAAAAATACAATTTTCCAAGAAAAAGAAAAGAACAAGGAATTGATTTTCTTTCCTTTCCCTGAACCAAACGAGGCCTAAACTGGATTTCTAATCTCTTACCACTGCCCTCCTACAACTGAACAATGAAGTGCTGATCTCTTAAAAGATTTGAAGGCACACCTGATGATATGCTCAAATATGCTTAGAAATTTCATAGTCTATCGTCATCGACACAAAATTTTGTAAAGTTTGCCTTTCACTAGCAAAGAAACGGACAATGAAAGATGCATTCGTTGCGCATCTGAAGACAGCCTCAGGTATTGCAGATAGATACAAAATGAGCCAAATAAAAACTATTTTGCTGCGACGCAGATTTGTAACCCACATTAACCTAACACGCAAATCTTACTAGATTATTAAAAAATAAAAAATGAACGTCAGTAACACAATCACATAAATCCAAGACGGGTATAGAAATATATTTCCTACAGTTTCATGCTGCAAATCCTAGGTAAACAGCAAGAGAGTAACAAGGGGAAAAAAAAAGTGAAACTTAAGATACAGAATTCCGGTAAGTTGTGTGTCACATAAAAAACCAAAGATTCATCCTTCGCACCTGAGAAATATTCAAAACGTTCAGGACATTGGTGATAAATTTACAAATCACTCATTTAACCAGAGATCCCATTCCTTGGCATTTGATTTAGGCGTTTCACGAGATCCCACATTTCATCACTTGTAGAAGTCGAAGTCTGTATCTGGCTTCTTCACATTTGTCCTGTAACCTTTCTCAAAGTCCTTGGGAAGAATTACATATCGGTTCTTTCGGACAGCATGCATCCCTGCTTCCTGACAGATAGCTCCAATCTGTGGAGAGATCATTTCACACAAAATACTCAGTATAGTTAAACTAAAAAGTAGCAATTTTATAGAAGTGTCTACTAGTCTAAAATCCTAGAATAGATAATAAGACGACACTAGCCAATAGAAATCAGATTCGGTGTTGATCCTTAATATTCATCTAAATCCATTAGGTAGCTACAGAAGCGACACATTCACGATATTCATCTACTAGCGGTGTAATGGTTGATCAATCAAACCTGAAACTAGGGTGTTACAAAAATGCATTGGAGGCTCAACCCTCTTCACCTCCCTACCCGGTCCCCGCTTCTCCTTTTTCCATCTCCACCCTTACTCCTATCTTCTTCTTCTCCCATCTCCATCTCCTTCCTCCTCTAATGGACTCTTCTTCCTCCCTCTCCTTCGCCACCTTCTTCCTCCTCTCCTCTAATGACCTCTTCTACCTCCTCCAATCATCTTTCCAGCAAGACTTGGAAGTCGCCAGGGTTTGGCCCGGACCCCTTCATTCTTCTTCGGGATGGATCTGGCCGAACCTCTTCGGGTTTTCGGTTTTGACCTGTTTGTTTTGATGTGGATTCTTGCAATGAATCCTTATGCTTCTGACGGACGAAGTTCCAGTGGCTCTTTGTACACTGCAACGGCATTGGTTTACCAATGGCGCTCGAGACACACCTCGTATCATCCCTCCCCTAGTTAGTTCAGGATGGCAACATTTCCCCATCTCCCAATTTGACTTTGTTTGCTGTTCGGTGAAGATTGCTGGCTGTCAGCATAAGTCCAATTTATTTTGTTCATCTTTTGTTTCTTAAATTTGGATCGTGTATGTTTGTTGTTTTTTGTTTATGGTTATGTCCTTGCAGTTGTTTTATTATTCTTGTAATCCTTTCGTCATTTTTAATGGGACGGGCTTTGGCCTGGCTTTCGGATGGAAAATTAAATTAGTCACATTCAGAAAGACGATAAAAATCTCAATATGCCACCAAAACACTGAAGTAACTGGACAAAATACTCCTACTATACAGTTCTCAGGTAATTATTCTGTTCTGAAGATAAATAGAACAGCTCTTCTTTTTTTGAGACATTAGCAAAAAATAACCTAGAGATTTACAGTATTCTACTTTCCTAATTTAGAGCACCGGTCATGACCACCTAGTCCACATTGACAGTAAGCTCTCAACCAGCAAAATCAAACAAGTAGATTATGCATCGACAGTAACTCTACATATATGCATCGTCATCCCAATGATTACAATATGTGGGACTAAAACCTAACATAACTCACTCATAAATGACAATGAACTGTGTGATCTTGAGTGCTCAATCGAATGAATACAAAAATGTATGAGAATCCACCTTGGCTCAGCCTTTTACCATCAAAATGAGGCCGGCAATAGCAAATAGTATAATCTTCAGTTGACACTCTTTCCTGGTCTACAAGTAGGCTAGCATGTGTCGACTACAACTTAGTTTCATATGTTCCATTCTAGGAGGATACATTGGACAGGATGTAGATTATTTTCCAAGGACCATCCTACTAAGCAGGTGATTGGTTTACTATGTTGCTACATACAACCGTACGACACACATTGCAAGGTGAAAAAGACATGGGCATCAACATGGTGCAAGATGTCCATCTGAACGGGCATGGTGCCGAATCCATGCATCCTAGGTGGTTTAGAATCAAGAGTATGACAAATAAAAGAATAATGCTTCCTATAAAATTGATGGACATCAATGCATTAGAAAGGCACAGAGAAGTTAACTGCGAAAGGCACAGAGAAGTTAACTGCCGTCGATGTAGTGCACTAAAGTTCTCTACTGAATGTAAGATACCATAAGAAGTTACGTGAACCTTCTCGGTCAGACAAAGAAAACATGCACAAAAAAACTGAAACTCATATGTACCGTTAATTATAGAGAACAGAGGAGCTATAAAGAATAAATGAGTAAATTTTAATATGTCATAGATGAATGTAAGGAACTTTGTACCATCGAGTCCTAGTATATGTATAGAAAGATCCAACCAAGTAAACAATTTTAGAAGTCATCCAACTGGATTAGAAAGTATTATGTCAGGTAAGCAAGCTTTTGCAGAATTTTCTTTTGGCATTTATCAAAATTAAATGGAGAATAAATTCGGTAGGACAAGAAATTGATGAGCACACTCAATTAGCATCGCGGTTGGATATCCCAGACACTTATGAAAATAGATGATAACATATATCTAACAGCCAATGGAAGTAACACACCTCTGCAGCACTAATTTTATCTGGTCGAGAAACATAATCTTCCAAGTCAACCTCATCACCAAGATTCATTTTTGCTGTACACACCTGAACAGATACAAGACAAAAAAGCATAGAATCATATTAAGTTTTAGTATAGGTTCATCACACTGACCAAAATAGATAAACAGGACAAGGTCTGTAATATGTCGATGTCCCAAATAATGCAAAAAAAAACAAATAAATTTAGAAATCAATGATGAAAGCTCGGTAGTGTTTGGATTCAAATAAAAATGTTATCCAAACACATGGATGAATACCAAGGCAAGCCATTGAAAATTCGCAGGAACTTTACAAACTGCCATAGGGCATGCAATGATAGTATAATTCACATAGGTGAAACAATGGCGAAATCATCAAAGCAAAGGCAATTTGCAAGAGAACATATACAACCATCTCCACAACAAATAATTAGCTATGACTCGTTTAATGAAACAGGGAATTCTTTAACAAATTGCGAGGGGAATTCTTTTCATTAAATTTTTGGGTGGCGCGGGTGGGGGTAATTGTTCTTGGCTTTCTCAAAAAAAAAAAAAAAACAGTTGGAGTCCCTAATCTAAGAAATGCAACAGTTTCTGCTGTAATATCACAAGCAAAATTACAGGAATGTCGTAAAATGCCATAAAGTTGGAACTTGGAAGTGCCCAACACTTAGGTTGTAAAGATTGATCATCTAATTAAAACATACAAATACTAATGTGTCAAGCTAGGACTGAGCATTTGATCCGTTCGGTTCGACCGAACTCGAATTACATAAAACCGAACCGTTTTATTTTCAGACCGAACCAATTTGTCGAAAAACCAAATCCAACCGAACTGAATAAAACAGATCAGTTTTTCCGGTTAATTCGGTTCGACAACATTATATGCACAATACTAATAGAAAAATGAAATTATAAACTATGTTGTTACGGGCGACGCCTAGGCGCGCCCAATTTGAACAGGTCGCCTCGACCTGCATATTTTACTGCAGTGTAAGGCGAGGGCCGCCTAGGCGCGCCTAGGCGGGCGCCCAGGTTCGTCCAGGGGAGACAACTGCGGGCGCCTAGGCGGTGGATCTCAGGATGGGCTATGGACTTTTTACTAATATTTTTTTTGGGGCTTTAGGATTATTATTGTTGCTAAAACATGTGCTATTGTAAAAATTGATGTTGTTTGCTGCCTTCTGCTACTGCTATTGTTGCCTTTTGCTACTGCTACTGTTGTCTTCTCCCTCTTATTGCAATCTGCTACTGTTGCAGCCTTCTGCTACTACTGTTGCGACCTTATGCTACTGTTGCTGCTGACTTTTGCTATTGCTGCTGCCTACAATGTTTACACAGGTTTAGAGACCCAGAAATCTGGGCGGACGCCTAGGCGGATGCCTAGGCGCGCCTAGGCGAGGTGGGCATGGTCTCGCCTCGCCTCGCCTAGCGTCCAATACAACATAGATTATAAATTAATAAATTGTTATAATCATATAACAAGAAAATGTTCACAGATGCACTCAACCATTATAAATTACATGATTTTCGATATAATTCCAGTTTGAGGAGGGGATCAAAGCATATTCCATTACAAATACAATGTTTTCAATATAATTCTAGTTTGAGAAGGATTGAAACATAGTTGTCTATGCATTTATATTGATGATGTTCACTCTTACAAATCACAGTACTTTCTCATCAACCAATTCCTTTTCCATATTGTTGATGTTCACTCTTGCTCCTACAACTACAAACTGTAGACTTACAAGATCACATATTCAAACTATCAAAGAGATCACAAATTTAGAATGTTTAAAGACTTATAGTGAGAGAGTTTGAGAGGGACTCAGAGTTCACATTTAACCAAAATCACCATATCATAAAGCATGCCACAATATCGAGAAGGGGGGAGCAAATCTCGGTTTGAAACCGAAAATAGGCGAATTAGACATTCGGTTCGGTTTTCCCTTGTCGGTTCATTTTTTCGATTTCCAATTTAGAACATTTCGCTTTATCAGGTCGGTTATTGGGTTTGGAGGTTATCGGGTTTTGAGTTCGGTTACTGACCAGAACAGAAAAGCAAAATTAATATAGTAAAATAACCTTTCTACCGTCCCCCATATATATATATATATATATATATATATATATATATATATATATATATACCAGAACAGAAAAGCAAAATTAATATAGTAAAATAACCTTTCTACCGTCCCCCATATATATATATATATATATATATATATATATATATATATATATATTTTATATATATATATATATATATATATATATATATATATATATATATATTCACACACACTTTTTCCTAAAACCTAAATTTCCTCCTATTTCTGTTGTCTCCCAAATCTCTCTCCCTCTCCGAGTCCCTCTCCTTGAGCGAGTGAGCCCTGCCCCTAGCTGCCCTCCTTCATCCCTCACCCAAATCACTCAGTCTCTCGAGATCTAAACCTAAATCACCTCCTCTTGTTGTGAGAGTTCATGTGTTCCCCAAATCTCTCTCTCAGATTCTGTTTCTCGAGATCTAAACCTAAATATCTGAGATCGAGCACCGGAAACTCTAAGATCTAAACCTAATATACAAAGCGGACAATAAGAACTCTAAGACCGACACTACAGTATAAGATCGAGCACTCCAGATCTAAATCCTCGAATCTCACTGAGGTAAGAAGTTAGAACCCTAAATTTCACTGTTTATTTGTTTCAATTTTATTAACTAAATCTCTCTCAATTGTAGGTGAGTCTGGCCTTGACTGAAGTTTGTGCCTTTGTGACCTTAACGTATCACTAGTGTGTGTTAAACCCTAAATCTCTCTCTCTCTCTCTCTCTCTCTCTCTCTCTCTCTCTCTCTCTCTCTCGATTGATTTACTTTAATTCACTCATTTACTATAAGTATTTATTTTTTGTTCTATTATCATTTTAACAATAATTTTGTTCTCTGTTTTGTTCCTTTCATATTAATAGGAAATGCAGCATGAAGGCTTACGACAAAAAATATATTGCAAAAAATAAATAGCAAAAAATAGACAGCATGCAGCACAACATGATTGATTATAAGTTTTAGTTCTTTTATTCTATGTTTTATTTCTTTCTAGCTTCTATTATATGTTTTGGCTTGATTTACATCTATTTTTAATCTTTATATTGTATGTTCATTACTTCTTATGCTATGTCAAATTAAAAAACTTTTCTATTATATATGTTGAGTTTTGTAGCATTGCAGGGTCCTGTGAAAGTGAGATCTAGGATTATGTTTATTATATGTTCCAGCATTGCAACATGGTCATGTTTAATTACAAATCCTATTAGGCTAATAATTAAGATGCATTTTATGTGTCTTTTGAACCATCTAGGAATTGGATCGTCAAACTTTTAAGACTGCAAGGTCCTGTGACAGTGAGATATAGGTTTATGTCTATTATATGTTCCGTTTTTTGTAGCATTGCAACATGGTCCTATTTATTTACAAATCCTACCAGGCTAATAATTAAGATATCTTTTACGTGTCTTTTGAACCATCTAGGAATAGGATCGTCAACTTTTAAGATCGTGACTATGATTACATTCAAATCCATGTCATAAGCTTGATATTAAACAGATGAAGACTCTAAAAACATATGCATAACAATTTACTAATAAGAACATAAGCTAAAGACTCGTAAGAATAGATGTTGTATATTGTATAATGTTAAATAGGTTGGAAAACGGTTAGGTTACTCACTTTTCTTGGGTTGGTTTCTCACTTTATTGTGTGGAGTTTAATAGGTACCATCAATCAATGACATCAACTTCACTTTTATACAATGCGTATTTCTTCATTTCTATTGAAATTTATTAATTATGCTTCATATATTTAAACACTTTATTTTTTAGATGTCACAAGAAAATCCTCAACCACCAACTATGTTGTGGAGGGAACTTATTCCCAAAGCCATAAATGAGCTCATTTCTAATTCTAATTCTAATTCGAGGCTTACTAGAAAGCCTATGAAGAAAGATGTCCACATTAGCTAGATTTTAATGAATTCGTTGATGCGGAAGAGCGTCCAAAAGCTAGTAGCAAGCATTGTGGAAAAAATATTGTTGTCTTTGTAAATTGAATAAGACAAGTAATGTGAAAAATCATTGGAATGTACGTTCCTTGAATCCAGAAAATCATGACCACAATCAATCAATATTGAGCTTGCAATCAAATGCAAAAGACAAGAATAATATACTCACTAGTCGAAAATTTAATCAAGAGGAGGCGAGGAAGGCCTTGACACGTATGGTGATATATTAATAAAATTCCATTTCGGTTTGTGGAATGTGAAGAAAATACTTACTAGTTGGAAATGTCAATAGATGTGATCGCATCGACAAGATCCGCAGTTCAAGATAGTGCTAGCGGAAGAAGGTGGGTTTCCTAGTGACGATGATTGAGCTAATGTGAGAAGATTGTGTACTTTTCTATAACACTTTTACGAACTTACCTTGCGTAACTCGGATTTCTTGTATGACGTTTATAATAATTTCTTTGATGAGATCACATCTATTGACATTTTTTAAGGAGTGACGACTTTGACTTGTCTATCATGGCCGATAAATTAAGAGAAAATTATGAGTAGTATTGAGGGGACATCGAGAAGATGAATATGATTACATTTATTGTAGCAATGATTGATCCCCGACATAAGTTAGAGTAGGTACGGGAAAGAGCAATTCTATGAAGAGAAAAGGTGAAAAGTGTTTGTTGTGTACTCTTTGTTCAACCAAGTACAAAACATAGGTGTCTCTCAAACCAGTGGCACTACTAACGAAAGAGCTCAATCTTCTAGTGAAAATCAAACCATACATAACTTGTACTTGAAAATTTTTTTTGAAAGTACAATTGAAGAACACGTGAGTTGGAAGCAGGTGGTGGCGATACTAAATCGAAGTACGATCTTTTTTTTAGATGAGAGTTTCGTAGATGATGATGATAAGAGTGACGATTTTAATCTTTTTGGCTTGTAGAAGCTTAATTCTTTTCGGTTTTCAATCCTTTTGAGATGGTTCGCGATGTGTTAGTCGGTCCCATTTATACCATGACTTCTGAGTCTGCTTTTAGTACGGGTGGTCGTGTACTTAATGCATATAGGAGCTCTTTTAACTCCAAAGATTGTTCAGGCTCTTATTTGTTATCGAGATTGGTTTCGTGGGCCTTTCGATTGATCTATTGTATTTATTATTGAAGAGGATTTTGAAGCCGTCTATAAAGTTGATAGTGGAATCCACATAAAGGGAGGTTTGATTACTCTTTGTTCTTTCAAATTTGAGTAATATTTTTGACATTGGTTGATAGTAATATGATTTCATTTGGGACATGCCTATATGGCTGCTTTCTTGCTGACTTCACTTGATATACTATTTTGTCCCAAATAGTTTGAACATGCCTATATGGCTTTCTTAGTTTGTGAGATTGGAAGTTCACTTGTTGTAACTATTATAGATTAACTATTTATTGTAGCTATTATGCCTATATATCAAGTGAAGTCATCAACAAAGCAATCATATATGCATGTCCAAAACGGAAAAAAAAAAATTATAACCAAACATTGTCCAAAATATTACTTAAATCTGAAAGTGCAGCGAGTAATCTTACCAAACCTCACTTGATGTTGATTCCAGTATCAAGTTACCCTAATCTAAATTTTAAAAAAGTAGTACAATTAGAAATTTTAAAATAACACTTTTAAACTTTATATACGACTTCAAAATCCTCTTCAATAATAAAAAAAAGGCCGTTCAGAAGGTCCTTGAAACCAATCTCGACAAGAAATAAGAGCATAAACAATCTTTAGAGTCAAAGAGTCAACCGCCTAGGCGATAGGCGGACTCTCTCCGTCGGCACCTGCTTACCGCCGTTTAGAACCTTGCTAAAAGCGGGCTTAGAAGCCACGATAGATATGGAAAGGATCAACACATCGCGTGTCATCATCGAAGGATTGAAAACCGAGAAGAATTAAGCTTCCACCAGCCCAAAAGATAAAAATCATCATCATCTACGAAACTCTCATCTAAAAACATATTGTACTCTGATTTACTATCGCCGCCACCCACTTCCAACTTATGTGTTCTTGAATTGTACTTTCAAAAACTTTTCCAAGTACAAGTTGTACTGTTTGATTTTTCACTAGAAGATTGAGCTATTTCGTAAATAGTGCCACTAATTTGAGAAACACTCATATTTTTGTACTCACTGAACAAAAAGTACGCAACAAATACTTTTCACCTTTTTTCATAGAATCTCACTTTTCTGTACCATAGAGATTATTAAGAGCATTTTCCATGTACTCCAACTTATGTCGGAAATCAAAAATTGGTACAATAAATATAATCATATTCATCTTCTCGATGTCCCCTCAATACTTTTCATACTTTTCTCTTATTTTATCGGTCATGATAGACAAGTCAAAATCGTCACTCTCCTTTAAAAATGTCAATAGATGTGATTTCATCAAAGAAATTAAGTGCCATACAAGAAATCCGAGATACGCAAGGTAAGTTCGTAAAAGTGTTCCAGAAAAGTACACAATCTTCTCACATTAGCTCAAATATCATCACTAGAAAATCCACTCATCCTCCGCTTGCACTATATTGAACGCGGATATTGCCGATAAATGTCTCAAATACTCTTTCAAACCTTTAAATCGTGAACAGCATCATCAATGACACGCAATCGACGAAGACATCAATTTCAGCCCGCCAATCACAACAAGATTGATGATGTGCAGTGCACTGCATGCGTAAATATTTGCATTATAGAATGTTATTTCTCCAATTTTCAATATTTTTGTTCAAACAAGAAATAACACCATTGGAACTAGCATTATCAACCATGATAGTAAAAATCCTATCGATATTCTATTTTTCTACCTCTTTTTCGACTGCAACGCCTCTACAACTAGAAATTGGACACAATTTTATTGTTATTTTCTTCAACTCCGAATCTTCGTTGATGTAATGTCTTGTAAGACGCATATAATTGATTTTTTGGCAACGATGTTCACGTTTTCGTCGTAAGACGAACCATTTGTTTGTACTCTTTCAAATTTGCCTTCAGCTTACTCTTTTCAACAGAGTAAAGATCATAAGAATCCCATACCACGGTCCATCGTAACGGGATACGAAAGCTAGGACACGCAAACTTCATAAAATGTCTAAAACCTTCATATTGCACAAACTGAAACAAAAGCTCATGAACAATCACCATATGTGTCAAGGCCTTCCTTACCTCGTCTTGATTAAATTTTCAACTAGTGAGTATTTTATCATCGCCCTATACATTTGATTGCAAGCTCAACACTGATTGATTACCGGCATGATTTTCTGGATTCAAGGGGACATACATTCCAATGATTTTTCCACACTAATTATCTTATTCAATTTACTATGATACCAATATTTTTTCCACAATATTTACAACTAGTTTTTGGACGTTCTTATGCATCAACGAATTCATTAAAATCTAGCTAATGCGAATATCTTTTCTTCGTAGGCTTTCTAATAATCCTAAGTCTCGAATTAGAATTAGAATTAGAATTATAAATGGACTCATTTGTGGATTGGGAACTAGTTTCCTCTACAACATTTGTTGTAGTTAAGGATCACCTTCTTGTGACATCTAAAAAATTAAGTGTTTATATGAAATATAAATAATAAATTTCAATAAAAATAAAAAGATACGGACATTGCATAAATATAAAATTGATGCCACTAATTGATGCTACGTATTAAACATCACACAATAAAGTGATAAACCAACCCAAGAAAAGAGAGTAACCTACCTAAGTTACCCAACCCTTTCCCAACCTATTAAACATCGTATATGCAGCATCTTATAAATATGAAGTTGATGTCATTGATTGATGCTACCTATTAAACATCACACAATAAAGTGATAAACCAACCCCAGAAAAGTGAGTAACCTAACTTACCTAAGTTACCTGACCCTTTCCCAACCTATTAAATATCATATATGCAGCATCTGTTCACTTCTTATGAATCTTATGCCTATATTCTAATCAGTAAATTGTTATGTATTTGTTCTTATGCATGAAGCTTATGACATCCTAATTATGAGGATTTGAATCCAATCTGTCAGTCTCAACAGTTGACGAGGCTATTCTCAGAAGACACATAAATGGCATCTTAATTATTAGCCTATTAGGAATTTTAAATAGACAGGACCATGCTGCAATGTTACAAAAAAAATGGAACATATAATAGACAGAACTGTAAATCTCACTGTCATATGACCCTGCAATACTACAAAAGACAACACATATAATAGAAGACACAAAAAAAATTAAAATATACAGTAGACGTAACATATATTATAAAGAATTAATGAACATACAATATAAAGATTTTTAAACAGTTAAATCAATCCAAAACATATAATAGAAACTAGAAATAACTAAAACACAGAATAAAAGGACCAAAACAGATAACTAATATAATCCAAAACATATAATCAATCATGTTGCCCTGCATACTGTTAACTTTTTGATGCAAGCTTGCATATTGCATCCCCACAAACCAAAAAAAAAACAGAGAACAAAAACATTGATAAAATGATAATAGAACAAAAAAGTAATACTTACACTAAACGAGTGAACAGTAAAAGAAGTAACGCCGACCAAGAAAAAGGTCAAATTCTTCTTCATCTTTATGTTGACGACATCATCCTTACGGAAGGAAGATAGGGAGTCCATTGTTGAGCTGATTTCTAACCTTGGTCTTTGATGTTAAAGACTTGTAATTCAATCGAGAGAGAGATTTAGGGTTCAACATTCTAGTGATTAGTCAAGGCCACAAAGGTACAAATCCAGTCAAGACCACACTCCCATGCAATTGGGAGAGCGATTTAGTGAATAAAAAAAATTGAAATAAAAATAAACGAGATTTAGGGTTGTAACTTCTAACCTCAGTGAGATTAAGGGATTCACATTTGGAATGCTCGATCTTTCCAGTGCCCACTTCGTAGATTTAGGGTTAGATCTTTCAGAGTGATTTAGGGTTAGATCTTTCAGAGTGCTCCATCTCATAGATTTAGGTTTAGATCTCGAAAGACTGATAGACTAAGAGAGATATTTGGGGAACACATGAACTCCCACAGAAAGGAGATTTAGGTTTAGATCTCAAAAGACTGAAAGATTTGGGAGAGGGACGAGGGAGGGCAGTTAGGGGCTGAGGGTTCACCGGCTCAGGGAGAGGGACTCGTAGAGGGAGAGGGATTTTGGAGTCGACACTCGGCAGCGCCGCAGCAGAAAGAGGAGATTTAAGATTACAAAATTTTAGAATTTTTTGAGTATATAAATGGGGGAGAGTAAAAGGGTAACTTCACTATATTAATAACGGCAGTGCCGCAGCAGAAAGAGGAGATTTAAGATTACAAAATTTTAGAATTTTTTGAGTATATAAATGGGGGAGAGTAAAAAGGTAACTTCACTATATTAATAACGGTTTTCAGTCGAATCGCTAACCAAACTCCAAACCCAACAACCAACCCGATGAACCAAAATATTTAAATTTGGAAACCAAAAACCGAACTGTCTAAGGGAAAACCGAACAGAATGCCCAATTCGGTCCGGTTCGGTTTTCAGTTTCAAACCGAGATCTGTTCTCCCTATGTCCAGCTCCCTTTTTCTATAGGAGTTCCCTTCCCTGCAATAACTGCTTGCTGAGAATGAATGCAGGAAGCAGTTTTATGAACAGAAATGGGACTAACACAATAAAGCTAAGCAGCGTCATGAAAAGAAATAGGATGGCCCAACAAAACTTACAAGACTAAGTAAGCAGTGAGATGGACAGTTGGGACGAAGGAGACAACTTTTCTAAATCAAGTCATGCAACAATATATCTGAAGAAGCCACTAGGTCATTAAATTGAAAAAATTCAGATATGCATCATTTCCCATATATGATATCTCAATTTCGACCATTTTTGCTCAGCCATACTCAAATAGAAATTGAATTTTTTTTACAAAATTACTGGTAGATGAACGTTGTACGTTCGTATCTAGAAATGGACAAGTTCAGATGCCAGAAGAATCCAAATAAACATTATATCTGTGATCATTATGAACGTCGTACACTATCACAAACATCAATAGAGATCCTAAATATTTCAATGTGCTTCAACTGATGCAGATGAAACCTGGCTTGTAAAAATGCAAAAGAACTAGAACAAAAATATAGCAAACCAGTAATTAGAATGCAATTGGAACCCACCTGGAACACTAGCCTCTTCTGTCGTCTGTCAGGCAAAGGAAATTCAATTTTTCTATCAAGTCTACCTGGACGGAGTAAAGCAGGATCCAGAGTGTCGGCTCGATTAGTTGCCATTATAACTTTTACATTCACTGTTTGGTCAAACCCATCCATCTGCAAAAGCAACTAAATAAGCACTCCAAACCAAAATTAAATGTTCACATGCATTTTATAGATTTGTTAGTAAGACAGAAAAGGATGGATCAAATCATCAAAGTGCTCCCAGTCCAGATTCATCCATTGATATGAAACCAACAATATTATCAATTATAAAAAGAATAACCAATATTTCTAGTAAACCACAATTAGCTCAAATGCCATTAAGTAGAAGGATAGAATGTGCGAGAGGAATCTAATAACACGGTGTAGACCTATCCATCCAAATAGACTTGTGCGCAACATTTGTCCGTAACTTAGAAGCATGAATCTCATAAGAGGCCAACGAATCTTAGTAAGAACCGTGACTCAACGGTTTTTACTTAGGAGCGACTTGGGAGCTCGTTTTTTCCGACGACGGCAGCACATTTCTCCAGCGACATGAGCACTTCCCATATCATGACCATAATTTTAAAAGATGAGAGAAATTTTGGGAAGTAAGTTGGAGAATTTTTATACACGTTCATCAAAGTAACATGAAAGTAAGGAATTTACCTTGACATCATAAAAACCACCATGTGAATTCTCTCTCTATTACTTTAAAGTTTAAAGTGAACTTTATAAATTCTAATAAATATTAAGATATCTATAAGTTTTGATAATAACAAATAAATATAAAAAATATTATTACCGCATACTTCCAACTTTAGATTCAAAGTAGTTGCGGTCCCCCGCTCCTCCTGCTTCTGGCTTCTAAGGTCCATAAAAGCAATCAGAGGTTCTATCAAGTTTCAACTTTCAATAGGGTGGTTTCCCAAAAGCAAGCATTCAGCAAACACGTGTCAGACCAAGTATGTTTTGCAGATAATGCAAGCATAACTTGTTTTCCTGTGACGACCATCCATAAAGATTTACTTCTGTGACATCAGTCCATACAACAATTCAAAGAAGATCTTCTTGATTGATTGTTCTACCAAAAGAGGACATTCACCGCATATTTTTAAGTGTTAAAACAAATGCCAGTTGAAGAAGATGCAAGTGTGGTTTGTACATGTTAATAAGGAATAACATCAAAAGAGGGAGCAATCTTCAGCTTTAGCAACAATTATTTGCCAACTTTCTGCTGTTCTTGTTCTATTATACCTGATTCAAGAGTTCCATAAGGATTCGCTGGACCTCCCTATCTGCTCCAGTTTGTGCATCAAAACGAGCAGTGGCAATAGCATCAACCTCATCAATAAATATAATAGCAGGGGCATTCTCCTTGGCAAGACGGAACACATCCCGCACCATCCTTGGACCCTGAATACAAAACAAAAACATAATTAAAGTTACTGGTATTGAATCTACTCGATCTAGAAAACCAAACCTAATCAGGTACAAGTATCTCGAGAAACCAAGCTGCACCCCAAATTGGTTAAGACACACCTTGGCAAGTGAAAGATAATCACCAAAGAAAACCATAGTCACAAAAGGAAGAGGGAAAAAATAATTATTCAATCCACACGTTTTTACATGCAGTCGAATCAATCAATGGTAAGACAAAAGGCCATATAAGTGTGTTATCATTTGGAAATATGTAAATTTGTATATTGGTGTTATCTATATCCTAATCTAGCATACCTCGCCCAAATACTTCTGAACAAATTCTGAGCCGACAACTCTTATAAAAGCAGCAGTTGTATGATTAGCCACAGCCTTCGCAAGCATGGTTTTACCCGTACCAGGAGGACCATAGAGAAGCACACCTCTTGGAGGATCTATACCAATCTGTTTGTATAAATCATGATGAGTCAAAGGTAACTCAACAGCTTCACGGATTTCTTGCTTCTGGATATCACAACCTCCAATATCCTGTAAAGACGAAAGAAAGGACAAGCATCAATTTGTGTGGAATGGACTATGAAAATTGCTATATTTTACAACCAAATGTGGAATTCAAGAAGATGGAATGAACTCTCAAAACTATAAGTTTGCAAATTACACAAGTTTGTAGATAAAACACCCTAATTAGTAAGTCTTGTCTCATTAATAAGCCATAGAGATTTCCATTGCCAGCTTACTGAAAAAATCAAACAAAGAAAACCTGGGGTTGATTTGTTGAGGATGATATTGGACCAAGGGTAAAGATCAAGGTGAAAAATGAGAGGGACAAGATAGAACTTATGAAATGAATTATCCTTCAAAATTCTGAGCTTCAACCACTTTTGTTCAAACAGCAGAAATGCCATAAAAGGGACAAAGAAAGATTTTCAAGAGGAACCAAAGTCAACAGGAATTAAATCAGGAAAGTACTGCATAAAAGCATTAAGGACATCAATAACATCTCGTTTTCTGAATGATGCAGCACTGAATTGAGGTGAATGGAAGTCAAAAGCATTAATAGCAAAACACTAAAACAGAAGAGTGAAATACATGACAAGAAAACCTTACACCACAATTCCCAACCTTGACAGCAGATTGTCCCTATAAAAGGTGTAAATTATAACCACTAATATAGAGCTACAAATTAATAGGGCCATAAATTACATAGCAATTAAAAGTAAATAAATTTCCATGTAAGCACTAATATAGAGCCGTTAGCTTGACATGTTATGAAAATTGTGTTCCTCCAAAATACAGCAGCAATTCTGCCGTGCATGTTATGCCATGTGCTAAACCTTAGGAAAGTTCGTCTTCGAAGCTATTAACAAAATTCTTAAGCACGAAAACACAACTCTCAAAATATCATATTTCCAAATTGATCAACCTGCTATTACTTTCTATTCAAAACTACACCTTAAAAGCATAGTTCAACATAACCATCTTGAAAAGAAAACCTATGTTTTTGCACCTGATCACATCCTGAATCATTCTAGTATTTGCAAGAGCCTAGCATTTCTATCGTTTTAACATATGCAGCACAATATGTCGGACGGACATGAATACGACAGGGTAAGGTAAGGACAGGCACCTACTTCCATATCCTATTATATTATCTACTGTCCAGTTTGCGTCCAACACGGACCATGTTTATTTTTGGAGCATCTGCTTCCGACGCAGAATACAAGTCAATAATTAGCAAGGTTGTCCTACGACCTATGTTGCACCGACACAAATACGACACAGCACGATATGGACATGGCAGCACAAAACCACACAAATTTGGTGTCCTGTATTTACAGTATTTTGGAGTTACCCACAAGGAGGAGCAATAATATAGTAGTTAATGGAGCAGCTAGGACTAGAGATAGGCCGAGACAAACATGGTATGAAGTGTTAAAGAATGATAAGGATTTTGTTAACATTAGAGAGGACATGACCCTTATCACAGCCAAATGGAAGAAGCTGATTCAAACAGCTGACACAAAAATTAAGGATAAAAGCTTTGTTGTTGCCCGTATTTTGGATTTCCAGTGTCGTTTCCAATATGTATACCAACTTTTGGAGTGTCTGCGCAGTCTTGTGACTATAACTTGCCCATATTTCCTTATATTCTAGATAGAAAATGAAGAAAAAACAGATAAAAGAATCTTAACACTAAAGAAAGAAGGTAAACTGCCTCACTCAATTGATACTGGTGTCTTTTGGCTAAGCACCATTACAATTACTCTGAAATAGACTATTCATGCTCACAGCAACTGTTAGACACTAGCCTCCAACAAGACTTCTGGAAGGAAGTATTGATAAAAATTTTGTGTTACATGGCCCTCATTGGCTAGCCAATTGGCGCAGGAAATACCTATGTGGAGTACATGTTAGCTCCATCCTCCAAGTAACTGAAGTTGAGAATTATGAATCAATACATAGGGATCCAAAATCAACACTTCCTCAACTTCCATTTAAAAGGCCTACCAAATGCATAAATTCCAGTTCAATCCATACTAGAAGTTCTACCACTTTGATATCCTTAGTTGCAAAAATGTATCCATGCTGAAAATAAATGAAAGCAAGAATCCAATTTATACCCAAGTGAAGGTCCGGATGCCAGACTGTACCACATGATGAGAGGACAAGGAAAATTTCTATAAACTATGGCATGGATACATCACATATACAATAATAGTACCTGATTGTATATATATCAAACTAAATATGGCAGACAAAAAGTATGACAAGAATACATTTTAAAACTACAGGTCTCACTAAATTCATAATGCACACAAGATGCAGTAATAGTTTTCCTACTTATAAATACATCATGTGTAGCAAGGACATGGATACTGAAATATAAACATAAATCAAATGAGGGGATCAAATTATTAGAAAGAAAAACGTCCAAGATACAAGGAAAAATATATTCATAAAAACACACAGAGAAAGTGTCATTATGAGATTTAGAATGCAACTTTTATGAATTCAAGGTAGCTGTTCTCAGACCTTGAAATGAACAAGCACGCTTAAAATTTTCAGAATTTGGGGTATGGTTCTCTTGAAAATTTACCATAATAGAAGGTATAAATTGCAAAGAAAAAAATTAGGTGGGCAACATCAGGCTGCTCAGTCTGACTAGGCAACGAACAGGTCATGAATCACGTTTGCCTTGGCAAATCCATTCTACTCAAGTGGGAGCAACACCGATTTTGATGAATTCAGCAACTCTCACGACCTACAGTTACTGGTCCACAAGACTACCTCGTTGTTGTCTTGTCCTGTCCTGCCACAATAAAAATAGCCCAACCTTGAAATACAAAATTGTGTGTATATTAACTGTATTTTTTAATATAATTTAACGACAATCCCAACTTTGGGCCCGACCCATTAAACAATAAAAATAGCCCAACCGAATAAATTGTCGGTTCGGTTCGGTTCGGTTTAGGTTATGGCTAATTTCGGTTTGGATTTTTAGAATGTCAGTTTATTCGGTTTGACTATTTCGGTTCGGTTGAAACCGAATGCTCACCCCTAAATTACTGTAGTTCTATACTAAAAATTTGGTTCGGTTGGCAAATCCATTCTACTCAAGTTGGAGCACCACCAATTCAGCAACTCTCAAGACCTACAGTTACTGGTCCACAAGACTACCTCGTTGTTGTCTTGTCCTGCCACTAATCTCAGCAGAAAACCCTTACACTAACCAATAGCTAAACGAACAGACTAATCCTAGATAACACATTTGTTGGTTCGTACGTGGTCATGCTTGAGATTTGAATCCCCAGTCTATTTTGAATGTAACAAATTAGTAAATTACTGTAGGGATGAGCACTATCCGGTTTTGGTCCGAGAAACAAACCAAATAAGAGTTTCAGTTTGTTTTTTTTTTAAAAACGGTTCTTTTGGAAGTGCTAAAATTTTCTTATTCAGTTTCGGACCAAAACCGAAAACCGTATAGACTTATGAAATTATGTAAATACCCCCAATTCTATGAATATTTTATGATTAAAATTGTCCATAGTATATATTTTGAAAACAACAATTCTATGTTTGTTTTTTGAAACCCAACTTGGGTAATTTAGCAACTAGTCCAACTTTTTGTCCAACTTTGAAATACAATAATTGTGTGTATAAAAATTGTATTTTTTTATATAATTTAACCACAATCCCAACTTTGGGTCCGACCCATTAAACAATAAAAATAGCCCAACCAAATAAATTGTCGGTTTGGTTTTGGTTATGGCTAATTTCGGTTTGGACTTTCAGAATGCCAGTTTACCTCGGTTTGACTATTTCGGTTTGGTAGAACCAGAATGCTCACCCCTAAATTACTGTAGTTCTATACTAAAAAATGATATGGTTAAGGGGGTAACTAGATAACATATTTATGGGTTTGTACGTAGTCATGCTTGAGATCTGTATCTCCAATCTTTTTAAAATTTTAATATAAATTACTGTGGTTCATACTAAAAAATGATATCGTTAAGGGGGTAACTTCAAAGAGCAATCCTCAAGCCCTGATTTCTACCCTCAAAAGCTCAAACCAGCAACCGCACAATCTCTAAGGTTCTGCTTGGTAATTGTGTGTTTACCAATTTTGGGATGTTTTTGAACTGACCGGTTATTAAGTGTTCTAAAAAACCTTGCTTACACTGATTTTGGTCGGCTCAAAAGCCGCCCAAAACCAGTGTAATGTAATTTTGGGTGTCTTTATAAACACCCCAAATTGGTGGATTTTGAACGTTTTATTATTTTATTACATTTATATCCTTGCCAAAAATATATTATTTTCACTACTAATATCTGCATCGCAAAAAAAAACTACTAATATCTTACCCTATTTTATTTCCTCATCTGTGTTTCTCTTCTGCTTCTTCCAAACTACACCTACTTTCTCCGGTAAGTTATTAAAATCTATCTCCTATTTTCATCAAGACGTTTCTATTATTTCACGTGTTCCTATTATTCTAATCAAATATGAACTTCTACTTCTTCCAAACTTCTTTCCTAACTTTCATCAACATGTATTTTTATGATTTTATTTATATATGGACATATAGGTAATTTTACTCGTGCAAAAATTTTCAAAAATGCTCGTTAAGGAATTACCAAGCATGGGTTGGCCTAGCTTAAAAGCCGCTACTTAAAATCATCAAAAACCAGACCCCTTATAACCGTTCATAACATGTACTCTAAAAACACCTCATAACCGCTACCCCTACAATTGCTAAGCAGACCCTAAAACCCTGATAAGGCAGCAAACATGGTGGGTTTTTCACTCACAATAAACAATCTGCAAGCATTTCATGCTCCAACCCCACCACTTCTAGCAACAAACGACATCAGATAGCTTCTCAAACCCCAATCCACGGGAAGATGTCGAAAAGAAAAGTACGGATTACTCAAAACCCTAACCAGTAGTGCCCCTAGCAAATAGTCCGTTATTCAAAACACTGAACAAAATCCCAAACAAAATAAACTGCAAGCACACCAAAAAATACCCTAACCAGGCCAACTCAAAGAGTACGAAAAAAAAGAACCTAACCAATATAATATAAGTTATAATGGCAACAAATCCTAGACTTTTGTCAATCCCTATCCCTAATCAAGAGCCAACAATAGAACCAAACTGAACTGCCATAATTATGCATGGCACACAAAAGTCCTAACTGAGATCGACAAAGTTCCAATCAACACAGCGTTAAATAGCAACAGTGTTATTACCTAAACATAATCAAAAAACCCTAGATTTTTTCAAATTCTGATTAAGAGACCACGAAATATGGAAGTGAGACCCAACAAAACCTAATTAAGGACCAAAAATACCTAAGCAAAATAGTGTTCCTAATCACCAGACCCTAGATATCCCAAAACCCTAATCAATTAAGAACGGAAACAGAAAAAGGAATCGACCAAGATCTAGGGTTTGCTAAATTCCGAAACTCACGTTGTAAGTAACATCCGGCTTCTCGCTCTGGCTGAGAAGCGAGATGCTGGAGTCCGCCTCCGGTGGGAGGACGTCGACCAGCGCGTTCGAGTGCCGGTGCAGCGCCACCGACGCCGACGGCTTGAGCAGCTCCCTGTTGATCGTGCTAAGAATCCTCACGTAGTAGTTCGATCCAGTGGTGGAGCCCACGATGCCATTGTTCTGGTCGACCATCTCCATGAACTGGCCGATGACGAGAGGGACGGACTGGATCCGCTTGACCTCCTCCTGCGCGCGGAGGAGCTCGCGCTTGAGGTTTTTGAGCTCGTCCTTTACATAGTCCTCCTGGACGTCGATGAACTGGATCAGGCGCTCGAGGGACTTGAGGCGACCGTAGAGGTCGTCGTCCTCGTCGGAGGTCGGGGCTAGGGTTTGGGCCGGGAAGGACGGAGGAGCGGACTTGGGGTCCAGGACCATGGCGGAGGACGCCATTGGAGCTAGGGTTTGAAGCTTTTTGGTGGTGGTGGTGGTCGTGGTCGAAGAAGAAGGAAGAGGGGGGTCTGCTTGTTTTAATAGAGGGGGGAGAAGGGGGGAAGAGTCGGCGAAGGAATAAATGGAAAGATAGGGGTGTGTAAATGAAATTGTACACGCAAAGCGCAAAAGCATTTAGACCCTGGAAGTTATACAGCTTATTGGAAATTTTGGATTTTTTTTTTCGTTATTTTTGAGAAAATTTGAGTCACACCGCCATTTTATTGGTCATATTTCAAGGTACATCCCACTGCTTTATCTTAATGTAAATTATCTCTCACATTTTATCAATTCCGTCTAAGACCGACGGTCAACGCGTTTGACCAAATTTTTAGAACAAAAATATCCCTAGCCTCGTAGGAGAGGACGGAGGAGCATCGTGGGGGAGCGGAGGAGCGGGGGCGACGCCGTGGGGGAGCAGGGGGCGGCGCCATGGGGGCGCGGGGGAGGGGGGCAGCGCTGTGGACAAACGGGGGAGCGGAGGCGGCGGGGGGTGAAGGTGGTGGTGGTAGTAAAGGTGGCGGCGGTGGTGGTGGTGGTGATGATGGCAGAGGGCTGAGCAAGATGGGAGAGAGGGGCCGAGCAGGGAGGGGGGGGGGGGGCAAGAGAATGCTGTGAAGACGAAGAGGGTAACTTTGTCTTAAAATTTTGGTCAAACGCGTTGACCGTCGGTCTTGGACGGAATCCGTAAAATGTGGTTGTAACTTACATTCAGGTAAAGCAGTTGGTGCACCTTGAAATATGACCAACAAAGTGGGGTGTGACTCAAATTTTTTCTTTTTTTTTTCAAAATGTGTTTTAGTTGTGCTTTTATTTAGGGGGTGAGCATTCGGTTAATTCAGTTCAAATCGAATCGAATAACCGAAAATTTAGTTGTGCTTTTTTTTTCCATCAAAAAAGAAAAAAACCGAAAATTAAATTAGACAAAAAATTGAATAAGCAAAATCAAAACTGAACCGAATTGGCCCATAACCGAATCAAATCGAACCGAATTAAATCGGTTCAATTTTCGGTTTATTCGATTTTAATATATACAGTAACTAAATATACCTAGATTTATCTAATATATACCTATAGCGACAAAAAATGGAAAAAAAAAAGAAAGAAAACAAAAAACAATTAAAAAGAAAAAAAGGACAAAAAAACAACAAAGGCAACAAAATGCCAGAAAAAAGATTAAAAAAGACCAAAAAATTGACAAAAACACAAACATGACAAAAATGAAAGAAAAACGACAAAAAAAAAGACAACCAAAGACGGAAAAAAAAACAAAAAGGAACAAAAAAGGAAAAAAATTAAAATAAATACTAAAAAGATAAAAAAAAAAAAGCTACTACAAAAGGAAAAAAAATAACAAAAACGAAAGAAAAAAAATAACAAAAGACAAAAAAAAAACAAAAACCGGTAAAAACGACAAAAACTACTAAAATGACAAAAAACGACAAAAGACAACAAAAACGAAAAAAATCGGTAAAAAGGGACAAAAAAGTGACAAATGGTGACGAAAAATGACAAAAAATAATAAAACGACAAAAACTGACATAAAGCAACAAAAACGACAAAAGGACAAACAACTACTAAAACGACAAAGAAAGACCAAACCGAAAAAAAACGACAAAAAATAACAAAAAATCGGTAAAGAACGACAAAAAATGACAAAAAGGACGAAAAAACGACAAAAACATAAAAAAGGACAAAAAATGGCAAAAAGAAAAAAAAAAGTTCAAAAAAAGACCAAACCGAAAAAAACGACAAGAAACTACTAAAAACTACAAAAGACAAAAAAAAGACAAAAACTGGTAAAAACGACAAAAAGAGGAAAAAAAGAGAAAAATGAAAAAAAAATAACAGAAATGAAAGAAATGACAAAAACGGGAAAAAAAAAAGGGACAAAAACTACTAAAAATGACAAAAACCTAAAAATGGGTAAAACGCGACAAAAAAGAGAAGAAACGATAAAAAAACAACAAAAAAGAAGAAGATAAAAATGACAAAAAAAAGACAGAAAAGGACAAAAAATACTTAAAAATAATTTAAAAACGACAAAAAGTGAGAAAAAAGAGGAAAAACGATAAAAACGACAAAAATACTTAAAATGACAAAAACTGACAAAAAAAATCGATAAAAATGACAAAAAAGGACAAAAAATAACAAAAACGACAACAAATGACAAAAAAAGAAAAGAAGGTCAAAATGATAAAAAATAAGTAGAAAAAAGTTTAAACAATTTTTTTTGTCCTGGCAAAAAAAAAAATCCACCTATTCTTAAGGAATATGATTTCCATGTTTTATGGATAAAATATTTACCTTGGTAGTTCTAATTCCCGAAAATATTTTTTTTATAGCCCAAACAAACATGGTAATAGATTCCCCCCTAAATTTTCCGGAGAACCCACTAAATCAATCTCAACCGTCCGATGAAAACAATTAGACCGCAGCATACTGAACCGGGTTTATTTTAGGATCTCCCTCGCTATAAATATTTTATATCCACCTGTTTCCTCTTCTACTTTCTAGGGTTTCCGCCGCGTCTTCGTTTCTCGCCATTAGCGACCATGGGGAGGAGTAAGTTGCTCGATCCATCGCTCCGTATCTCAATTTTCCTTCATTCTCTCCATATTTCGATCTATCATTCTATTACGAATGATAAAGTTAGAATATTTTTTGACGATTCGCTCTTGATGGTTGATGATTCCGAGAGAGGTGATACTTGTACTACTATATCCATTCTTAGATTTCCATTTTTTTTTGGCAAGAATGGATTTTTTTCGCGCATTCGTTTAGCTTACAAATTGGACACAATTGTGGATGATTTTGTTTTCTTTTTTCTTCTTTCCGATGAAGTATTTAATTATAAAGAAGCACTTGGTTGATGATGCCCTAACTGCATTATAGAAAATTACGAGGAGCGGAGTGCTGCAAATACAATTATCAGCAGCGAAGAGGGAGGGGCACGGACACAACACCTATTTTAGATCGTCGTAAGTGCATTTTGGGGTCACCGTGTGTGTCCAATTCTGTCCCACATAACACGACACCGACCAGTCCTTGTTGTTTGGAGTGTCTGCTTGTTTGGTCAGAAGTGACCGGACTTTTGGATTGCTAAACATGTTTTTTTTTCCTTATTTGTTCGGAACAATTAGTTGGGAGCATAGAGCCTGCTATTTCATGTAGGTGGTCTCTCTCCGCACCGCTTTGCAGTAGGCGGTGGAGTAGGCGGCCAAAGAAGGTTTGGCGGAGTAGGTGGGCGCCTAGGCGGAGGAATACCTAACAAGAAGTTTTGGCCAAAAGGTTTGCAAGCATTATGGGCCTATGGTTCATTTTTACAAAACTAAAACTTCATAAATCTTCGTGTTCTACAACTTAGTTAAACAGTGGTAAAAAAGTAAAAAAAAATTCAAAATGCATCAACCCGACCGTCTAGGCGGTGCCTATGCTGCCTAGGGGTTAGGCGGACTTTTTCCACCGCACACCCGCCTACCACCGTTTAGAACCTTGAATATCCATGTTAACCCTAGGAATATCTCATGATAAGGTCAGGATACTTAGTTTTTTCAGTGTTTCGGATTTCGACCGACCCCGACCGGTATACCGATTTTGCGAAATCGATACGGTTTCGGTGTCCCAGACAGAAAAACTGTGCAGAAATATCGGTTGGTTAAACCGATATATCGGCCGTTATTTGACTGCTATATCTGCCGGTTTGACCGGTATAATAAAGGTTTAGTTTGTGTGTTCAAATCCGATAGTAAGGTATCCATTTTTTCTTATTTGCGGTTTTAGAACTTCAAAGTTTAAAAAGCCTCGTATCCCCCTCCTGGTCTCTTGTGAACCCGATCAAAAATAAAGAAGAAAAAAAAAAAAAGAGAAGAAAAAGAGTTGAAGGAAGAAGCCTCACCTCTTAGAGCAAAAAGGAATAAACTAAAGCTTTGAAGAATAAAGAGATGACAAATGATATCTTTATTAGCATACTAGGTTATGTTTTGTCAGTTTTTTTGGTGATGTTTCCAAATATTATGTTTGGTGAATTTATTGGGAAGATTTTTTGCTTAATTATTAATTTGAAGCATGTTTTGAGTTTATTATTGTTAAAATTATTTAAGGATGCTTGTTATATTTATATTTATATTAATGCTTTAGTTTTGTTATGCATGTCATATTATAGCATTTCCTTGTAGCAGCATTTAACAAATCCTTTGGAATCAAAGAGAACACTCAAAATAGAATACACTGACCTTCGGTTATTCCTTTTCGCAGGACCAGCAAGATGTTATCGTCAAATTAAGAACAAGCCATATCCCAAATCACGCTACTGTCGTGGTGTTCCTGATCCAAAAATCAGGATTTATGATGTTGGGATGAAGAGGAAGGGAGTTGATGAATTCCCCTATTGTGTCCACCTTGTAAGTTGGGAGAAGGAAAATGTATCAAGTGAGGCACTTGAGGCTGCTCGTATTGCATGCAACAAGTATATGACGAAGTTTGCTGGCAAGGATGCTTTCCACCTTAGAGTCAGAGTACACCCATTCCATGTTCTTCGTATCAACAAGATGCTTTCATGTGCTGGTGCTGATAGGCTTCAGACCGGAATGAGAGGTGCTTTTGGTAAGCCTCTGGGAACATGTGCTAGAGTCAGCATTGGTCAAGTCCTGTTGTCTGTTCGCTGCAAGGACAACAACGGCAACAATGCTCAGGAAGCTCTACGACGTGCTAAGTTCAAATTTCCAGGACGTCAGAAGATTATCGTTAGCCGCAAATGGTATTTATTTCATTTATGAACATGAAAGTTGTCGCTCTAGTACTTTTACAATATATGTTTAGCATATTTAAGTCATGACACCTAATTTCCTCTAGAGAATATTTTTTGTATGACTTTTAGTAGTCTGTCTAAGAGTTCAAGACATCAATAATTCGTGATATTGTAATGATATGCTCAGAAAATATAGTTTGTGAATGCTCTGATCACCATATTTTGTTTCAGGGGTTTCACCAAATTCAACCGCACTGACTATCTGAGGTGGAAAAGTGAGAACCGAATTCTTCCAGATGGTGTCAATGCAAAGGTTCGCCATCATTATATCTGTTTTTAAGACTAATCTTCATCATATTGTATGTTGTTTAAGTTAATGCAATTTATTCTTGTAGGTTGATCTGTATCATTTCTCTGTCTCAAACTGATTTCCCTTCATATATATATATATATATATATATATATATACCGTATTCGCATTTAAGGTATTACATCCTAATTATTTGCATTAGACTGGGCCTTGCAATCATGAACATAGGGGCAAAATTAGTTCGAGGTAGATGATCTATGATAACTCCTAAACACATGAATTCTTCCACCTGACTTCGTATTGTAAAGTGTAAACTATCAATCCAGTCCTTTTATGCGGTTATTAAAATATTGTTTGCATTCGTCCCACTTCTCTTGATTCGCACTGCCTGCAGTCATAAAATTTGTTTGATGAATGCCAAGATGCATGTGTTTTGTAGGATAACACATGTTAGAGTCTTCATTTGGACACAGGCTGGACATGATACTTCTTAGGCCTTCCTTTGATATGTGGTGAACAATTGTAAAAATGTCTTAAGTTCTTTATAAGATAGTTCTTTTATACTTTAGGACAGCCATTTAACCATTATGCTGGTGAAACTTTCTGCTTTTATTGGGTAGGCATTCCACATATTTATACAGCATATTGATGTAATATAAAAATTAGATATAAATAACAAGTATAGGTAAACATAATTTTTTAGTATCTGTCTACTTGAGATATAATATGTTATTATAAGGTAAGTTCAATATTAGATATTGGCTGGATTGTCTGCCATTGGAGGTTGAACCAACTTACTGGAAGGGCTCTAGCAGGGTTGCGTTTTAATCTTGAAAGTTACTGGTTTTGTGTTTGGTTTTGAACATGGGCAGAAGGAAGGCAATCCAAAAATAGGTATGCATGATAGTCAAAACCAACAGGGTAATAATAGAAACTTGTAAAAATATCAGCAAAAGAGTACTAGCTATCAGCAAAAGAGTACTAGCTAAATATCTGAGCTATATTATAAAAAGTGAAAGTAAGGGATCATTTTTAGTAACACCATTTCAAAACCTTAGTAAACAAGATATGTATCAGAAAAGAAATGAGCAAAGGGGAAAGCGAACATGAGTGGCTGAGTGGGTTAACATACAGTGGTTAATGAACCTCGTCATTTTTTTCTTCCTGTTACCAATCTGAGTGGCTGGCACTTATTCCGGCTCTACATCACTATTTCACCATTCTTAAGCTAGAATGAAATCCTTAGTAAACAAGATATGTATCAGAAAAGAAATGAGCAAGGGGGAAAAGCGAACATGAGTGGTTGAGTGGGTTAACTTACAGTGGTTAATGAACCTCGTCATTTTTTTTCTTCCTGTTACCAATCTGAGTGGCTGGCACTTGTTCCGGGTCTACATTATATTTCACCTTTCTTGTATAAGGTAGAGTAAAATGAGAGTTTGATTCCAGTGTAATAATCTAGAAAGGATAATAAAGCTAACCACCTGGTTTGGTTTTGGAAATCCAAATCCAAATTCAAACAAAATACTGCTTATGTTCCAACTGAAATGTTGACATTTTGATACAAATTATCAAACACACTAAATAGTTCCTAACTTTAGTCTTTTTCAAGAACATAACAGTTAATATGTAAGTCAAAAATATTCTGTTTCTGCTTTCCTATTATATTTTTTCATGATACAGAGAACTATTATATTGCAAATTTGCAATAGCAGATTTGTTAGAAATAAAATCTGAAAATTTGACCTAAGCTGGCAAATTTTTTAGTTGTGACTGGTACTTTGAATCCATTTTGTTACTACAATCGAAGTAGATTGCAACCTTTGTCCTTGTAATTCATTACATTGTGTATGTGTGAGATTATTTGTGTTGGAGATTTTTTGTTATCGCTCTTTTAGGATTCAAATACTCACTGTCTCTATCTTTGATTCATTCTGTGTGAGATTATAGTGTGGTTTCAGGTGCACATCTTTTGTTATGTGAATGTGACCGAGTCATCTATGTAGAAGTGATGTGAATATGTTCCTTACCTTCTCTCTTCCCATATGAAATCTTCTTATGCATTGTCATTATGTCATTGTTACATTTTTTTTTCATGTGGTGCAGCTGCTTGGGTGTCATGGACGACTTGCTCTTCGTCAGCCTGGAAGGGCATTCTTGACTGCTACAGATGCATCGTAGATTCTTCGGGAACTTGTGATCAATATTGAGCGATGCAATGTTTTTGTTTGGATGCTTATTTGGATCCGACTTTCGAGGAAATTGTTATTTGGTGAATTATGTACTTCCCAATCTAGATGCAGGATTTACCGTGGCTGAAACCTCTTCCATCTATTTGCCTGTGGTTGAAACTATTTTTTAAAATTATCAAACCTTTTGCTAGAGAATTGAAATTTAGATCTAGCGCAAGATACGATCTTCAATCTTGAGATGTCACCGTTCTTTTAATATTATTTCTGTTGCCATTTGGGATGTATGGTTGGATGGTGATGCCATTGCGCTGCAATTTGTGCCATAGCTTACAAAGTCTCCTAATATTGTAATTGTTTATGCCATGTACTAAATATGGTTTGATGGTGACTCTTGCATTATTTTGCAGTTCATCTTATCTGCAGAGAAGTTCTCTCTCCTGGTTTAGTTTTAATGTTCATGGTTCATTGTAGTACTGCTGCTTAGATAAGAACTTGAATGATCGGTTGTAGGGAAATTAAGCTTGTATATCCAATCATGACTACTTTTACAGTTCACTTGATCATACAATTTTTTTTTGCAAAATGGTCTTTGTGGTGCGTTGCTAACATGTAAGTAACAGAGCTGACAAAAAACTAGGATAGTTGCATTTTCTTCATTTTAGGAGTCAAGTATTTTGTCAAGAACTCATTCATTATAACAGTAATAACAGCTGAAATCCAAGTTTGCCAAACCTGGACAGAAATCTTAAGCATGACAGTTCCAGGATTTTACAACAATTCATGTTATTTAGTCACCTTTTATGGGGTAAAAACTGAAGCAATGTTTTTGGCTTCTTGAGGGATCTGCAACCAAGTGCAGTTGCTTCATTCTTCTCCTCGAAAAAAAGATGAAGTTGTACACTTGTACTATGACTCTTTTGAAGTTTAACCATGCACGCTCTATAGCAAAAATGGGGGCTCTGTGATTTTTTTTTTTTTTTCAATATACTCGAGAACATAGTAGTATATTCAAAATTCCTATAACCTAAAATTTACTTGAAGCAATTTCATAGTTAATGGAATGGAAAACTCGTTTTATTAATGAATCAATTAAAAAAGATACTAATTACATAAAGCAAAAAAGAAATATTGTTTATAATTTTTATTTTATTTTAGTAGTAATTGCGTAAGTTATGGCTGGCTTGTCCATAGAGAGAATATTATTCTGACATTTTCTTGGTAGCAAACTAGATTTGATGCCCTACGCCTAGGGGTGGCGATGGGTAGGATAGGGTAGGGTAAGGGCAGGAAGAGAGCAGGGCAGGGTAGGGTATTGACATTTTTTTGATACTCTAGGGGAGTCATGAGGGTAGGGTAGGGTAGCCCTCTTCCAAAAAAATCAATACCCATTATCCGTCCTTGCCCTTTACCCTCACAGGGTAGCTGAGGGTCAGGGTAGGGAGGGTAAGGGTATTACCCTTGCCATTTCAGATTTTTTAACTTTGAAAATCATTTTTTTGCTAGTAAACACCTTGATACTTAAGATTTTTACAACATTCAAAAATCATAATAACTTAACAAGAAATAACAGGGGAAATATATTTTTTTTTACTAAAGGCGCTGAACCCAGTTATATAGTGGAACGTGGGCTGCCTACATACCTAAGGAGGGGGCTAGACCTGACTCCTTAGGATCAAGTGCTATGTAGTTATCCTAATCCTAAGTACTAACTAATTACAGAAAACTACAAATATGTAGTAGTAATTCAGGGTAGGGTAGGGTAAGGTTACAGGGCAGAGGGAGTGTGGGACTATACAAGTATGTAGTAGTAACTACAGTGGGAGTGTGGGACTATACAAAATTACAAAACACAAATTTACAAGGTAGTGGGTAGGGTAGTGATTCAGGGTAGGGTAGGGTTCAGGGTAGGGTTACATGGTAGAGGGTAGGGCGGGTACCCGGGTAATTGCACCAGGGTAACAGAATAAAACCCTTACCCTACCCTAATTCCAAGAGGGTAAGGGTAGGGCTTGCCCTCCTAGGATAGAGGGTACCCGTGGGCACCTGAGGGTACAGGGTACCCGACTAGGGTAGTGGGTACCAGGGCAAAATCGCCAGCCCTACCTACGCCCATGTTGAAGTTGTTTAGGGTTGGAACCAACTTTTGATCTTTTTTGTAACTTCCACCTTTAAATGAAGGAATAATAGGTTTGTTTTCTTTATCGTGGGATCGAACTCACCCAATTAGGATGCTTAGCTTATATCTCTCGGCTCTAAGTTTAACCACGACATCCATATGTTTAAAAGGCAGGAACAACCAACAATATATGGATATAAAACACGTACAAAGTGTGAAATTAGTTTTATTATCCCAAGAACCAGATGCCAGAGATGCACAACCCACCATTTGCGAGTTACAATCTTCAAACCTTACTTTTGCACATGTTACATTGTAATCCAAGAGCCACCTCTGCAAAATGTGACTACTATCTGAAGGCCAGATTTCGGCAAATATTCCATATAACTTCAATTCTAGTAAATTAATTAGACAGAAATAAATCCAAACAAATTCTTTACTTCACTACACCCAAACAAATTATGAATGCTCAAGATTAAACCAAAACTCAAATTACTAATAGAATAATAGATCAAAAGATAGTATGACAAACTTTCTGACAATAAGCTGAATGTCCAAACTAAATAACCTAAAATATTACACTCAGGGCTTGTTTCTCTTGATATCCAACAATTTTTCCTGCCCATGGTAACCATACTTAAAAGAACTGTGAAAACGAATTAACGAATATTCTAGGGTTTACAAGAAAGACGAAGCTCAGCAAAACATGAAAAATGGGAAATATAGTTACAGGTGGGGGGGGGCAATTTTTTCTTTTCTTTTCTGCTATTGTTAAAAGGAGGAAGAGCAAACTCTGCAGCTAACAAAGCAGCATAAACAAAAGAAAGGTTCTCTATCGCCCTGTTTTAGCTCGCTTCAGCCCGCTGTTACTGAATGGTGAGACACTGCCACTAGGATGGGGGCTATCCTCTCTCAGAGTCGAGTTTAGCATGGCGAGCTCTCGAAGCTGTTGCCTCTTGTAGTAGTCCTGCGATTCATCCTGCGGGACATAAACATCAACTTCAGTTACAAGAGGATAGAACCATGTTAGCTACATTTGTGCAACTACCAGGTTAATCTATACTCTATACTGCTATATAATGAGAAAAGTAGGCTTCATGGTGAAATTTTTGTTCTAAAAATGGCCTCATCTATATCTACTAATTAAAATTGTTCATTAAATTTAATATGGATAGTTATGTAATTACGTATAGAAAAAGAAACATTAAAGAGGTTATTTGCTCTTCTATAAAATACGTGCAAGGCACGTGCATATATACTAGTAAATATAAAAGGAAAACACAAGAAATAAAAAAGAAGAACGAACGGAACATGGAGAAGTACAAGAACCAATGAACTTCAACACAGGAACGTCATTAACACAACAGACATCACCAAATTGAGATGCATACTTTCTTGATCAAACATTAACAAATGAAGTTTTCCTGGAGATCTTAGTAGTATAGTGTAAACTAAAGCTTCAAACTGGTACGAAATTAGATAGTTACCTTCTTTATCAAAGTTTTGACAAATCACAAGGAATACTTGCTTGAATGGTATGGACATAATAATCATAACTTTGTGTCATAACCTGAGATAATTTAGTCAAAACAATATTTGCCGAAGAAAATGGTTCATATAGAATTTACGAAACAAACTTGTAGAACTCTTCCATAAATGTCTTTGTAAAGCAAGCTTGACGATATTCGTACATCATTTATATGAAAAATTAACCAGAGATGCCCATACTAACTTAAGCAGTAGGAGGCTACTACTTGATGATGTCCGCACACTCCAAAAATCTTCCATGAATGTCAATGTTACTGTTTTTGTACATAAATTAATATTTTGATAATATATCTACTTGTCTAAAAGTAGAAGAGTTGGCTTTATAACGTGCAAAAAACAAGAAAAAAACACCTATATTCAGACTTTCAGAGCAGTGGAGCATGCAAGGGTTAACTATTTAACTATATAATAGTTATAAAAGTAGTAAAAGAGAACAGTTTAAGATGAAGCTTCAGAGGAAAATTCCCTTCCGGCAAAAGTTGTCCAAGACAAAGATCATTTCTAAAGATTGCATACCACTGGTTTAAGCAAGTCTTCTATAATTTCTTGTGCTCGTCTCAACCTTGCATCGACAACATTAGCAGGTAACTCAGCCTCAACCAAGATATGAAGTGGCTCATTCAGATGCTCATAGCCAGGTCGTCCCCTAAGTTTGTCCTCCTTCAGTATGGAACAATTAAAGAGAATATGTTTAGCACTTTACTGGAAGAGACGGGAAAAGGTTACTGAGGAATTAATACGATACTATTATCTCTATGATGGATAAGAACTGCTAGACAACACAAATATTTATAAGAAAATATTGTACATGACTAGAGATGGATTTCAGGATTCAAAATCAACTTGTATGCATCAACAAACTTTATAGTCTCTACATTTTCGTTCTCAGTCAAAGGAATAAATATCAACCAACACTGGTTAAGCTTATGTAAGTACAAAAATAGTCCATATATCACAATAGAGTGAGAATAGTATTTCATAAGCCTCTATCGCTAATGCTAGATATTGCAACCAATTATATGAGGATTGTATTCACTTGTTGCATGTAACCTGTCAGTAATGAACTCTAAGAAATACTTTTTCAATGTACCAATTCAATATTATCTAGAGCTAGTTGAGGTGGTTCACCTAGGGCACTACATGAGAGATTCATGTTTCCGTTTCCAGCGAAGAGTTAAAGAAGAGAATCGCCAGAGTTGCGTAAAAAGCACTTAAAGACATTCTAACTTGTAACTATTGATGAGTGCAAGTGTAGAGGATAGGTTTTTGAATTAGCCCAAAATAGTTGAAAAAGGACCAAAGATACTCCTCAAGGTCAACTATCCATTTCCTAAGAAAACCATTTTCGTACTTACATTTACCTCTGTTCAGACATGATACCACTTTTGAAGTAGAATTTCAACACCAAAGCATATATATAAGTAATAACTCATGCATAAAACTGTTGTTACAATCGAGAAAAACATAAACAAAATTTAGTGACAAAATTGAAATGACTGAGAAAAGAGAAGAAACTCGCAGGGTGACCAGAATCACCAAGGCTCAAAGCAATTCGACTATGTTTTCTAATGCTTCCGGGATCCATAAAGTTCGGATTGCACTAAGTGGCAATTTGCACTAACGGACTCACAACTCCTGAGCCATAGTACAACCAATAAATCATGAATTCAGTTAACCATAATACAACCAACATATCTGAATTCAGATAGCCTCTCATGTGAAAGAAACAAAATTAATAAACTACCCGCAACATTGCACCCTGTGTGCACCTGATGCGCACGTGCAAAGTGAAAAGTGCACCATCTAAGCGCTACAAGCCCAATGCTTTATAGCCTGAGTCCTAGCTAGGCCCCAAAGGCCTATAGAGAATATAATTAAATTGGTAATAAAATAATATGCTGGAGGTGGGAGTCAAGCCTTGTCCTTTTTGTTCGTACCAAGTACTAGCCACCACTTACGACAAATCACCCTCTTGTCATGCATCCAATATTTATAAACTTTATATTGAAATACACCTAATTGTCAAATGTGTAACTATGATTGAACTAGAATAGAATTCTACACTAGCGAAGGCCAGTTAATGCTGTTTCTCTAGAGTGGTTTCCTTAGTTTAATGTGATGAAAGAACCTCAGGTATGCAACCTTCAAAAGCCTGGTATATTTACGGTCCAATAACAGCAGAGATATGATCTTCAGTTTTAATTATGGCATTCTTTTCTGCATCGTACCATCTCTATATTAATAGAATGTAATCCCTTGTACAAGTTTCTAGCTTACGAAATATTATGGGTACAGTATACCAATTCTTAACTCGTAATATTGATACAAAAAAGTAAGTGCATCCCTTCAATTTAAATTTTTTTAATGAGTGGATACTGCAATCAACTTCATTGGTCATAGTAATAAAGTAAACAAGCAAATTGACAATTATAATTCGTTCTAGAGGCTCAAATCATGCAATCATGTATATTAACCATAATAACTACTTTAGTTATATGCGATGGGAGACGTTTATGATTGGACAAAAACATTTCCTGCAGAAACTTTACTTACCTTGCCAGGATCCTTTATCGAGCCTTTTCCTCTAATGTAAACACGACAGCCTGTTGAGGCTTCTACCCGCTTGAGTGAGTTACCCCTGGGTCCCAAAAGGCGTCCGACAAAATTGAACTGGTATTACGAAAAAAGTTAATTAAGAATAAGAAGAAACTAAATATTACTAATCGATCTAAAAAAAGCATACATTAGGATAAGTATCCACTGGAATCTCCAATCTCAAGATCTTTTTGACAAAGTACGAACTTGGACTTGCCGGTGCTCCTTGCCAGTCCATTGCCATACCTTGTGGAAGTCCTAACCTCTGCTTCAATGAGAAATCAACAATTAAATAATGGTAGCAATATAGCAGAAACATTTACTTACTAGAAGATGGAGTAGGATGTAGATTTGGGAATCCTCACAAGCAGCGGCAAGAAGATCTCTTTCGGAAGGAAAAGGGGGGAAGCGGAAAGCATAAGTTATTTTGCCAAAAGCAAAGCAGTGCAAGATTGATGGAGACAAATTAAAGAGTAAGAGTTAACTACATGAAGCCTTCCAACATTTATAGAGCATAAATGATAACAGAGTACTCAAAGAAACAAATGAAATAGAAAAGAGGAGGTTGAATAGCAACTCAAATAGGTTACTTCTACGATAAATCATCAAAAGGTACGAAAGTTGAAATGGGAACATGTAGTCATTCTAGCGAGAAACAACTCAACACTACTTCACTCCAATAACATCACATCCAACACCGTTCTATGTCAAATAATATCACATTAGGAACCATTCTAACCACATCTAGGATGGCTCAGACTCTTAGGACACACTAAGTTATAATCAATATATATATATATATATATATATATATATATATATATATATATATATATATATATATATGATGTTGCAAATGACCTCTAGTCTAGTGGTTAAGAGAGATGCATGCGGTCCAAGTGGTCAGGAGATCGACTCCCGATGGGAGCGTTTGCCATAATTACCTTCTTTCAAAAAATATATATATGATGTTATAATATAACTTTGTGCTCTTCTTGGTAACGGACAAACTCTGTTAGTTATTGAGAGTAATATGATGGTTCGAATAATCTTTGTCTTCATGATAAGACACAAAATGTGTAAGCTATTGAGATTAATACAAGGGTTTATAGGACTAGCCTTATCTAGAGAGCCTTGGGCATCATCCATTCTACAATTACTTCCACCATTTTTTATTTTTTATTTTACCACCATATAAATTATGAGATTTGGAGAAAGATTAATCTATGAGAAGTGGGCCAGAATTCTTGATAGTGATTAATGCTGCCATATTGGACGGGATATTCCTCCTTCCACAATCCACTCTCACAAGACCTGAAAGTCCACGTGTTTATTCGTAAACCAGACAGCAAAAGTAACCCAAATTCTATCAAGCACATTCCCAACTAGTGCTAAAAAAAGTCATAGCCATACCGCTTACCCTTCTAACCAAGTATCTCTTACACTATGAGGGTAAATATATACCTTACTCCATCCTTAGTTAGTATTTTCACGAGATTCGATCATTTAGGGGAGTTATAACCGCCTCACTTTCAACATTGGCCTTGACCGAGTAAACGTCTTTGCTACAAGTCATGATCACTTTTCTTCTTTGTTAAGAAGATTTTGGTCAATTGTATGTCCCTTATTATTGTTCCACCACCGAAGTGAATGTAGATGCATATCAGTAAGATTGATACAATGATACAAGCCACATGGAGATTGCATCCAATATCATACAATATAATAGTTGAGATGGAAATTAAACGCATTTCTCAGAGTACTACAGCTACGTCATCATTACAAAAATAATTTTAAATAAAACCATGTTGTCTTAGGATGGAGGAGATCAAATCTTTCCCTGGCTAGAGAGCAAACCAAAATATAAAGGGTGGCTTCTACATTAGGAAAGTCATATGATCATCTACCTCTTGTTGTAACCCACCCCAACCGCCTAAACCAGTTCCTCCAATGGCTGCGACATGGTTCGGAGAAGGCATAGGGCTAGGACTTCCTTGATGCATCCTGTCATAGTCCCCAAATCCATGGTTGGGGATCACACCCGATACTCTCATAATTTCTGTAAACATGATAAAAAATATTGGTAAGGCACAGCTAACACCAAGGGGACAAGTGTGAGAACTTTTACTATACCAGCATAAACATGAATCGTGTGAATCGCCAAAATTCATACATTACCAATTTACCATGAATATGAAACACTAATATTTATACTTATCAGGCCTTTTTAAGCGGTTCATATGCAAAATGAAAAAAAAATGAAAAAGAGAGAATTTTAATTTCAAAACCTTGATAATGATGGAATATTCTTTTTGGAGATAAAGAAATACTAAAGGTCGGGCAACCAAGTCGTTGACGCCTCTGGTAATGAGTGGAGGAGAGGGGAGGTCCTAGATTCGGATTCCATGGAAGACCCATGGAAGACAGTCAAAGACGGGCCTTATTCTAATTAATAAAAGGGAGATAAAACAATGTCAAACATCTAAAGTATCCAATAGAAACATATAGAAGTCAAGACGCATTCCTTATTGACCGAGGAAACCACTTAGCAAAGCCTGATTATGGAAGGAGCAAAAAGAAGAAAGCAGATCACTGTCTACAAGTATATAGATACATCGAATCTGTAAGAGAAGTAACAAATAAAAGCCAGCATAGAAATGTACTTATTAAGTACTGAAATAAAATTAAAAAAATCTGCAAAAGAAAATTAAATGCTTTTGATCATTTGCATTGAAACGGCACTTTCTTTGTACGATGAACACGATCAAAATTATATATGAATAAAAGCAAGAAACAAATAACCGAGCCAAGCTTGATCTAAAAAGTAGGTCGCTGAACTTAGTCTAATGAAATAATCCTTTCCATTCCAAAATTACCTTACACAAACAACCAAAAAAAGAACAATAACCACTGAATGAGGGGAAAAGAATTCTTGAAACTCAAACTTGAATTCGAAAGGAACTTACAAGGAAACGAAATGCCGATCAACTTTACGATGACAAAAAAACGAATCTCCTACATAATCATCATATGACAATGCTACAAAGACAACAATATCAAATCAAAAGCATCGTCGAAATGTACATCTTATGTCACCATTGGGCACTCTATCCATCCTAATTTTTTAAGGGAAAAAAAACATGAGGATGCATAAAAAAAAATCAATTTCTACCGACTTCGATCAAGATACAAAACATGCAGGATGCATATGAAGAATTAATTTCTACCAACCTCAATCAAGTTTAAAGATCTAGGAACCATATTGATAAACATATATTTCTTAATCAAGTCAACAACCACCTAGCAAGCACAAGCTTATGGGAACAATCCAACTTCATTTGACATCGCAGATGGTTCACAAACGAAATCCATTAGCCAAAGCTACAATCTTTTTGTGTCCCGATGGTTCATAAACACATCAAAAACGCGACGAATCCACACAACCAACATGCCCAAATCTATAAGAAGAAGAAGAAATAAATAAATAAAATAAAATAAACAGAGCACAGCATCTCACCCTGATTCAGCAAGCGGGTGCATATGGGAAGCACCTGCAGGAAAGGCCCAAGCTTCTGATGCTCCGCCAACAGCTCTGCCAAGTACTGGCTGTAACATCATCAATAACAACAGCAAGATCAAACCAAGCATATATATCAAAAAGATTCGATATTTATCAAAAAGATTAACCTTTACATAAAGAACTCAGCTTTCTTGCTCTTGCCAGTACCTGTCTATATCAGGCGTGCTTCTGATCTGTGGAGAAATGGCTCTTGCTGGGGAGAAGCTGTGGCTGTATAGTCCTGACATGGCTGTGGCAGCACCAGTAGAGGATTGAAAAGAGAGAGAGAGAGAGAGGAGAAGAGAAGAAAAAGAAAGAAAGGTGGCTCCTTTAGGAAGGAGGAGAAAGAGGCTGTTTCAATGTGGGGAAGCTCTGAAGAAAACCCTCAGAAACTTGGTAAGAAATATGGATGAAAATAATTTATGGTCATATATGGGTGTGGTTGTTTGGGTTTAAGGACAAAGTTTTTACTGTAGAGAGAGAGAAAGGAAGAGAGAGACATGATGATGATGGTGGGAAAGGTTGAGAAAAATGGGTTTTTGCATGTATACCCACTAGAATATTTATTTTTAATTTTTATTTCAAAATTATATATATATTAATATATATATATATATATTATATTAATATATATATAATATATATGATGGTGGGAAATTGTGAGAAAGATGGATTTTTGCATGTATACCTATTAGAATATTTATCTTTAATTTATATTTCAAAAAAAAATTATATGCAAAGATATTCTAGCAAATTGATATATTTTAGAAAGGTTTTTGCACTTAAGAAATCATTCATAATCAACTTTCGTTACGTAAAACTTATAAATAATAAAAATTATAAAAAATTAATTACTATATAATAGAAAAGTTGGTTTTACCGTAAAAAAATTCTTCTAAATATGTTATTATATAACTTGACTAATTAAAATTATTCATTAAATTTAATGAGGGCTAGGTAATTACGTACGATTTTTTTAAGGAGAATATAACATATTTTTCTGATGTTTTTTTCGCTCTTTTTGTTTTTTTTTCTGATGCTTTTTTCTTTTTAAATTAAAAAAAATAAACAAATAAAATACGTACAACGCATATGTGGGTGTGGAGAGTATTATATATATCACAACTTTAAGAGTACTCCAACTTTAATCTCAGATATACTCCTATCTAGTTGGTCATTGTCCATGATGTGCATAACATATGTTCTATGGATATCATATACAAAAGGAAATTTAGAGGGTGTACATGTCAAATCCAAATTGATTTTGGTTGGTGAGGGTAATGTTATTGTTGGCAATTGAGTTGAGTTGGGGGTATGGAATGTGCAAGATTTATGGTGTTTGATAATAGAATTGTACTAATAAATTTAATAACCAAATTATGCTATTTTGTCTTAATTTATCCACACAAGATAAATCAATCAATAATTAGTTTGGAAAGAGTCCCTCTTTAATAGAATTTATTGGAGAATACATATTCATTTTCTTACATTAATGCTATAGGGACACACTTCCTTTGACACATTCCATATTCACATTGATGTGGTGCATTATTAGATGTCAAAAAAAAAATCTTAAAAGAATGCAATAATTGACATCCATAATGCACTGCCACATCAGTATGGTTATGGGATATATCAAGAAAGTGTGTTCCTATAGCATTATTGCATAGTAATTATACAGTAACAAATTGTGGAACATAGTTTAAAAGTCCACATACAAAAATGATGAGCATAATTTAATCTTTAAAAGTTTAGTAGACATTTATAAGATCCATATCAGCAGAATTTTACTCTTTAAAGGTTTAATAAGGCAATTATAGGATCCATATTAATATTAACTGCACGTGTTTTGCACATATATTTAATACTAATTTGTTGTGTAATATTTTTTTAAGAAATATTGCATAATAAGTTACTTAGAATTATTTGGATAAAATATTTTATATTTTACTAACTTTATTATGCTATTTTTATACTTTTTCAAAAGTGAAACCTTTTTGTGAGAAGTATTCTTTTACTTTTTCTTTTTTGTGAGGGAATATCTATTTATAAGAATTGATATTTATATCATTATATTTTTATAAAACAAAAAGATAATATGGTAGAAAGAGATATGATAATGACTAATGGTAGTATGTATTAATGCTGTTGGTGGACATTAATGATGATTGTATTATAATTACGATTACACCTCAGTTTATATTTTCAAACTAAATAAATAATGTAAGCTAAGATATGGACATTTTAGGAACCTTAAAAGTTTTAAGGTGAAGTCTTTCATGTTTTTCATTCAATTAAATTTTTCTATTGTAGTTACTCAATATTTATGGTAATTTAGGCAACAAAATATGTATTGCTTTTAATAGAAGAAATATATTTGACTGGCTCCTTTCGGACCGCTATCGCTCCCATCCTGTGCTCCCAATGTATGCACATACACACACCCAACTAGTCTTTTTAATTATTTTTTTGCCACATATGTCCACCAACTACATCTAGACTCACGAGACTCTTAAGAGGTAGACGTAACCTTGTAAAATAGTTCATACATTTAAAAAAAAAAAAGGATTACTCCACCTACTTAAAGTGCTAAATACCACGTCACTTAAAGTGCTAAATGCCACCTCATAAAATGGATTCATACGTTTTGTATTATGAAACATGACATCCTCACCAAAACGCCCGGTAATGATTTTTGTCGATGGCAAGTGCGATGCTTCATCGAAATTTCCTTGTTCAAGGTCGGTTCATAGTTTTTGGGTACCAAAGACAAAAATTAAAATGATGCCCCTCCTAAAAAGATATTAAAAAAATTAAAATAAGACCTTGTATAATAGTTCATACGTTTCAAAAAGGAGAGAAGGAACACTCCACCCGCCTAAAGTTCTAATTGCCACCTCGTTTAAAGTGCTAAACGCCATAGTGTACAATGGATACATAAGTTTTGTAATACGAAACACTAAAACCACACCAAAACGCTCAATAATGATTTGTTGATAGTAATTGTGATGCTTCATCAAAATTTTCTAGGTCATGGTCGGTATAGAGTTTTTGGGTGCCCAGAACAAAAATTAAAATGATGTTCCTCCTAAAAATAAATAATTAAAAGAAAGGCCTTGTAAAGTAGTTCATACGTTTCAAAAAAAGTGAATACTCCACCTGCTTAAAGTACTAAATGCCACATCGTTTAAAGTGCTAAACGCCACCTCGTTTTAAGTGCTAAACGACACCTTGTAAAATGGATTCATACGTTTTGTAATACGAAACACGACAACCACAACAAAACGTTCAGTAATGATTTCATCGACAACAAGTGATGGCAAGCACGATGCTTCATCGTTTTTTTTTTTCAGGATGTGTCAATAGTTTATGGGTGCCCGAAGCAAAAAATAAAATGGTGCCTCTCCTAAAAATTTAAAAAAAAAAACAAAAAGAAGATTAAGACTTGCCTTGAATCCATACCCCTTTAACATTAATGTAAGTGCAACCGACTTTGCTAAGTAAATCATTATGTTATTTTTAGGGCTAATTGGAGTTTAGACCCTGAATTTTTTACCAGGTTAGAGTTTAAGGCCCGACTTGTCTAATTAGAAAGTGTAGACCATGGACTTTTATTATTTGTTTCAATTTTTCTATTATACCCCCATGCTTAACAACAAATATAGACTAGGGTATAATTGAAACAATAAAACAAATAATAAAAATTCAAGGTTAAACTTTTCAATTGGACATGTCATGACTTAAACTCTAATTAGCCCTATTTTTTATGAGCACTAATATTTAAAAAACTACCACACACACACACACACACACACACACACACACACACACACACACACACACACATATATTTAGTACCCCTCAAAAATTTGGTCCATGCGGTTGTCCAATCTGTCTTGGGATAGGAGCAGCCATGTCCTTGCGAGAGTTTTGACATCAGATTGACACTTGGTCACCAATTTTGAATATATATATATATATATTATATATATATATATATATATATATATATATTATATATAATATATTGGTATAAGGTATTGATTATTTGTAACAGGTTATAAATATAGCCTATTAAAATGTAGCATTTCACATATGAGGCACAATATTTGATTATATTTCACATGTCTGCACGTAAAGTCCAACAACATATTCATTGACATTTACCGATAATTGCCATGTATTTATTAATAACAATTACCAACTCTACCTGCACGTCAGCATATTTCGTGATTCATTGGTATTGTAGTGCCTGTAATGCCCGTGGTTCGTATTACGTATTTTGGAATACGTGTATGTATTTTACCTTGTATTGCATGATTTCTTTGCTTAGTTTCCTTCATGGCTTGGTTTATTCTTGGTTCGGGTTAGCTTGGTTCGATTTGGAATTGCTATTGGTTCGTTATGAACCAAGGGTGAACCCCCTACCTACCACCACCACTACCATTTATTAACCCATTCTTCTTTTTCTCTCTTCATTACTCTTCTTCTTTCCTCCATTAACTTCTTCACCTACCAGAGAGAGAGAGGGAGGTCTAGGCAAGTGCAACTTGCTTCATGGAGGATCTCCAATTTATTGCTTCATTCTCTTACTTACAGCATTTTAACTTACTTTAGTACTTGGCATTTCTACTTTCCATGGCTAGATTCTTGTAGATCTAAGTTTACTTTATTTTCGGATTTCTTGGGTTTTGAACTACTTAATCTTGTTATTTCTGAGTTTTGATGGTTCCATGTTGTAGAGCATTTCATTCTGCCCGTTTTGACCTATGAAAGTTCGGATTTGGGCTCCGGATGATGGAATTATGGAGCTTGAGGACTTGGCTCTCATGGTGTTCTTCTTCTCTGAAATTTTGGAGAAGATGAACTGTGCTGACTTGACCGCATGGATATTTCATGCGACAAGTGTTTTATTCAGCCGCATGACTGAAAGTACTTGAACCGCATGAGGGCCGAACTCATCTAGCCGCATGACTCGCTCAATCCCCAGCCGCATATACTCTGCACTTCTTGGCCGCATGAGATTACCCGTTTAGCCGCATGCGCCCTCCAGGCCGCATGAGGACCCCGCTCCTTCCAGCCGCATGAATGCTCTGACTTAGTCTCATGCGCCCCCTCTTTCCGCTGGCCGCATGGGACTTTACTTGACCCAGTCGCATGAGAACTTTCCCGAGCCGCATGAACTTGGTCCACTTGTAGCCGCATAGGCGCATGACCCCGCTAACCGCATAAGCGCATGGCTTCGCTCCTGTCCCTGTCGCATGGATTCTCTCCTTGGCCGCATGGACCCTATTCTATTCAGCCGCATGGACCCAATTCATATCAGTCGCATGCGCCCCCTCTTCCCACTGGCCGCATGAGGACTGATATCCTTAGCCGCATAATCTTTCCTTTATCAGCCGCATGCGCCTGACCCTATTCAGCCGCATGGGCTGCTCTCCTCCCAGCCGCATGAGATTATTCCTGAACCGCATGTCTCTCCTATAGTTCTGTACTGTTATTTTTATTATTATTTTGCCCATGCCTTGTGTCACGCCCCAGAACCAGAATACTGGAGAGCGGGGGCAGACATAGCCAGCTACGTATATGAAATAGAATACATCTCAACTATACGGTCACGGCTGTCTAGATATGAGGGTTTACTACAAGCCAGCAGTCTCTTAAGGTCAAGCCTATTGTCTCAATCTCAAGCAATTAACAGAGTTACAAGATGTTAGAGCATCAATATATATATATAAGGCGTCCCAAATATTACATATTGGATGATCATGAAGCTAGTCGTACAAAATGATAGGACTAGCAAGAGTTCAGTCATACATGATCAATCCTAGGATTTGTTAATCATGTTTACAGTCCGTAGGCAGACAGTAAGTAAATGTGCATCGAGCTAACAGGTGCTCGTCGGCTAAACGTCTCAAAAGAATAAATTTACATATAAGTGGGTGAAACAAAAAGGAAAACCCACTCTTGGCCCGGGTTTCGTCTAGTTGTCACCATTGGGCTGGAAGTTCGGTAGATCCTCGGGAGCTGCTCCAAAATCTGGCCACACAAAACCAGCTGGGTCAAACCCCAGAAAGAGCAAGTGCCACAAAGGAGGCCACAAATAAGAACAAAAGCCAGCATATCAGAACATAAGAATAAAAGAAGTACAAGTAGTAAAGTACACAGGGCGATAAACGACTAGGGACGTGAACCATTCCGGGAGCCAGGTTACAATCCTTAAACCATACAAGGACCGGGGTTGTAACCCTTCGCCTGAATAGCTCACTGTCTCTACTCATTTATCATTAAGATAAATAAAAAACATGCTCAGGAGATAGCAGGTACTGGAGCTAGACAAGACTTAGACAAGGCTAGACACCATCCATTCGCAATCGGCCAAACAAATACTACGGCTTACTACTTTAACTAACTAGGGTTATCACAATCCTAATTACTAACAAGATGCAAGTGAGAATTTCAGTCCCAAGCCCTGCAGACTATCCAGTTATCCTTCCGCGGGTTGAGAGTTATAGGTGGGTACATTGCCCGGGAGACAAATGTACCCTTAGGTGACTTAGAGGGTGCAACACATGACAGTGTGCTGGAAATGTGCTCTACTCGTCGGCAAGCTACAAGTCCATTAAAGCGCCCAGATAACGAGATTGCTTGTGACTGGAAATTCTCCATGTTCTAGTTTGATCTAATCATTAGCTTAATCCAATTTAGTGCGAGTCCCTGGCCGTGGTACCCAGGAAGTCACGTCCTAGACATGATGCGAGACAAGACAAGTAGATTGTACAAGCAAGCAAGCAGGAGCACCCACGGTGTCAAGGCAAGTCAAGTCAAGTCAGGTCAGGAGTGCGCCGCCACGGCCACTATCAAGTTATCAAGATAAATCATGTCAGGGTACTGTCAGGAGTGCGCCACTACGGGCCACTATCAAGTCAGGTTGGTCATGTCAAGAGTGCACCACTACGGGTCATCGTGTTATGCTAGGTTCTTGTCATACCATGCCATGTACAATAGTCATTCCAAACATATTAAGTAAAATCAAGTCATGACCAAAGGCGTAAGGATATAAAATGGGCGTAAAATATCTAATACAATATCAATATATATAGGACTATAGAAGAGCCAGGCTTAAAGAAAATAAGACCAAATCTCCAGAGCCAATGGTTTGCGCAAGGGATCAGGGGTTGGATTGGTAGGGTGAAGGTAGACTGCGCAGGAGTGAACTGCACAGGAGTTGGTTGCGCAGAGATGGATTGCGCAGAAGGTGGATTGTGCATGGCTGGCTTGCGCAGGGTGGATTGCGCATGAGTCAGGTTGCGCAGGGGCCAACTGCGCAGGGGTTGGTGCGCCAAGGGAGATGCGCGGTCCAGTCCAAGAGGCCCGGGCGCAATCGGCTATGCGCAATGAAGGCGCTGGCCGAGAAGGAAGGTGCGCAGTTCAGCAAAGGGTGAGCTGCGCAATCGACTTTGCGCTAAAGAGCGCAGGCCGAGAGGGCTGCTTCTCCAACCCGAGAAGAACTCCAAGAACTTCAAAACTTCAATTCTTCATAACTTGATCAAATCAAAACCAAATCTAGATTTTCAAAGTTCTAACTTGAGTAAAATCGAATTCTCTTCCACATGGAAGCATCAAAATATGCAAAAATTAAAGTTTAATAGATCAAAACCAAGGAATTCTGAAATAATCAAAACTTAGATCTAGAACAATGGAGACTCCAAATCACAAATTTCAAGTTCTAATGTTGATCTACATGTCCTAATCTATCAAATGGACAAAAAATTGGGTGCTTATTTGTTGGCAAGGTGCACTTGCCTAATGGGTTGGGGAGTTGTGGAAGAAGGAAGAAGAAGAAAATTAATGGAGAGTAAAGAGGGAGAGAAAGTTTGGTGGAGATATAATGAGGGTGGTTGTGGTGTGTTGAGGGAGAGTGTAGGTTAAAGTGTACCAATACATGATGAACCAACCAAACCAACTTCCACAAAATAAAATCAAGCCATGGTCCAAAACCCATTTACGAGAAACCAAAATCCGCAAGTCGAGAAAATTAAAATACGTGCCAAAATCAAATACGAGCATAAATACGAAAATACAGGAAATGGGGGTGACACCTTGGAACTCCTGTGGTATTTTATGCCCATTTATATCCTTACGCCTTTTGTCCTGAACTTGATAAATCACGATTTGACTGATATGATTGAAATGACAATTGTACATGACATGGTGTGACAAGGAACTAGCATGACACGACAGTGACCCGTAGTGGCGCACTCCTGACAAGTAAACATGACATGACTGATAGTGGCCCCGTGGCGCACTCTTGACCAGTACACTTGACATGAAAACCTGACATGATATATCTTGATAAGCTGTTGCGACGGCTACCTGACATGACATGACCTGTATAATTAATTCGGACACCGTAGGCGATTGTGTTTGTACAAATAATCCAGTACTGTCTTGCATCATGTCTAGGATGGGACTCCTGAGTACCACGATCAGGAGTACCTATTAAAATGGACTAAGGCTAATAACTAGATAATACACTAGTCATAAGAGATCTCCCAGCTACAGGCAATCCCGTTACCTGGGCACGTCTTGGAATCTGTAGCCTGCCGTCGAGTAGGGCACATTTTCCAGCACTGTCATGAGTTGCACCCTTCAAGCTACCTAAGGGTACATTCGTTTCCTGGATGATGTACCCACTGAATTCAACTCTAAATCTTTTAACCCGGGTAACCTGGATGGTCTGCAGGGCTTGTGGCTGTGGAGTAATCTCACTGCATCTTGCTAGTAACTAGGTCTGTGACAACCCTAGTTAGTTAAAGTATCAAGCCATAATTCTTGCTTGGCCGTGAAATGATTGAATAGAGTCTAACCAGTCTAGTCTTATCCTGATTCTGTTCCAGATTACGTATGACCATAATGCATGTATTTATTTTATCGATAAATGGTGAGAATTCCAAGTTCTGTTCAGACGAAGGGTTACAACTCCGGTCCTTGTTTGGTTTACGGGTTGTAATCTGGCTATCTGAATAGTTCCATGGTTATCTCGTCGTATATCATCCTGATGTATTTCTTTATTTCTAGTTCTTACTTTATTTAACTCTTGTGCTGATTGCTGGTTTTAGTTCCTAAGTGAAGCTTTCTTTGTGGCACTTGCTCTTTCTGGGATCTGACCCAGCTAGTTTTGTATGGCCAGATTTCGGAGCAGCTCGAGAGGATCTATCGCTTTTCCAGCCCGATGGTGAACACCAGGCGTAACCAGGGCAACGAGTGGGTTTTTTGGCTCCCCACTCTATTATAAAATTATTCTTTTGAGGCGTTTAGCCGCCGAGCCAGTGTTAGCTCGTGTACATTTTACTTACTGTCTGCCTACGGGCTGTAACATGATTGGCAACCTAGGGTTGATCATGTATGACTAAACTCTTACTAGTCCTCACATTTTGTAACGACTAGCTTCATGATCAGCTGAATATGTAATGTTTGGGACGTCTTACTATTGTATATTTGGTGATCTTATATCTTGTAACATTTACTCACTTGTTTGTGATTGAGACACTAGGCTTGTTATTGACCATAGGAGACTGTTGGCTTGTAGATAAACCCTCATATATCTAGACAGCCGTGACCGTATAATGGAGTGGATTCCATTTCATTATACGTAGCTGGCTATGTCTGCCCCCGCTCTCCAGTGTTCTGGTTCTGGGGCGTGACAGTGCCCGTCCCGCTCAGTCAATCGGAGGAAACAGAAACGCCGACGGCGTTCGAACTTAGCCTTGCAACGGCTGCTCAGAGACATCACTCGGTCGAGGCGACCGCTCGCTCAGGTGGGTAGTAGTTTCGGTGAACTTGCCTCATCTTTGCCTTCACATAATAAATCTTATGTTTTCAACTTGCACAAGTAGGCTTGATAATAAAAGAGACGAATCCACATAGCTAAAGAATAATCCCGATGGGTTGAATTGAGTTAGAATATGGAAAGGTCCAAAACGATCGTCTTAGAGTTGGTGCACGGCGTGCTTTGAAAATGACACTTGGTCCTTCGTCCCGTGGCTTGGGAGAAGGAAGAGTTGGTCTTCGCCACAAGCTAAGAGTTAGCCAAAATTCATAGGCGTCGCCCGCATAAATGCTTCATAAAGCATGTACGGTCTCTTCGCCCAAGACGTGGCATAGCCTCTGCTCGCCGATGGGTTAAGTTGTATTGTACGGCTTGTGGCATAAGTCTAGGCACTCCAAAAACTTGGTTGTTCGAAGTCGAACGCGTGCACGGCATGTTCCCACGACGCAAAGCTTGACGCAGCCTTTGCTCGTCATGTTGTTGCAAAGTAAGTTAGGCAAGTTACGTTAAGCTATCAGGAGTAGTAGCAGGCATGCCCCTTTGAGTTCTACGTCCGGGTATACCCACATAGTCTCACGATCGTAAGGCCTGTCATATAGAGTATGACTTGGGCGGTGGTGTCACATAGAATTTCAAGTTGGTTTGAGACATGATGGCACGAATTTAGTGTTTTAAGGCACGGGCCACGGTTGTGTCATTGAGTTTGGAAAGTGTCTCGATAGTTGTTCTTGAGTGAGTGAAATGATAGGGCAAGAAAGAAAGAATGCTCGCGATGGGTCGTCGAGGCAAGAATGAAAGAATGCTCACGACTGGGTCATTGAGGCAAGAAAGAAGAATGCTCGCGACTAAGGGTCGTCGAGGCAAGATCTCAGATGTGAGATGTGTTGAACTTAGCCCTGAAAGAGATGGTGACACTAGAAGTAGCTTTGACTGTGTGAGACGTCAGTTTGAGTCGAGTCTTGCATGGTCATTGGACAACTTGTACAAGGTAAAGAAAATCTGTTTCTCGAACGGCGACCCCGGCGGCCCAGGGGAACCGTTGCGATGGAGACATTCATAGCTGTGCTGGATGACCGCACGGGTTAGGCGGGGACTTGCAGCAGAGCTAGCTACTCGCGCTGGCAAGGAGCGTTCGTCTAATCAAAAGCTAAAAGGGAGTCCATTATAGGCTGGGTCCTAGTGAAGTTCATATAGATGAGTCGGCATGGACGGCGATCCGCGTGTATGCCTTTGGATTGAGTCGAGTATTGAGTGTAGTATATCAAGGAAGTTGAGTTGAATGTGTATGTACAGTTGGAACACAAAATGTTGGGTCTAAGGTTTGGCTGCAACGTAGGCAACGTGCTTCGGCACGAGATGTGACGTCGAGTCTTATGTTGTCGGCATATAAGTTGCATGGTTATGGTTGAGTTGGTTGAGTTTAAGTCAGGAAACCGTCGCAAGGCAAAGTGATTTGAGTGACACTAAGATGCACAAGTCTTGATTGGGTCTGTTGGTGATCAAAGTAGCAAGGGCCGCGAGGCGGCGATATGGTTGAGTCGCACATAGTTGCGAGGCACGGCACAAAGAATTTGAAGTACGTTCACACGGAAATGGAGCCTCATCGCGTAGTTACGTCTCTGATTAAGTGCCGTAAGGCAAACACGACTCGATAGGTTAACGTCGATGTTGCAAGCACGGGATGGTCTTGAAACACGAAATAGGCCAAGGCATCTGTCCTAAAACTGATCCTAAGGCAAGAGTAGAAAGACAATTGATAAGAAGGGACTATGTTGCACAAAGTAAAATAACGTGTCGGTTTGTATGGGTGGGCGAGGAGCTCATTCCACCAGTACAGTTGAGTACTGACAACCAATAGTTTTCATGTGCAGGCATAGGTAGAAGCTCGTGGCGCGGAGCTCGCTTGGATGCGTCGAGGCACGAAGTTCCTTGGCGATTCGAAGCGTACGGCCGCATGGAGTAAAGACTTATACGGGACATAATGTATGGATGCGCCTTCCGAAGCTTCCGCTGGCTCAAGCATTGTAATCGAGAGCTGAGTGATTTGTAATGTGAGACGAGTGTATTTGAGTGATTGTAATCTTGGCCTTGCGCCCCCGTTGTAACCTTGTTCAATATCAATAAAAAGAGCTTCTTTGAATAACTTGTGTTTTGTTCTAAATTTCCGCTGCAT
>JANAVB010034617.1:11913968-12287642 GCA_029216955.1 Iris pallida
TCCCGGTGATTCGGGGTAAGGTCCTCGGCTTAAGGCCATGTCATAGCGGCGTAGCACCGCAAAGGAAGCGTTGGACGCTTCATGCCATGTCTCTTTAATAAAGAACTCACCTATAATGTATGGACAGAAAAATAGGCCGTTTCTTGAGGGTAAATTTGTAGACGCCCAAAATATATACATTAAAATCCAGGCTGGCACAAGGCCTTTAATGTGCAGCCAGAAGCACAGATAACTATATTATGTGAGTGGGAAAAATTACAGTTGTGGTACAGAATTCAAGGCGTAGTCCATTCTTGTATCATACTGTTGTTCAACCCATGCGGGAAGATTCAAGTCGTCACCGACATCTATCCTAATGCATAATGGACAGTTATTATGTGGAACGCTTAACTCATATATATAGAGATATGTGGGGGATTGTTGGTGTTTTATTCTTTGTGTTGTGTGTGTTCACAACATTCTATTGTTAAAAGATAGTCCCACATCGAAAAATCACACCAATATGTATCTCTATATATTACTTATGAAGGAATAGAGAGATGCACATGGGTTGAGGCCCAATGGAGGGTGCCATGTGGGGGAATTTTACATAGAGGTGAGAATAAGAAACCAACTTTTGGCCAAATGAAAATAGATTTAAATCTATTGGAGCTAAGCCCCGAAGGGGCTTAGCGACTCGGACTCGGACTCGGACTCGAGCTTGGGCTTGGGCTAATGGGCTTTTGAGGCTTATTGTAGCTTTTTGATGGCACTTTGCACTTAGCACGACAGCTCGTCGCAAGGCGCATTGTGCGCTTTAGTTGCGCTCGTGCGCGAGCCTCTGCGCGGCCCTGCGTGGCGTGCGTGGCGTGCGAGGCGTACGGAGCGTACGGAGCGTACGGGACGTACGGGTCGTACGGGTCGAGCGGGTAGAGTGGGCCGTTCAAATTATGTAACGTCCGCGGGTCTTGCATGGGCTCAGATCCGAAAATGGCTCAGATCCAGAAAATCTGGATCTGGCATTAAACCAGGCCATGCGTTCAGAATTTGAAAAGTCCACCTCGTGCCTATAATATCAGCAGCATCTCCTCTTTCCAGGGTTACAGAAAATAATCAGAGAATTTCCAGAGAGAGAGAGAAGTGCTGTTGCTATTCTGAGGAGTCGTCGACATTTTTGGCCAGCGTTCTAAAGTTCTCTTCGAACTTGCTGGTTCCTGGAGGCTTGTCCGTAAGGCGGATATAGCTTTGAGCGCCGGTGATCTTTCACCCCAGCAGGCTTTCTTCTTCCTCCGTTGCCTTCGAGAATACCGTCGCTTCTCTTTAGAAGTTATACGGTTCTGTTGCCTTCGAGAATACCGTCGCTTCTCTTTAGAAGTTATACGGTTCTGTTGCCTTCGAGAAATATTACGAAATCTTTTTAGATTCCCGTAATACAACATCACCTTCTTTAAGGTGTTGTTGCTGGAAACATTGTCTTTACAATAGTTTCTGAATTTGTGATTTTTCCATCGATTGTTCGCCAAGGGACTAACAATCTCAAAGCTATATCGAAAAGATGGATAACTCACGTGCATCGCTCGTCAATACCGACTTTAACAAGTTGGAGAAATTCGACGGCGAACATTTCTAAATCTGGAAACGGAAAGTAACCTTAAACATTCAACTCGTGGAAGTTGATCACGTGCTGAATGAGGAAGAACCGATCGTTCCAACAACCGGAACCGCAGAAGTTATTGCAGCTGCTAAGTCCAAGCAGGCAAAATGGATTAGAGAAAACAGTATTTGTAAACTGTTGATTCTCAATAGCATGGAAGACTCTCTGGCAGAGTCCTATTCCAAGAAGAATTCTGCCAAAGAGATATGGGACTCCTTGGGGAAATTGTACGAAGATGACGAGAATCGGTCCAAGATCTTCTTGGTTGAAAGATACCACAAGTGGACCTTCGAAGATGAGAAGGCTATGCTGCCCCAAGTAAAGGAGTTTCTGAAGCTGCGCCAAAAGTTGGATGACGAGAAGATGCCTCTTGTCGACAAGTTTGTCGTTGGAGGAATCGTCTCTAAACTTTCTGCGGGTTGGAGCAACTTCTATGCAAGGATGCACCGCAAGAAGCTGGACATATGTATGGAAGATCTCCTGCAAGAGATCCATGTTGAGGACGAGATGTGCTCTCAACAGAAGATGGATTCTCTATCCAAACAACTGACGAAAGCAAATCTGGTCCAAACCAGAGAGTACAAGGGGAAGCAGGCGGCTTCTCCTCACAAGAAGAAGAAGGACTTCACTAATCTGAAAGTGAAGAGTCCTTCATTCAAGAATCAGAAGTCCAAGTCCCATGTGACTTGTTACAAATGTGGCAAGAAGGGCCACTACAAAAGTGACTGCAAGGAACCGGAAAAAGGTGAGCCTAGTAAGGTTTCTTTGGTTACTAATCTGGTTGCAATGATAGCGCAGGTTGCAAATGTGGGGGTTGACTCGGACTGGTGGATAGACACTGGTGCGACATGTCATGTCTGCTCAGACAAGGAATGGTTCGACTCCTATGAGCCAACTTCCGAGAAAGTCATAATGGCAAACCAGGCACAAGTTGAAGTACTGGGGATCGGGACGGTGGAGCTGAAACTCACATCGGGGAACACTCTGACGCTTCAAGGAGTGAAGCATGTTCCTGCAATTGCTAAGAACCTGATCTCTGGGAGCCTGCTTTGTAACGCAGGCTTGAGGATGGACATCAATGCTGGCCAAATGGTGATGTCCAAGAAGGGTACATTCTTCGGAAAAGCTTTCCAGACTGAAGGAATGTACAAAATCCAGCTTGTTGTAACCCAGAAAAATGATATTAATGCTATTTCTACTTTGAACTATTCTTTTGAGTTGTGGCATAATAGGCTAGGACATGTTCATTGTAAAAGGATTAACAAGATGTCTAGCCTAGGACTTATCTCCAAGTGTGGGGGTAAGGTAGAGAAATGTGAAGTGTGTGCTCAGACGAAGATCACAAGGAAACCCTTTCACAGGGTCCATCGAAGCACAGATCTTCTGGAGTTGGTTCACTCAGATATCTGTGATTTCAAGCAATTCTCTACAAAAGCCGGGATGAAGTATTTTATTACTTTCATCGATGACTTCTCAAAGTATGCTTTTGTCTACCTGCTCAAGTCTAAAGACGAAGCATTCGAGAAGTTCAAGGAGTTCAGGGCCGAGGCTGAACGGCAAACTGGACAACAACTCAAAAGGCTAAGGAGTGATCGAGGCGGGGAGTATCGGTCTCATGATTTCTCATCATTCTGTAAAGAACATGGAATCATAAATGAGACGACGGCTCCGTACTCTCCTCAATCCAACGGAGTAGCAGAAAGGAAGAACAGAACGTTGACAGAGATGATGAACTCTATGCTGTTGACTGCGGGTCTTCCAAAGAGCTTCTGGGGAGAAGCTGCATTAACGGCTACTTTCATTCTCAATAGAGTACCGTATGCAACTTCGGACATAACACCTCAAGAACTCTGGTTCAAAGTCAGACCTAAATTGAATGTCATTCGAGTGTGGGGGTGTCTGGCTTACGTGAAGCTCCCAGATCTGAAGATTCAGAAGCTGGGGACTAGGACCATTAAGGCTATCTTCTTGGGTTATGCCGAGAAGAGTGATGCTCGGAGATTCCTTGATATAGAATCAAATTATATTATTGAATCTCGCGATGCTGAATATTTTGAAGACAAGTTTGTAAGGCACAAAAATATTGTTCTCGCGGATCTTCCGGAGAATGATGAGAGTGCAAAGCAGACAGAAGTCCTTAAAGAACCAGTAGTCCAAGAAGAAGCTATTGTCGAAGAGACACCAGTTGAACCAGAACTCGCTGAGCCGTCAACTAAGCGAGTAAGCAGGCCGAAAGACTTCGGAGATGACTTCGTCACTTATCATGTGGAAGCAGATCCGCTTACCTATGATGAAGCGATGAAGACCAGAGATGTTGTATTCTGGAAGGAGGCGATAGACAATGAGATTGACTCAATCACCTCCAATAATACATGGGTGTTAGTTGACCTGCCAGAAGGAGCAAGACCCATCGGATGCAAATGGATCTTCAAGAAGAAGATGAAAGCAGATGGAACCATCGACAAATTCAAGGCCAGGCTAGTGGCCAAAGGGTTTGCTCAGAAACAGGGGATCGACTATTTTGATACTTATGCTCCAGTAGCTCGGATGACAACCATCAGATTGTTAATTGCTCTAGCAGCAATACACAAACTAGTGATACATCAGATGGATGTGAAAACGGCATTCCTTAATGGCGAGCTGACAGAAGAGATCTACATGCAACTACCAGAAGATTTTGTCGTCAGAGGTCTGGAAGACAAAGTCTGCAAGTTGATGAAGTCTCTGTATGGTTTGAAACAAGCTCCCAAAATGTGGCATGAGAAGTTTGACAAAGTGATAAGGTCAAATGGCTACAAGGTCAGTGAAACAGACAAGTGTGTCTATACTAAGTTTGCTGACGGAAGAGGAGTTATCGTTTGTCTATACGTTGACGACATGCTAATCCTAGGTACGGATTTAAGCTGTGTCACAGAGACAAAGAAATTTCTCTCGACCAAGTTCAGTATGAAGGACTTGGGGGATGCCGATGTTATCTTGGGGCTCAAGGTCATCCGGACAGGCACGGGAATAGCACTGTCACAATCTCATTACATTGAGAAAATGCTCACTCGATACGGGTATCAAGATCTTCCTATAATTGATACACCGTACCGGAGTGATCAGAAGCTGGAGCCAAATTCGAGAGAAAGCGTCAAGCAATTGGAGTACGCCAGCGTCATCGGAAGGTTGATGTATGCTACTACTGCCACAAGGCCTGACATAGCTTTTGCGGTAGGAATGCTGAGTCGGTTCACTAGCAACCCAGGCGTTGAACACTGGAACGCTGTGAAGCATGTTATGAGATATCTAAAAAGGACTCAGACATTTGCACTATACTACAGCGGAGATCCGTCAGTAGTGGAAGGCTTCAGTAATGCTAGCTGGTGTTCAGAGGTGGAGAGCGAGTATTCTACAGGTGGATTCATATTCGCCTTGGGCGGAGCTGCTATATCGTGGAAATCGAAGAAGCAGACAATGTTATCTCGCTCCTCCATAGAATCTGAATTCTTTGCATTGGATGCTGCTGCAGATGAAGCAGAGTGGCTTCGGGAGCTCATGTATGATCTTCCAGTGGTTGGAGCTCAGATACCGGCAATCCCGATATACTGTGACAACCAGGCGGCAGCAGCAGTAGCATCAAATGAACTCTTTAACGGAAAGAAGAGGACTGTGCGGTTAAAGCACAGAGCAGTGAACGATCTCATCAAACGAGGCGTCATTGCAGTGATCGATGTTCGGAGTCAGGAGAACCTGGCGGATCCGTTCACGAAAGGCCTCAAACGACAGCTGGTCGAGGACACAGCAAGGAAGATGGGTTTGAAGGCATTCTAATATTGTGTCATTATAATCCTATCAATAAATTTTATGTTATTGGTTCAAAAAGAAATCTACCAGATATCTAATTTTTTGATTCAAGGGAGGACTATTGACTGGAAAAATATTAGTTAACAGTGGGTACTTGTTCTGCGGAACATGGAAGGGTTTCGGACCCAGAACCACTGTTGTCTACTATGAATTTTTTACGGAAAATTGATCTTGTGGGAAGGATGGCATAATGCCTTAATGAGTTCTCAGACTGAGTGAAGGTCTGTTATGCTTTACAGGAAGCATGGTAGCACAGCACTACAAGGAGTGTGACTCCATGCTATGTGTGGCGGTGACTCCACCATGAGGTTCTCGAAAGAGGTAAATCCTCGGCTATGTTAGCCAAGTCACAGCGGCGTAGCACCGCAAATAGGCAGTTGGTCTAATATTGTATATTGAATTAAAGAGGGATGTAGTCAGCACTACAAAAAGGAGGTGTTCCTCATGTTACGGGTGGCACGACACCACAATGAGGTAAACCCGACTAGGGATAAAGCCTCGGCCTTGCAAGCCATGTCGTAGCGGCGTAACACCGCACAGAAGCGTAAGGCTTCATGCTGGGTAGTTTGGCACTACAAAGGGGCTAGACCTCATGCTACGGGTAGTATGACACTACGATGAGGTTTCCGGTGATTCGGGGTAAGGTCCTCGGCTTAAGGCCATGTCATAGCGGCGTAGCACCGCAAAGGAAGCGTTGGACGCTTCATGCCATGTCTCTTTAATAAAGAACTCACCTATAATGTATGGACAGAAAAATAGGCCGTTTCTTGAGGGTAAATTTGTAGACGCCCAAAATACATATATTGAAATCCAGGCTGGCACAAGGCCTTTAATGTGCAGCCAGAAGCACAGATAACTACATTATGTGAGTGAGAAAAATTACAGTTGTGGTACAGAATTCAAGGCGTAGTCCATTCTTGTATCATACTGTTGTTCAACCCATGCGGAAAGATTCAAGTCGTCAGCGACATCTATCCTAATGCATAATGGACAGTTATTATGTGGAACGCTTAACTCATATATATAGAGATATGTGGGGGATTGTTGGTGTTTTATTCTTTGTGTTGTGTGTGTTCACAACATTCTATTGTTAAAAGATAGTCCCACATCGAAAAATCACACCAATATGTATCTCTATATATTACTTATGAAGGAATAGAGAGATGCACATGGGTTGAGGCCCAATGGAGGGTGCCATGTGGGGGAATTTTACATAGAGGTGAGAATAAGAAACCAACTTTTGGCCAAATGAAAATAGATTTAAATCTATTGGAGCTAAGCCCCGAAGGGGCTTAGCGACTCGGACTCGGACTCGGACTCGGACTCGGGCTTGGGCTTGGACTTGGGCTAATGGGCTTTTGAGGCTTATTGTGGCTTTTTGATGGCACTTTGTACTTAGCACGACAGCTCGTGCGAGGCGTACGGAGCGTACGGAGCGTACGGGACGTACGGGTCGTACGGGTCGAGCGGGTCGAGCGGGTCGAGTGGGCCGTTCAAATTATGTAACGTCCGCGGGTCTTGCATGGGCTCAGATCCGAAAATGGCTCAGATCCAGAAAATCTGGATTTGGCATTAAACCAGGGCGTGCGTTCAGAATTTGAAAAGCCCACCTCGTGCCTATAATATCAGCAGCATCTCCTCTCTCCAGGGTTACAGAAAATAATCAGAGAATTTCCAGAGAGAGAGAGAAGTGCTGTTGCTATTCTGAGGAGTCGTCGACATTTTTGGCCAGCGTTCTAAAGTTCTCTTCGAACTTGCTGGTTCCTGGAGGCTTGTCCGTAAGGCGGATATAGCTTTGAGCGCCGGTGATCTTTCACCCCAGCAGGCTTTCTTCTTCCTCCGTTGCCTTCGAGAATACCGTCGCTTCTCTTTAGAAGTTATACGGTTCTGTTGCCTTCGAGAATACCGTCGCTTCTCTTTAGAAGTTATACGGTTCTGTTGCCTTCGAGAAATATTACGAAATCTTTTTAGATTCCCGTAATACAATATCACCTTCTTTAAGGTGTTGTTGCTGGAAACATTGTCTTTACAATAGTTTCTGAATTCGTGGTTTTTCCATCGATTGTTCGCCAAGGGACTAACAAAAACCAAGGAACTTGGGAGGGGTAATGAATCCCCAGGTCTCGTTTGGTTCGTGAAATCATGGGGTTGAAAAACCAAGTCTTTTCTATGTTTTTGGTGTCAAAAAAATTGAGGAGGAAAAAAAAATGATTCTCCAATGGAAAAATAGGAAAGAAAATGATTTCATCCATCAAAGTAAGAATACAATTTTCCACAACTTTCGTTTTTAATTTCCTTGACATTTTCAAATATCGAAAAGAAAAATTAATGAGAATTGTAATTTTTCAAAGGAAAGAAAATACCAAGAAATTGGTTTTCTTTCCATTCATTTCTGCGAACCAAATGAAGCCTTAGTGGTGGAAAATGAATCATCAGGTGGGTGGGGAACCATTTTCTCCTGTATTGTTTTTTCTTCTAAATCCTATTTGCGTTAACCAAATATTGTTTTATTATAGAAACCACGTTCACTTTAAAACTAATTACACTGACCACCTTATACTCTATATTTTCTATAAAAACTTATAACAGTAAGCACCCTTACGTTTTATTAAAATTATAAAGTTGAGAAATGGTTAGTATAATTATTTTCAAAATAGGGATAGTTCATATAATACTCATGAAACATAGGGGGGTGGTCAGTGTATTTATTTCATTTTCCTTCCTCTCGTTCATCGTCATAAACTTGCAAACTCAAATAACTGAGAGCAGATATGATGTCCCTATTATTCTCTGTCAATTTTGTTACATGTTTTTATCACATGACAACTGTTCAAAGCTCTTATAATTATGGATACAAAACAAATCGGTTGTCCATTATTATTCTATATCAATTATGTTATCGGTTTTCATCATGTGACAACTATCCTCATCTCCTATCTTCTACTATATAATACGGCTTGGAAATAGCTCAAAGGTGAGCCATTCAAGTTGTATGTATATCATCATTTAAATTAACTAAAAAAAATAAGAAGGAAACTAAATAACTACCCAAATTCTCCACTAATTATTAAAAAAAAATAATCAACCATTTAACTACCTTATATGATATATTTATAACTAAATACTCTAACTCAAATGGTTAAGATGGGAGACGTTTTTCTTGATTATTTGAGTTCTATTTTAGTTCAATTTCTAATAATGACAACTTTTAATAATAAATTCATATTTCATTTTTACAAATATTTTTGTACGCATGTGTAATGCACGTGCACTTTACTAGTAATTACTAATCATATTCACGTGCGATGCACGTAATTTTTTTTCCTAATATTATTGAATATTAGATAGGAATTTGAATTATTGTAAAATAATTTAAATATATTTTAATTTTATATATATATATATATATATATATATATATATATATATATAATTGTATAATTTTAAATATATATATTTAGATAATAAATATAGTAAAATAGTTTAAATTAGATTGAAATTTAAATTGGATCAGACTTTAGAATTTTTTTACATGAAGAATATACGATGGTAGTTAAAAGTTTTTTTTAAAATTTACTTTAATTACGTGAGTACATACATACGACTTAGATAACTTATTTTTGAACTATTTTCAAGCCGTATTATAATAAGTAGTAATGTGCACGTGCAAATATGCGTGAAAAAAAAGTTAAATAAATTAAATATAAATTTATTATAAAAAATTATCAAACCTAGGATTTGAACTCAAGCAAAAAAAAATATATTCTACCTTAACTACTTGAGTTAGACTATTTAATTATAAATATATCATATTAAATAGATAAATACCTAATTAAATTATTTTAAAATAATTAGTGGAGTATTTGAGTAGTTATTTATTATTATTTTTTTAATTTATTTAAATGGTTGATGATATTTATATAGTTTAAAGGCACACTTTTGATCCTTTTTGAAACTTCTTTATATTGTAGAAGATAAGATATAAATGAATATAAAAAGTAAAAGTTGTTATATATTGAAAATAAATGAAATAATTGATATAAAATAATGGGGTTACCAGATCTTCTCCCCAAAGAAGCAAACTTCCATCTAACAGACAGTAAAATAATAATAATAATAATAATGATAAATATATATGCATTGGATTCCTTGGACGTTGATAGAGAAGGCGTAGCAGTGCAGTGCACGTTGAGGTTGCAGAGAAACAAGTTGATTAATCGTACTTATTATATGCCGTCCCCTCCTCTTCACGACAATAACTAAATTCCCATCACGTACTGTCATCTTTACATATATTTTCCGCGTGCCATGTTAAACTATAATAAGATTTTTTTTTATTAAAAAAAAGGCATCACGAGCCGATTCCATTTGTTTGTTGAACTCCCACGTGTGGGCATCGTCAGTTTTTATAATTAATTTAGAATTGAAGGATTTGGAATCAGCGACGGTCGACAAAGCTCAACCTATTGTAGATGCGATGGGATGGGATGGGATGGGATGCCGATCTCTCTTTGTAATCGACAACAAGAGATCTCTAGAGCAGGCTCGGCCCAACCGCATCAGCAATACGTATGCAACATTGTGATTAATTGTCCAAGTGCTTTGCTACATGCCAGTTGTGGAATATGTGTGGGAGAGGATGTGATTGATGTTACCTACGATTAATTGTCCACTGTAGGGATGACAACGGATCGGTAAAACCTCGGTCTCCATCTTCGAGTATTGTTTGAATCTCCATTTCCATTTCTAAATTTTTTTTGTCGATCTCTCGTCCGGTTAACAATTTTTTATGTATATTATAAGCTAGATAACGATCACGAGCTCATCATACCAATGGGCACATTGGGTATAAGTAATCAGAATCGGAGATTTACCGGAACGGAAAGTACTATATCCATACCCGTCCCCAAATCTGACTGAATTTTTTTAATCCCCATCTCTGCCTCTTCTCCGTTTTCAAATCTCCAAACCCGTCCCCGTCGGAAAAAAAAAAAAAAATCGGATCCCCCTCGGATTCGGAGGAAATTGCCATCCCTAGTCCAATGTTTGGATTGAGCGTGGAGAAAAAGTTGTGTTAGGGCTTGTTTGGTAACTATGATTTGGAATCCAAATCAAAATTCAAATCATGAATTTCTAAATCAAAATCCAATGTTTGGTAAACTAGATTTTTGCCATTAGATTTTGTTAAAATCTAAATCCATTGTTTGGATAAGGAATAATTTTTGCCATTTTATTATAATAAAATATTAATTAATTGAGATTATAACTATGATTAATATATTAATAAATAAATATTAATTACTTAGTATTATAATAAAATATTATTTAATAAATTCATAATTATGATTATAATTATGATTAATAAATTATAAATAATATTATAATAAAATATTATTTATTAAATTATTAATTAATTATTATAATTTTAGTTATGATTAATAATTAAATATTAATTAATACATTATTAAATAAGAATATAGTTATGATTAATAAATGATTACAATTATGACTAATAAATATATAAATTATCAATTAAGATTATAATAAAATATTAAATATTAAAATTATAAATTAGTAGATTATTAACTAAGATTATAATTATGATTAATAAATAAATTAATTATTAAATAATATTATAATAAAATATTAATTACTAAAATTATAATTTAATTATTAATTATTTAAATGATGAACTTACATATATTAATTAGGAATAACCAACTCCATATATAAAATAATAACTAACTATTAATTAGTTTTTAATTCGTTAATTATTCAATTAATTATTGATTGATATTAACAAATAATTAATGATTTAAGTGAATAACTTATTTATATTTAACTATTAATTAATATTTGACCGAATTCAGTTCGAACTAATATAGAACAAGAATACCAAATCTAGTCAGGTTCATAATCCGAATTGAGCTGGTTTGGACTAGACATGATTGGAATCGAGCTGATTTCAAATTTGACTAGATTGTTTTAAAAAAATGGCCCTCAAGTCCTGACCCATTATTAAAAAACAGGCCCATTATTTAAAAAGTAATAAATATATGTTCAATATTTAGAAAAATGATGAAAACTACTAAAGCAAAAGCAACAGTAGAAAATAAATAATATATATATATATATATATATATATATATATATATATATATATATATATTTTGTTGATATGATTTGTTTCGGTTTTCAATCTCTCATCGAGTTATCTTTATGATAATTGCTATTAGAGGCTACCCCTTTGATTTGTATGGTCAAATATTATTCTAGCTCAAGGATCGACAACTCTTTTACTTGATTACGATATCAGGTCATACAAAATTAAATACATCAATCCCCGACAGCAAATAATGCAATAGAATTTGCCACATGAGGCTCGGCTCGACGGCTTACGCACGAGTTATGCCTTGAGGCTTTGTGCAGTGCAGCGAGGCACGAAATCCACTGCTCCGCTGGTCGGACAGAGGATCCTACATTGCATTCTTGAGGTTTGAGAAATCAAAAGAGAGTAGGCAATCAATGTTACACGAATGGACAGGAACACGACTCAAATTTTGGGCTGATGTTCGGATACAATTATGGGTGGGTTGGACTCTTGGGATGGTGAGCTCGTCTCTCCCCAAGAAATGGGCCCCCCGAGTCCAAATTATTTAGTACAAAACCAATATTGCCCTACCTAAATAAACACGAATTTTGTAATTTCGGTCAGGTAATTGTAAGCTAAAGCTTCGACAATAATTGACATTTTGGTCTAAAATGGAAATTGAGATGACGATTGACATTGTAGGAAAAGATTATAGGATCTATAAATTGACTCACAATTAACAAAATATTACATTATAGCATGGGCTCAAGCAATTCTTATATATTTCCATCTTCTGTTCTCTACAATTTATTTCAAGATGGCTTTTTGAAAATTTATAATTTCTTGTGGTTCCATTTAGAGCACTTATAATAAGGGATATTTTAGCATATGCTTTCCATTCAAAATATAGAAACTAAATATATACTTTCATTATTTTAAAAAACTAGCAATGTTTCCATTTTTTTTGTAAATCAGTCAAAATTTTGGCTAAATAGTTGGAGTATATTTTAAATTTTTATTTGTTCCATACAAAGGAATGAGGATATTTTTTTTTAAAGGGAAGTATATGCTAGTTTATATATTTTGAATGAGAATTTGCTAAATATCCCTTATAATAATTGCAATTTTTAAATCCTTTTTAAGAGTTTTCTTCAGCCCATAACACATCTCTACTAGTATAAAGCGGCTTCAAAACGGTTCCAAATTAAGTCGTGTAAACGGTTTGTATATCATTAACCATTTTATTTAAAAACTTTATGGAATAATATAATTTTAAACTTTTTTTCCTTCTTTTGCATAACCTAATACTCTACTATTACAAGGGTGCTTCAAAAGGGCTGCAAATTAAGCCTTATAAGCAGTCCGTGTATCATCGACCATTTTATTTTAAAAAACGACGGGATAATATATTTTAAAACTTTTTTAACCGAATACCGTCTCTTTTTATCCACATATATCCATAACAAATTATAATTATAATTTAATTAATTTTTACAAATCTTAATTTAAATATAAATCTATATATAATAAATTTTAATTAAATTTAAATATTAAACTTTTTTTTTTGGTAAGATTAGAAAGGAATTTTTTTTACGTGCTTTTACAAGCGGATTTTGTCTGAGGGCCCAAAAACTCCCAAAATAAAAATCCAATTTGGTCACATCTAGGACCCATATCCGGCCCATTTCCAAGTTAGGGCCCAAATTGGCTCATTGGTTTGACCAAATTATCCCTATTTTTTAAGAGAAACTCACAAATTCCACTAGATCCATCCATCATCTTCTTCTCTGCAAGAATTCCAGCTTTTTTTTCCCTCCTTTCCTCTTCCTCCATATCAGAAAGATGGGTTGGCATGTGCTCGAAGCAATTCTTCCACTGGGGATCATCGCCGGCATGCTCTGCGTCATGGGCAACGCCCAGTACTACATCCACCGGGCCGCTCACGGAAGAGTACGCGCACCCAAATAGTTCCTGATGCCATTCCTTTCTTAAAATTTTTGCTTCTCATTTGGGTCTCAAAAAATTTACAGCCGAAGCACATCGGCAACGACGTCTGGGACGTCGCGATGGAGAGGAGGGACAAGAAGATCGTCGAGATCCTCTCCCCGTCCGGAAATTAGGTCAGTCCCTCTCCTCCCCCTCCGCCGCCGCCGCTCCTTTTTGATTGCTCCGGATTCTAGGGTTAGGGTTTCTTCGGTCCCGTCCATTTCCGGGATTCTAGGGTTAGGGTTTATTCTGCTGTTGTCAGGCTAGCCTCTCAGTTGATTTTAGGGAGGTGCTGATTGAAAGTTGGGGAAGTTCTCCACGATTCAGACACTAGTGATACGGATCCAACTCCTATTTTTGGTGTGCCCTAGTTTATTTTGGACACTCTGTGTCGTATCTGACAAGTGCCCGACATGACTCGAACGGACACAGCATGGATATGTGCTTCCTAGTATCTTGCTATCAGTTACTAATTTACTATCCTAATCTGTAGATTGGTAGGTTCTTTATTCTATTGTAGATTGTGTGTGTGTACGAGGAGGGATCGGGATCTCCGCTCTTAAGCATTCTCGTATGTTCTCCGAAACAACATGCGTTGGATCTGTCCTTTTGAACCGTACATATTAGATCAAAATCTCGCGAGAAATTGGGTAGTTAAGGAATGACTGTTATTTCGGAAATATTTAGGAGAATGCATGAATATATTTGTGTGAGGAAGTCTCTCCTCCTCTCTCTATATATATGTAGTTGAAGCACTCAGTGAGATTAATCTATGATTCCCAATGTTTTCTGTATTTTCTACATAGTATGAGGGTAGAGGTAGAGGTAGAGGTAATCCTTACCCTTGGCTATCCACCCCAATCATCTAGTTTCTTTCTCTCAAGACCCTACATTTTCTAGCCTCCACCATATCTTCTCTATCAAACCCCAAACACCATCCTAACCAAAACCCTACAACGTCCATTTTTTCATCTTCTTCGTCTCTAAATCTTCTTCTTGTCACAACTTGATTAGGAGAGCACTTGTGTATGTGATGCAAGTGAACATGTACGAAAAAGATATCGTAAACTTTCATTGTTCGTTTAGTCATCGACCCCATATAATATCCTCCATTGGGCATTCATGCTCATCCCTACCTCACAACTGCAATCTTATTAGCCATAAGGTTTCATTGCTTGCTCGTAAGTTCTCTGTTGCGAATCCACTAAAGCGGAAAGGCCTGGGGATACAGTTTCGATAAGGTTTGGAGGGGAATCTTTTTGAACATATTTAATTGATTGAAGATCGAGTGAGTGTTCCTCTATTTTCTTCACTCTTGACATAGTCCTGTAGACCTATTATCCATAAGTCGAAAACTAGGTTTATGACCCCTAAACCAAATGAGTTCTCTCCAACAAAATCCTTCTCCTTAATAAAAACCAATGATGTTTTTTTCCTCTCTATTTCTCTTCTTCATCTGTCTTTTTCAAAATCCTTACTTGAACCCTAGCTTTTTCCATAACCATCCCCAACTTTCATGTCCTTATGTTTATCCTTGCTCACCCTTAAGATTAATGGCTCCTTCTCCTGCTACTAGGGCTGCAATCAAGCGGAGTCGAAGTTTGCATGTTCAAATTCGGCTTGTTTAAGTTGGTCTTGCCGAGCCCAGCTCGAGCTCAAGCCCGAGTTTGTAAGAAGAAGTTGAAGCTCGAGCTTGTTTTGCTTGTGAGCGACTCACAAGCTATTCAAGCTCAAGCTTGGGTCCTGGTCTTCATGGGCTAATGTCATTTATAGTCCAACCAGTGTAAGTATGAGAGGGACTTTTTCCATATTTCGTTTCCAACCGGTTTGGTACTAAATATATGCTGTCATAATGTTATTGACAGTTTCACATCCAAATCTGGAAAATTATATACGGGTCGAGTTGAGTCAAAATAGTCAAGCCGAGCCGAGTACTCGTCAACTTGTTAACGAACTCACAAGGCGAGCTTTGTATTTCAAGCTTGGCTTGTTAACTGAACCAAGTCGACCACTGCTGACCTGACTATTGTTTGGTTCATTTGCAGCCAACCTTGCTAAATGCTTGGTTCATTTGCAGCCATACCTGTTACAAATCCAACCTTACCGACAGCCTCGACCACTGCTGACCTGACTATTGTTGCCTTGACAGTCTCAATCTTTGACTGATTATGACGTTAGCGGTTACGCCAATTGTAGATCTGGCTGTAGGTCCATCTCCCACCCTCCTCTACATCTCTACCACCAACTACCATCTCCTCCTTTCCAATCAGACCTGGGACAACCAAGCTCCCTCCAATCTTCTTTTCTATCCAGTTCTCTTCCCCCGTGGCAGAGAGCCTCAAGCATCTTTGAGCTCCAACACCTCCACTTGGATCCCGACCCGATAACCTCCTCCACTGCTGACTCCAGACTACCGACTTCAGGTGTGACTAGACGTCAGATCCAGATATGCTCTTTGTCTCTGGTAGGGATTCCCATCGAACAACATAACTGGATTACAAAAACTTCTTCGCTGCCTCGAGATCTCTCGATTGGGCTCGTCTTGACCAGCGTTGCCTGCCTCCATGACATCACTGATCCCGACACCGCCATCCTCCAATTACCACTACCCCTTGGAATGGGTTGCTATCACGACAACCTACGACCAAGTTCGCCCTGTTGCCTCTATCGCCTGTGGAGTCTAGTGCTTCCTGCAGCATCAACCATGATGACCTCGACGCCTCATCCACTCAAGTTTTCTTTTTTGTTATTTTTTGCTTCATTTTTTGTGGTGTAAAAAGGAGGCAAGACATGTAAAAAAAAAGTCACCGAGTTTTCATTAATTTTTGCTTCATCCACTCGAAATCTCTTGGTCGAGCACCTTGTGTGTTGCAACACTCAGTCGAGCAGTCGAGTACCTTGTGTGCCGACAACTATCTTTGTCGAGAGCACCTCGGGGGCTGACAACTTTTTCGGTTGAGGGTCTTCGTATGCCCACAACTCTCTTCCTCGAGTACTCTTGTCTCATTAACAGATACGACTGCCATCTCTCTCGGGTCGTATGTCGACCTTTGTTGCTGGAGTATGTTTGATTAGGTTGTTACTTCTAGTATAATTAGTTTTTCTAGTTTTTTTCTGTCTACTTTAGGCAAGAAGCTGGACATGTTTTAGGGGAGTGTTAGAGATAATGTGTGTTTAAGTGTGGTTATAAGTTTACTCCGACATTGGATATACTTGTATGAAGAAGGCTCCGCTCTACATATATGTACTCAAAGCACTCAACGAAATTATCCCATTTCTCGTCTTTTTTCTACAAGGCCATTTTTGACATTTTTGATAATGCATATAGATCCTTTCTAGTTTTTATCAATATTTATATATAACCACCATCTTCGTCCAAGCCTTACCCCATCAGATGGGCTGGGGTGATATGGAGCATAACAATCTCCATTAAAGACGTCACTTTTTACGATCAACTTTCGACCTAATGCCAACTCTCTATATTGGTGCCAAAATCCTAGCCAAGGTAGCTATGAGCATGAGAATATCATGCCATCAAACACATAAAACCCAGGTGGGCAGTTGATGGGTCAATACTTTATATATAAGGTACATAATTATGGAGTCTGATATGAATATCCAATACTTTGGTTCATTTCTGTCATAAATCCAACATTCAATATCCGTCATGCCAAACCCGAATACTGTATTAATGTGAATCTGAATTTTAGTACTTTGCCTTGAAGTGACTTCATGTGGTTGGAATTGTATCTTCCTAAAGTGGTTATTATATGATACATATTAATGGTGTGAACTGTTTATTATCTTGTTTCTGTAAGTAGTAGACTTAGACGTAAATGAGTTCTTACTAAAGGAACTCGGAATAAAAGATGAACAATTCCAATGATTTTTTTTTTTGGTTTGAACAAAAAATGCTTATTTGAAGCATGTATAAAAAAGTTGTCTACTTTCCGTTATTTGATTCTTGACGATGGGGCCATTTTATTAGATTATAGATTAATATGCATAATATTGGCATGTGGATTTTGTTCAAACAAGACATTCGTTTAAGCATTTCAATATAGTTCATCTACTTCATATTATTTGTCATGTGTAATATTGATTTGTTTTAATATTCAAGGATGTTTCCCAATTGAATTTACATGCGTAAATTTCTCCTCTATGGGAATGGTCCCTTATTTTTCAAAACTAAACTGAAGTAAAAAAGTAATCCTTGGAAATTTTGGTTAAACTTTGAAGTACAAGAAGGCAGTTCACTGTCGAGTATAATTGTGAAAGTGGTTGTCGAGTAGTAGTTATTTAAAAGTGAAACAACTTGATGGAAGCAGCTCTTGTACAAAGGCGAGGTTTTTTTAGAAGGGGTCGATATTTGATTGAATGGATATTGCTCTCAGTCGCATGCATATATTATTTGGACATTTGGTCTAGTTTGGATTGTAGTTGCACTTCATCCCATTTAACGCACATTTACGCAACGCTCGTTGGGCTGGCATTTTGGAAATGTCTATTTGAGCCTGTAATGAACCCACGTTTAAAAAAATGCCAATCCGATCAGGAAGTCGTTTGGCTCGTCCCTTGCGTTTGGCGCCAAATGGAGTCCTGGATGAAACGTAACTACAATCCAATTTGGCCCTTAAATAGATTTGTTGGTCTATATGAATTTTTTTTAGATTTGTTGGTCTTCTTTTCAGAAGAGACTTACTTTCATCTCATGGACAAACTAGACCACCTAATAGGTCGAAATTCTTTCAGAGTCACTCGTAAGTTAATTAAATAAATACCAGACTATGCTATTATATCATGCAGCAAATTGAAGATGGGTAACGATATGAATTTTTTTACAAACGGGTAATGATATGAAGATTCATACAAACCAATGTTGTAAAAATCGCTAGGCGGACTCGGTGCGGCGGAGGTCCGCCTAGCGCCTAGACCGCCTAGGCGGCCGCCTAGAAATTTTTTTTTTTGAAAATTTTGAAAATTTGAAATTTGAAATTTGAAATTTGAAATTTCAATGTTCTAAAATCCAAATACTATCTTAAAACCCAAACAAATATCCAAAATACAACTAAGAATAAACAAAATAAAAAAAATCAAAAAATTCAAAAAATCCACCGCCTAGGGGCGCCTAGGGCCCGCCTACCCGCCTAGCCCACCGCCTAGGGGGTTTTCGGTGCGGTGGGCGGGCGCCTAGCGCCTAGGCGGCGCCTAGGCGGGCGCCTAGACCGATTTTTAGAACACTGATACAAACTTTATAACAATATGAAGATTCATAAGAACTTTAATTTACATAGTGGAGAAAAACAGATAATACATGACTAGGGGATTTCCTTTTCGGGAATCCCTTTTAATTACAAGCCAAAGATAAAAACTTACAGATAGTAATTAAGCTGGTAGGCAGATTTATACAACACAGTACGAGCAGGAGAACTTGATCGCCGGAAATATTTGCTAAGAGTTCGTGGAGGTGGTTCCAGAGTTCTGACCATACGCGAGCAAGAGGACCCCCATTTATAGGGTTTTTTGGGCAGCAGAAAGACAACAAATCCCTATCAAAATTCAATCATGTGAGGGTAAAATAGTCATTGCTTAAAACAAACAGGTGGACGGACAGAAATTAAAGAAGAGACAGCAAAGAGGGTGAGTCACAAGGCTTCATAAAGAAGAAAGAGGAGTCAGGAAACAGGACAAAGGAGTGAGTAGAGAAAACTGTCCATGAAAGATTTTTCGGTCTGGAGAATAGTAAAAGACAAAAGAGATGTGATGATTAAAGTAGTCAACAAATAGTGTCCAAGTTGTGTTCTGCTATGCCGTCAAAGGACATGGGTGACATATCACCATCAGGGGTCATTTCAGCAGTAGGGCTAGAGTCTTCTCCAGAAACAGTGATATCCTTTACTGGGAGAGTCGGCCTGGCTTTCTTCTTATCTTCTTCCATAAAAAATTCTTTCATTCCGCTCTCGATTGCTCTGGATACTTCTTCCATCATATTCTTTGACTTTATCTTTTTCCTTCTAGCAATTTTTACTTTGGCAGGAGCTTTTTCGTCTGATCTATGTCTTCCTTGGACTCCGTCTAAAATCTTCTGAAGCCTGTCAATATCTTTTTCATGGAATTTTTTATATTCTAGAAATCTCTGACGAATTTTCTCTTGATTATTGTCTTCATTGGTCATAACCTGCTTGTCTCGGCTTTTGGTCTAAGCCGCAGCCATCAACGGATTTGATATGTCTTTACCGGCTACCGTTTGAACCGGACTAGCTGCTGGGATTGTGGATCCAGCAGAATCCGCAACTTGGCTTTTAGGCAAAGCCACAGCCATCAACGGACTTGATATGTCTTTACCGGTTACCGTTTGAACCGGACTAGCTGCTGGTAAAATAGACCCAACAGAATCTCTTATTACATTCAGAGGAGAATGTAAATCCATCTCATCCTTTTTATTAAAGACCAAAGGATAGGTCTGCTTTGGTGGAAATTTATTTTGAAAATCTTTTCTTTCTAGGTCTGCTACTTTTTGAATCAGCTGCTGCTTCTCTCTGACTAGAACTTGTATATTTTCATTTAACCTCTTAACAGTTTTAGAGAGCACCTCGCAGTGATCACAAAACAAAATCTTCTCATTAATATGATGGATAATAGAAAATTCAAGAGGCTTGTCTTGTATACTTCTCAGAGATGGAGAAACAAAATAATTTGTTCCAAGATGTTGTCTTGCTAAATCTAATGCTTCTGATAAATAATAAAAACCTTTATAAAGTGGACTAGTGACAGACAGAATAGAGAATATAAGAATAAAAATAATAATAAATAATATTACTCAAAGAAGAAATATTATCTTAGAAAATCTAACAGAATCTTATATTTCTTCTTTGAGTAATATCCTTTATTATTATTTTTATTCTTATATTCTCTATTTTGTCTGTCACTAGTCCACTTTATAAAGGTTTTTATTATTTATAAGAAGCATTAGATTTAACAAGACAATATCTTGGAACAAATTATTTTGTTTCTCCATCTCTGAGAAGTATACAAGACAAGCCTCTTGAATTTTCTATTATCCATGATACTAATGAGAAGATTTTGTTTTGTGATTATTTCGAGGTACTCCCTAAAACTGTTAAGAGGTTAAATGAAAATATACAAGTTCTAGTCAGAGAGAAGCAGCAGCTGATTCAAAAAGTAGCATACCTAGAAAGAAAAGATTTTCAAAATAAATTTCCACCAAAGCAGATCTATCCTTTGGTCTTGTGAAACCCATATCCTGTGATTAATTATTAAATAGAGTTTAGTATTATTATTATTAGCTTTTTCTAAAAAAAATTATTATTATTAATATTATTAGTAAATATTTTTGAGTGAAAGTGTTTTCAAAAATAATAACAGGGACTTTTGGATTCCAGACCCAGACCCGAGTCCGAACCCAGACCCAGGCCTGAGCCCAATTCCATTCTTTTAAAATCTGATTTTTGGACTTGGTTAATCATTATTAATAAATAAATAAAAAAACTTAGTTTCAGCTGGTCCCGTAGGACCAACACCCACTCACTCACGATTTGGTAAAGTACTTCTCCCTATTCTCTCTCCCTTAATCTTCTCTACTCCACACACGTTTTTCCAACATTAACACCCCACTTCCCCTTTATTATTCTCCTCTCTTCCCATCTCTTCTCAAGGCATCAGTTGGCAAACCCTTTCCAACTTCACATAAATCAACTCTCTCTTATTCTTACTCTCTTCCTCTCTCCCTCTCTGTTCTCTGGAAAACCCTTTTCACAAACCCCCAAGCCGAGCTCCACCCGACCACCGGAGCCCCTCGCGGCAGTGTCCGCCCGAGCGCACCACCGCGCCACCCTCGGCCGCTCCCTCCGGCCAGCCCACGACCGCGCACTCCCCGCGCGCCCTTCCTGTCGGCTCTCCGGCGACCGCGCGCCCCTCCGCGCTGTTTCCCGCGAGCTCCTCCGCCAACTCCGACGACCCGCTCCCCTCGCGGCAGTGCCCGACCGGTGCGCCCCTCTGCGCCCCAGCGCTGCCCGACTCCGGCGAGCCCCCGGCCAGCGTCGGCCATTTCCCCGCCGTCCAGCGCCCCGTTCTTGGGCCAGCACCCTGTCGTGCCCTGATTTCTGACTTCTCGGTATTCCTCGACGTCGACGTTGGTTCCAGCGCTGATTTCGGGGATTAATTCGCTGTGCTGGATCTCTATTCTTTCTATTTTATCATCTGAGAGCTCTAGCCGAGCAATCCGAGGTATAACCCTGTCCCGCTATTTTATTTATCCTGTCGATGATGAAATGGTCCCCGGTTCCCTTTGGGAATTCGGTATTAGCGACGTCGTAATTTTCCGGGACTTTCGGAAAGGTCCTGTGAATTGTTTTGGATTCCCGAAATATTTCGGGAATAGATATTTGGTATGTTTTAGTTTCCGGAAATTTTCGGGAACGTGCTGTGATTTGTGGATTTGGAATCGGACTTCCGAAATCATTTCTGGTCGTCCCGATTATGCTGTGGATTGGTTGTGGATATTTTATATATATGAAATGCGGGTTTTTTCCTGGTTTGGGACTTGCAGGAATTATCGGCGCCATTTTTCCAGTTTTTGGGTTGACCAAAAACAGAGGAGATGTTGCCCGATTTTTCCGTAAATCCTGATTTATTTTCAAAATGAATTTAAAATAATTTTCGGAATTTATTTGATATTTATTTTTGGGTGACGACCGTACCGGTCAATGGACCCGGCTAAGTGCAAACGATACCGGCCCCGCCCGGACGTTGAGGCAATTAGCCAAAAATGAGGATCGGACCATTATCTGAGACTTGCTATTTATCCTTATTTTTATTATTTATTTTCTGTTTAAATTCTATTTAATTTCTATTTCAGTTTAGGACTAACGGCAGTTTATCTTATTTCAATTTATGTAAATAAATTGTAATGGGCATAAGCCCAGCTGGCTGGTCTGTGACTGTAATAGCTTAGATTTTCTGTCATTTTCTGGTTTTGCGAGTTTTGTAGTATTTAACGATTAAAATGATTAAAAAGGTATTTTTCGTATAAAATTAATTAATGTTTTCTCACCTAAAGTTGACGAGTTTATTAATAGTTAAAAAGTCACGTATTTCTCACTAAATAAGAAAAATTAACTTTTATATTTATATTTATAAAATTACCAAGTTTTCATAAATAATCTGGCAACGACGAGTTTTCCCCGAATTCAAAAGTTAAATAATCGTTTTCCCTCGTATTAAATCAACGCACTTAATAAACGTGTTTTTCTGTGTTTAGTTAATTAAATAACTAAAATTGGACTAGGACACAAATAGAGATTACAACTAGTATAGTTAAGTTGGTAAACCTAATCTCTGAGTCTATCTCTCGAATGTAGGAATTCGAGGACGACTCTAACTTCCCGTCTCGAAGTCGTCCACCTCTCCAGTCATTTTTCCTGAGGCAAGTATAGTTTATGTTGGTTTACAGTTATTTATTTAATCGCTTTACTGCATGTCTAAACCACGATGCAAACACGAAACTCTCACCGAGAGTACTGTACTGTAACTACTGGGGACTGGGGAATAGCGTAATGATTATGACCACTACTGTAACAAAACCCATTATCCTTCCTGTAACAAACCTAAGCCGGTCATATTTCATTACCTGTTCAAATCACTGTTTTATACTGTAACAAACCTGTTTTAAAACTGTTTAGAACTGCGTGATTCTATTTCTTATTTAACTGTTTAAAAATTAGCATGAATTGTACTTTGCTCCCTCCTGACTGGAGATATATTTTTAGACGATGTTGAGGATGCTGAGCTGTGTTACAACAGCTATTACGACCCTGAGTTGTACCCCGTTGTGCTGCCAGAGTCCCCGCAGGAGGACGATGGAACTGAGGCTGATAGATAGATTTTCACTTTTCTGCATTTTGTTTATTTCAAATCTGTTTTTTCCTTTCAGAACAGTTTCATTTGTATTTAAATTTCAGTTTAATAAAGTTTAATTCCGAAGTTGAGTTGTGACAAATTATAGTGTTGTTGTGTGGTTACCTGCTACTGAACAGCTTACTGCCGCCGTCTCAACAACGGTGCAGGCTGTGCATGATCCGACTAGACCCAGATTATTGGGATCGGGTCGTGACAGGTCTTTAATAAAAAGGATGAGATGGATTTACATTCTCCTCTGAATGTAATAAGAGATTTTGTTGGGTCTATTTTACCAGCAGCTATTCCGGTTCAAACGACAACCGGTAAAGACATATCAAGTCCGTTGATGGCTGTGGCTTTGCCTAAAAGTCAAGTTGCGGATTTTGCTGGATCCACAATCCTAGCAGCTAGTCCGGTTCAAACGGTAGCCGGTACAGACATCAAATCCGTTGATGGCTGCGGCTTTGCCCAAAAGCCGAGACAAGCAGGTTATGACCAATGAAGACAATAATCAAGAGAAAATTCGTCAGAGATTTCTGGAATATAAAGAATCCCATGAAAAAGATATTGATAGGCTTCAGAAGATTTTAGACGGAGTCCAAGGAAGACAGATCAGACGAAAAAGCTCATGCCAAAGTAAAAATTGCTGCTAGAAGGAAAAAGATAAAAGCTCCTGCCAAAGTAAAAATTGCTAGAAGGAAAAAGATAAAGTCAAAGAATATGATGGAAGAAGTATCCAGAGCAATCGAGAGCGGAATGAAAGAATTTTTTATGGAAGAAGATAAGAAAAAAGCCAGGCCGACTCTCCCAGTAAAGGATATCACTGTTTCTGGAGAAGACTCTAGCCCCACTGCTGAAATGACCCCTGATAGTGATATGTCACCCATGTCCTTTGACATCATAGCAGAACACAACTTAGACACTATTTGTTGACTACTTTAATCATCACATCTCCTTTGTCTTTTACTATTCTCCAGACCGAAAAATCTTTCATGGATAGTTTTCTCTACTCACTCCTTTGTCCTGTTTCCTGACTCACCTCTTTCTTCTTTATGAAGCCTTGTGACTCACCCTCTTTGTCGTCTCTTCTTTAATTTCTGTCCGTCCACCTGTTTGTTTTAAGCAATGACTATTTTACCCTCACATGATTGAATTTTGATGGGCATTTGTTGTCTTCCTGTTGCCCAAAAAATTCTATAAATGGGGGTCCTCTTGCTTTCGTATGGTCAGAACTCTGGAACCACCTCCACGAACTCTTAGCAAATATTTCCGGCGATCAAGTTCTCCTTCTCGTACTGTGTTGTATAAATCTGCCTACCAGCTTAATTACTATCTGTAAGTTCTTATCTTTGGCTTGTAATTAAAAGGGATTCCCGAAAGGGAAATTCCCTAGTCATGTATTATCTGTTTTTCTCCACTATGTAAATTAAAGTTCTTATGAATCTTCATATTGTTATAAAGTTTGTATGAATCTTCATATCGTTACCCGTTTGTAAAAATTTTCATATCGTTACCCATCTTCAATTTGCTGTATGATATAATAGCATAGCCTGGTATTTATTTAATTAACTTACGAGTGACTCTGAAGGAATTTCGACATATTAGGTGGTCTAGTTTGTCCATGAGAGGAAAGTAAGTCTCGTCTGAAAAGAAGAGAGTACTAGGCTAAATTTATCATATATCACCATTTTCAATTACCGTTAGCTTACCTTAAGGATCACATTAAGTCCTAAACTATTTGCATATGTTATGAATGAAATTGCTAGGCATATTTAGGATGAAATTCATGGTGTTGTTTGCTAATAATATTATACTAGTTGAAGAGACTGGAGTAGGGTTAAGACTCTAAAATAGAATTGTAGAGAGCGAGTCTGAAATTTAAGGACTTTAATAGTAGTACGAATATATGCCAATCAAATGTCAAAAAGAAATGAGAGAGTACACAGTGATGGACCATAGATATTAGGAGCAGTAATTTACAGTATTTAGGATCAATTGTTTATCATTATGGAGATATTGAGAAGGGTTAATTAAAAACAACATGGTTGAAATGGAAGAGTGCTTTCGGCATTGTGATCGCAAGATGTCTTTGAAGTTGAAAGCAAATTTTTTATACGACAACTATAAGCAAATTTTTTATAAGACGACTATTAGACCGACCATGCTTTATGGTTGAACTGTTGGGAAATTAAATCACGTCCATAAAACGGACATACTTCAAAAATGAGAATGTTAAGATAAGTAATAATAGTTTGAAAGATAGGATACAAAATCAAAAGATTTGTGAAAAGTTGGATGTGACACCAATTGAGAATAACATGAGAGAAAAATCGTCTTAGGTGGTTTGGACATGTGCATTGTATAGTGTATACCAATTGCTGTAGCGGTTAGGAGTGATAAGATTTTAGTCAAAGTGTTGCTAGAACTAGGGTAGTCCTAAACTTGGATTTAGGATATAACAAAGAATATGTTTTTTGTAATGTTGTAGAGGACTTGGTCGTAAGAGAGATGAATGTAAGAAAATGATTCAAATAGCCGAGCCCAAACGTTTGGAACGAAGACTTGTTGGAGTTATATGGGTAAAGTGCAAAAAATTTCTCGTTAGATTCCCGCTTTTGCACTAAAAGATCCTATGTTCTTAAAATTCCTAAAAGTATGAAATCTGTTCATTTTGTCCCCTTTCCGTTAACTGCTGATAAGTGGGGTATGTAATGACCATTTTGTCCCTCATCCACTCTCTCCCTCCCTTTCTCCGGTGGTGCGGGGAGGAGACGCGGGGAGGAGGAGGAGGAGGAGGAGGAGGAGGAGGGGGGCTGAAGGGGGGGGGCGGGGATGAGGGGGGCTAAGGGGGAGGAGGAGGAGGGGGGGATGGCCGGAGTGAGGAGGGGGGCTAGCCGGAGTGAGGAAGGGGGCTGAGGGGGGCAGGGAGGAGGAGGAGGTGGGGCTGGCCGGAGTGAGGAGGGGGGCTAAGGGGCTGGTGGGGAGGGGAGTAGTTTAGGTATTTTTTTTAGATGTCATTAATGGTCAAAGCTAACGGTCAACGGACGGTAGGGAGCTTTTCGAGCAAGTCTTAGATTGCGGGGGGTCTTTATTTGCTAAATTTGACTAAAAGGTCTTTCTACGCAAAATATGCAAATCTAACGAGGGGTTTTATGCACTTTACCCAAGTTATATTTACTAGTGCGAGTCTTCATCATAATTATTAAAAGATTAAATCAATGATTAAAATCCAAGACTCGGCTATTTTAGCTATTCTTGATATTTTCCCATTGTAGCCAAAAACATAGGAACAATTTTTGGCTTATGTTGGGGCCACAATCAGTCAACAAATGTGGAGCAAAAATATTTTGGCCTTATGATCTGATCAAACTCCGTCAACGTATGTGAAGAATGGTAAAGAGGGAGGAGGAAGAGGAAGAAGAGTAGGAGGAAAGAGAGATGTAGGAGCATTGGCTTTTCGAACGATCCTTTGTATCAAACTTAATCCAAAGTCGTAACCCTAAAAAGCATATATGAAAGAAGAATAAAATGTGTAAGGAAGAATAATCTGGTAAATCATGCAATTGATAAGATAGGTTACTGAGCAGTAAATTAGGCTTGCATATAAATGCTTGTAACATCATGGATAATTGAAGGATGGGGTAAATGCCATGGATCAGGGCAGAGGTAGGGCTTTTATTAGGTGAATACAATAAGTAAAAAAGAATTGTATCGCGTGGATGAAAATTTCTGGAAAAGTTGTATTGACGGGGCGTACTTACTTAAAAGTCTATAGAATTTCTTTTAAGAACAAAATTATTTCAGTACTGCAAATTGCAAATAATTATTAGAACAATAGAGAATACAAAACCAGTGGCCTTAGTGGCACTATATGTAAACATTTCATATACCTCTGCCTCCTCCAATATTTTTGACACCCCCTTTTACAATTTTCCAAATTTTTTAGTTTCGTTTAGTATATACCAAAACATACCTTTTTTTGTTGATATTTCAGCCTGTAGAATCCGGGGACTGAGGTAAGAACCATGATCCCAACCAACTGGACCTCCTATATTTTCATTGCTCTATTGGAAAGAAAAAGATAAACTGAAAAAAAAGCATATAAACCATGTTTATGAGAAAGTGAAATAAAAATAATACAATTTTCAAACATATCTAAGGAATAATGTTGGAGGCCGCTGGATATCTACTTTTTTCCAAGATTCATTTTATTGGTATTGGAATCGGTTTCGGACCCTTGTGCGTATTGATATTGGTAGTTTCAGCGGTTTGGATGGGAGTTTCAGAATTCTTTGTTTCAGAGAGCCAAAATAACAAAATAGTTGTTTAAAAAACTAGAAAATATTTGATGCATTTAAGCATAATCTTATGTATTAATTGTTATATTATTGTTCATTTTACTTTTTTTTAAACAAATTATCCCACAATAGATAATTTTGAATGGAATAATATTACAATTTATCAACATTGAATTTATAGTGTACAACTTCGACAAATGATAATGGTTACTTTGTGCCGATAAATTTTATTGACTCCATGCAACATGTTCATCTGCGGAAAGATTGGAACATTGTCTAAATTACATTTTCCATCTCTCTTTTTCTTTTAGCATTTCTCCTACTAAAATAACTGAAAAGAGAGTCACAATTTCGTTATCGCCGGTATCGATATCGGTGGGGGTATCAGATCGGGCATGACAAAAACGATACAGCTGATACGTATTAGTATCTATGTTTTAAAAAGCGCCGCTTAAGCGATTTCTCATACCTGGGCGCTTCGCTTAGAGGGATCTCGTCCCAAAATTTGTTCCGCGCTTAAGCGGCGCTTAACGGAGCGTCGCCTACACTTTGGCACCGAAAAAGGTGCCCAAACTTAGAAAAAAAAAGAACCCAACAATAGAGGTCCAACCCTATTGGGCCCATCTCACCCCCGACCAAACAAGTCTCCTCCCCGTACCAAAAGAAAACACACAAAAAAAAAAAATAGGGTTACCTGGAGGCTGAAATTGGAAGGGACTAGGGAGTCGTTCTTTTGCTGTTGGCTGGAAGCCTGGAACAGGTACGCCTTCTTCTTCTTCTTCTTCTTCTTCTTCTTCCTTCTTTGGCTGGCTTTGCTTTCTTCTTTCTTTGCTTTCTTTCTTTCGTTGCTTCTTTCTTTCTGCTGCTGCTGCTGTCTTTTTTTGTGTTCTTTGTCTTTCTTCTTTCTTTCTTTCTTTCGTTGCTTCTTTCTTTCTGCTGCTGCTGTCTTTTTTTTTGTCTTCTTTGTCTTTCTTCTTTCTTTCTTTGTCTTTTTTGTCAACTTATAAAGAAAGCTCTTCTTTTGTCTTCTTTTTTTCTTTCTTTTGTTTCTTTCTTCTTTTTCTTTCTTTATGACTTTCTTTTTCTTTCTGTTTGTTTTTTTTTTTCCTTCTCTGTTCCTTTTCTTTCTTTTTGTCTTCTTTTCTAAAATCTGAAAATAATATTATTGTATAAATCTGGAATTCTTTTTTTTGTGTCTTCCTTTATGAAATCTGAGAATACTAATAATAATGTTAGAAATCTAAATTTTTTTGTCTTCATTCCTATAGGAGTAATTATGTCTATTGGAGATTCAACAACACCAAGCCGTATAAAATCTTCGAATGATTCGGGTTGGGAGTATGGCCAACCATTGCCAAGCAATGGACAACATATTAAATGTGATCTATGTGGTACGGTCACTACCAGAGGTATTAAAAGGCACAAACAACACCTTGTTGGTGGATTCAAAGACACGAGAGTATGCAAAAAAACGACCAAGGAGATTCGAGAAGAGATCCAAAAGTATATGTCTGAACAGGCTCAGAAGCAGGAGGACAGGTCAAAGGCAAGAGATGCTTCAATAAGGAGTGTCAATATTTATTTCCAAGAAGAAGATGATTCAGAGCAGTTGCCAAGTGCCGAGGGATCCGGTTCAAGATGCGTGCAATCTGCTATGCCTAAGGGACCTAAGCATAAGGGGCTTATGGATAGCATGTTTCCTCCCAATCATGATAACAAGGTACAAAGGCTCATATATAATAAGCATAGGAAAAAGACTAGGGACAATTGTTGTGGATACATAGCAGACTTTTTCTATGATAACTTAGTGACATTTAATGCAGTAACTAGTAAGAGCTTTGGGAGGACGTGTCAAACAATTAGACAATATGGAGAAGGTTTAATTCCTCCTACATATCATGAAATTCGAGTTCCATTGATGAAGACGAAAGCGACGTCAATGACGGAGTGGATAAACTCATTTAAGTTGCATTGGAAAAACTATGGGTGTACTATTATGACCGATTGATGCACAGATGGGGTAGGAAGAACCCTTATAAAGTTTCTTGTTCATTGTCCAAAAGGAGTTGTTTTTCTAAAATCGATCGATGGGTCAGGACTCGTGAAGGATGCAAAGTTAATCTTGGGTATGTTGAAAGAAATTACAAGGGAGGTCGGTGCATGTATTGGCACACAACAACATTACTTGAGTTGGTGGCATCCCAATGCAGTGTAGCTAGCCGAGCATGGATTACACGTGTTTTAGCTACTTAACAACAGCACTTGAGTTGGTGGTAATCAAGTAATGTTGTAATCCATGCTCGGCTAGCTACACTGCATTGGGATACCACCAACTCAAGTGCTGTTGTTGTGTGCAAATATTACATGCACCGACCTCCCTTATAATTTCTTTCAACAGACCCAAGATTAACTTTGCATCTTTCACGAGTCCTGACCCATCGATCGATTTAGAAAAATAACTCCTTTTGGACAATGAACAAGAAAATTTATAAGGGTTCTTCCTACCCCGTCTGTCCACCAATCGGTCATAATAGTACACCCATAGTTTTTTCAATGCAACTTAAATGAGTTTATCCACTCCGTCATTGACGTCACTTTCGTCTTCAACAATAGAACTCTAATTTCATGATATGTAGGAGGAATTAAACCTTCTCTATATTGTCCAATTGCTTGACACATCCTTCCAAAGCTCTTACTAGTTACTGCATTAAATGTCACTAAGTTCTGATGTATCCACAACAATTGTCCCTAGCCTTTTTCCTATGCTTATTATCTATGAGCCTTTGTACCATACTACCATGTTATCAGGATTGGGAGGAAACATGCTATCCATAGGCCCCTTATGCTTAGGTCCCTTAGGCATAGCAGATTGCACGCATCTTGACCCGGATCCCTCGGCGCTTGGCAACTGTTCTGACTCATCTTCTTCTTGGGAATAAATATTGACACTCCTTATTGAAGCATCTCGTCTTTGACCTGTCCTCCTTCTCAGCCTGTTCAGACATATACTTTTGGATCTCTTCTCGAATCTCCTTGGTCACTTTTTTGCATATCTCGTGTCTTTGAATCCACCAACAAGGTGTTGTTTGTGCCTTTTAATACCTCCGGTAGTGACCGTACCACATTGATCACATTTAATATGTTGTCTATTGCTTGGCAATGGTTGGCCATACTCCCAACCTGGATTATTCGAAGGTTTTATACGGCTTGGTGTTGTTGAATCTCCAGTAGACATAATTACTCCTATAAGAATGAAGACAAAGAAATTTAGATTTCTAACATTATTATTAGTATTCTCAGATTTCATAAAGGAAGACAAAAAAAAAGAAAAAGAATTCTAGATTTATACAATTTTTTTTTCCAGATTTTAGAAAAGAAGACAAAAAGAAAGAAAAGGAACATAGAAGGGGAAAAAAAATAGAACAGAAAGAAAAAGAAAGTCAGAAAGAAAGAAAAAGATGAAAGAAAGAAGACAAAAGAAGAGCTTTCTTTATAAGTTGACAAAAAGACAAAAAGAAAGAAAGAAGAAAGAAAAAGAAGACAAAAAAAGAAGAAGACAACAGTAGCAGAAAGAAAGAAGCAAAGAAAGACAAAAAGAAAGAAGAAAGACAAAGAAGACAAAAAAAGAGACGGCAGCAACAAAAAGAAAGAAGCAGCGAAAGAAAGAAAGCAAAGAAAGAAGAAAGCAAAGCCAACCAAAGAAGGAAGAAGAAGAAGAAGGCGTACCTGTTCCAGGCTTCCAGCTAGCAGCAGAAGAGCGGCAGCAAGCAGTAGAAGAGCGGCTCCCTAGTTCCTTCTAGTTCCAGCCTCCAGGTAACCCTTTTTCTTTTTGTTATGTGTTTTATTTTTGGTACAGGGAGGGGACTGGTTCGGTCAGGGGGTGAGATGGGCCCGATGGGGTTGGGCCTCTATTGTTGGGTTTTTTTTTTTAAAAGTTTGGGCGCCTTTTCCAGCGCTAAAGGGTAGGCGAGGCACTGTTAAGCGCAGAACAAATTTTGGGGCGAGATCCCTCTAAGCGAGGCGCCCAGGTATGAGAAATCGCTTAAGCGGCGGTTAAGCGCTTTTTTTAAAACATAGGTTAGGGGTGAGCCATTACAAATTTTGGGTAAAAGTGCAACTAAGCGTTAGGCGACGCTTAAGCGCCGCTTAGGCGCGCTTAAGCGAGGCGCTGCCTTTCTCGCCTCGCCTTGTCTTGCGCTTAATATAACATAGATCAGTATCGACCGATTCTATGAATCTTGCTCCTTCCCCCCTTCTTTTTCTACTTGTCTTTAGGGTATTTGTTTTTGACTTTTTTCCCATCCAATAATCCTGGTCACATTCTATTCAAAGCAGGATGGTTTGTTTAAATTTATCGTTCCTTGGAACCTTTCCCCCCTCGATTATAAGCCGTATCAGTAAGCTGGGATCATTTCCCAACGCGTGAAGGCGTTATACTCCGCACATACATGATATGGCTTACACTCCTTTATGTGGGACCCAAAAAGCATAATGTCTTATTAATATGTACAGAACACATAGACTAGTTTGCTTTATGTTGTTGGGTTGTAGCCTATGTAGGAACTGTGGCATATATTACATTACTAGGTAATGAAAAAATTAACAAAATTAAGGTGGGGGCACTTACCATCACTTGCTACCATGTATATCTGTCCTTGCTATAAGTTATCGATAGAGAAGAAAGGAAGAGAAAATAAGATGTCTAGAGGGAGAGGAGGGAGAAGAACAAGAATTTGGCAGATATGGTAACAGAGAGAAGAAAGAAGAAAGAAGAACAGAGTAATAAGCTGTATGATAATTACCTATAGCTTATTGGTTTCACTTTCTATTAGATCTTTTAGTTTGACGTTGGATTGTTAAAATGATTCTGGAAGTTGGGTATAATAGACGAGAGATGACTGGAGTTTCTTCGATAGATGGGATATGAAGATTGTCTTAAAATCATGGATAGACTATAAAGAAACTTGAAATAGAAGTGAAAAAGACTACTTTGTCGGAGAGACTCATTGACAGCCACCTTGAGTGAGCTTTTGGACCCCATTACTGCCGGTGGTCATGGACGAGAGAACTGAAGCCCTGAGTTGTTGCACTTCCACTTTGTATAATAGCGGGCTGCATTAGGTCTAGCATTGTATTTGCTTTGATGTTTGTTACTTGCAGAGCAACATTTACTTAACGGATCCTTTCCGGTTGGATCCAATCTACATTAGTGACTTCCTGCAAGGAAGTATGGGCACTGCAAATCGGTTCAGTGTCCATGTCGGACAGACACAGACACACTCCAAAGTACATTATGACACACCATAATTGGTACCTTGTCTATGCAACATTGCCCCTTGGCCTTACCCACCTATGCAAATGGTGTAACAAACCCTGGAGATAGTCAGGAGGACCACCTTGCAAATTTTTTGTCAATTACATTTATCACGTAAACATAGAATTTGTTACTTGCAGAGCAACATTTACTTAACGGCTCCTTTCCGGTCGGATCCAATCTACATTAGTGACTTATCTGCTATGAAGTATGGGCACTCCAATTGGTTCAGTGTCCATGTCGGACAGGCACAGACACACTCCAAAATACATTATGACACCATAATTGGTGCCTTGTCTATGCAACATTGCCCCTTGGCCTTACCCACCTATGCAAATGGTGTAACAAACCCTGGAGATAGTCAGGAGGACCACAGCCTTGCAATTTTTTTGTCAATTACATTTATCACGTAAACATAGAATGTTATTATGTGATTGAACCCAGTTTTCGCAGAAAGGTCCGTAGTAAGGTCGTCAACTTCTTATGTTTAGAGGTGGTAACCTGCTAGGCTTGTTCAGGACTCAATAGGCCTAGTTTTTGGCCTAAACAATCAGAGGCCCAAGATCGTCATTCATGAATTTTTGCCCCCAAAGCAGAACATGAGTCAATGCTCGGACAAGAAATCGAGCCCAAAGCAGAACATGAGTCCATGTTCCCCAAAATATCGGTTTTGACTAGCAAACGACACAATCGACAAATAAAATATTTTATATGATTATATCGTTTTGGTCAAAATCGATTGAGGTAGTCCAATATATCAAGCTGATATGAGAGTAAAATTACGGTCGACTTTTACACAAATCGATTTTATATGATAATGGTGGGGTCTTTAAAATTCCTAGTGGATAATCCAATAACTCAAATAAACCCCCCAACTCTTTTACCATGTCTTCTTATTGACTCGAGCCATTATTGTTGCTCTCCATGTCTTCTCTTTGACCCTTAATAATTCTCCACTCCAGAGATCTCCTTGCATTCTAGACTCCTCCCCCTCCGATGCAGTCTCTCGCGTAAGACGTGCCACGATTTTGCTCCCAAAATTTTTTCCCCCTGTTTTTCTGAAATTTATCCAAAATCGCAACTTGGGTCTCCTTCCTCTCCTCCCTTCTTCAGGTAGGACTTGATTTGTTGATATTTGACATTGTTTTGTAGATATACTTTGTATATTTAGTATATATAAAATATAAAATATTATATATTAATTGATGTCCGACATTCTAAAACGTCCTCAACATCCGACATTAAAAAGACCAGTCAAACATGAGCCAGAAAGTCGTCTTTAAAATTGATATAACTATGCCCTCTAGGAAATGAATATTTGGTAATACATCTTTGAATTTCTTTCAGACTATAATATCAGGGTTTGATGTATTCCAAGTTTAAAGTGAACAGAGGCTTTTACTTGTACATTATTGTATTATGAATTTGGTCATATCTTTGCCCATTCTCCGCGATTCTAAATTTCAAAGCAACTGCACAAACGTCGAACAAACATTTACATTGATGTATCAACTAATCCTATCTTCATTTCTTTACAGGAATTGGTCCAAGCTACTGCCTTTGTTGATTTGAGGCAGGAATCTTCCGAACGCGTGTTATGTGAAAATAATGCTTTAATCAGAGACAATAGACAATGTGCCTCTTTAAAGGCCCCTTTGTAGTTGTGGTCTGTTTACCAATTTTTCTTTGTTATTACATATTAAAATCCCTTCTTGAATAACTCTGGTGCCTGAAGTATGGAAACACCACCAGGTTTTGGTCAGTGTTTGAACCACCTTCTATTGTTTGAATGCTCAAAGAAACCATTATTGGTGCTCGAGATGATAATTAGCATGATGTTATTATGTCTGGGTTTGCCTTTTGCAACAATTAGGCATTTGAAAGTAGGTGCTCAATATCTAAATATAAGTTTGTTTGGTGTGTTATTGAAGGCTTGTTGAAATAGAACAATCGCAGTTGGAGGGAGGCTGACCTAATGATATTTTATACATGCTATTTTGGACATGTCATATATATATATATATATATATATATATATATATATATATATATATATATTAGGTTCATAGGTTAAGTTGACTGCGTTGGCATCATGTCTATAAGAGCATCTCCAACCCTATTGTCTTCTTTTGTGTTGTGATTCCTATGTGGCATGAGGCACAAAACAATGTCTTTTCTGTGGCAAGATGATATTCACATAAGACAATAAGATAATTTTTTTTTTTTTTTTTTTTTTGAGGGTGTCCATTGTCCACTTCTTAATGGTGCTTGGAGGCATGCCTCTCGAGTTGTTCACTGGGCCGGTTCGGCCCGGGCCCGCCCGTGGACCGGACCGGCCCGCCCCCCTGTAAGCCCGGACCGGCCCGCCGTGGGCCCGAACCGGCCCGGCCCCCCATCTGTACTCGGTTCGGGTCGGGCCCCCCCCCCACAGCCCGAGCCCGGCCCGGCCCGGACCGGTAATTTTTTTTTTTTTTTTTTTTTGAATTAAACAGGCCCGGCCCGGTTGGACCGGCCCGGCCCGGCCCGCTGGGACCGGTCCAGCCTGAGCCGACCGTTGTAATTTGATTTTTTTTTTTTTTTTTTTTTTTAAACTTTTGACCGTTGGGAGGGGGGGGGGGTTCTTTTACCAAAATACCCCTCCCATATAGCCGTTATTAAAACGTTGGGAGGGGTATTTTGGTCTTTTTTGGCCTAAAATTACCAAAATAACCCCAAAAAATTTCTTTTGACCGTTGGGAGGGGGGGGTTCTTTTTATAATTTTTATAAATTTTTATAAACATTTGTAATATTGGTATAAACATTTGTATATATTTGTATAAACATTACTTTTATAAATATTTTGTATAAATATTTTATAAACATTTAAGTTACAAATTTTAAAAATTAAAATACAAAAGAAAATGATTACTTTTACATGGTTTTTAAAATGGTTTTAAAAAGAAAATACATATTTTGTAAAAACATTTTATAAACATTTTTATTAAAAAGAAAATATTTTATAAACATTTTATCATATTTTGTATAAACATTTTATAAACAATTGTATAAACATAAAATTATAAACATTTTATAAATATTTTTTAAACATATTTTGTATAAACATTTTATAAATATTTTTTTTATAAACATTTAAGTTAAAAATTTTTAAAATTAAAATACAAAAAAAAAATATTAAAAAACAAAATTAAACAAAAAACTGTAAAAAAAAAAAAAAAAAAAAAAAAAACCCAAAAATTCGGGCCGGTCCGGTCAACCCGGCCTGAACCGGCCCGAACCGGCCTAGGCCCGGACCGGCCCGACCCCAATACCCCCGGTTCAATGGGCCGGGCTGGGCTGCGTGCCAACAAACCGGGCCGGGCTTAGCCCGGACCGAAAAATTACGTGGGCCGGTCCTGGACCGGCCCGAACCCGGTCAGGCCCGCCGCCCTTGGACCGTGGGCCGGCCCGGACCGGACCGGTTACATCTTGACATGCCTCCAAGGGGGCTCGAACCCGCGCCGCTCTGTCGGGGTGCTCCACCGTTCCCAACGGGCTACGGCCACTGGGACTACGATAAAAAAAGTTGAAGACAAGAAAAAATATTTTTTCTAACTTCCAAGACAACTCCACTTCTTTATTTTTTTTTATAAATATTTCTATTCATAATTGATGATGTGGAGATTAAGTCATTGTGAAGTGCATTATCTAGATCTAGACAACCAACTTCACATTGTCCTTGCCATGTCATTGTCATGTCAACTTCATGATTTATTTTACATTTGGATTGGAGAAGGATTATTGAAATGAAAGCTTGTCATTCCTATGTGGCAACCATTTTTTTCTAAACTCACAATAGGGTTGGAGATGCTCTAAAGATGGGGATGATATTGAAGTTTTGCGCGTCTCAGAATTTCCATAAATTATAAAGCTTGGAATTTCCATACATTTTCTAGCTCTTCTTGGTAAGCTGTACTTTTCTAGGCTTTGGAAATATATATATATATATATATATATATATATATATATATATATATATATATTTCGCGGTCATGAAATGTGGTAAGCAAGCACGTTTGGTACTATTTGGTCTTGATATTGTTGAGACTTTCAATCTGGCATACCATAAATTATTCGCATAGGTGACAATTTTTTGGCTGAACAACTTCATAACGTGTTTCTAAGTTAATGGATGACATGTTTTGATCTGCTCTTGCATACGACATTTGTGACATTGATACAAAAGAATTCTTGAGTAAAATATTGTGCATTACAATTGAATACATAATTACAGTAAAAAGAGAGTTCTGTTATATTATTCTCTAATTACAAATGGTGAAAATTGGTAGAAAAACTCAGCATAACATCAAAATTTCTCAGTATTTTAGGCTTCTTCAATAACCTCCTAAACGACTAAATTATGACACATGCTTTATCATGAAAAGTACAACTGCAGATTCATCTCAATGGGGAACAACTATTCCAGGGTTTAGGTTCTAATGCACAATTCTGAATTAACTATGACAATTATGTGAATGCTCCTAGTACACACCAGAACATAGGGAGTGCATTTAAAATTTGAAAAAAAATGCAAATTTTCATTTCATCTAGTAAATCATGTGTGAAGGAGCAGATATGTTGTTCCCATAAGTGTCTACCAAACCATGTTCCATCTCCTATAAAAATGTGGGTTCCATTGGATATTTTAAAAAATAACACCCACAATCAGTGAGACCCATATTTTTTTATAGAAGAAAAAACTTGTTTAGTACATAAGTTTTGGAGACAACAAATCTGTCCTCAAATGAACATTCTATTCAAGAATTTTATCCTGAAAGAGCGAAAGAACCACTAAAACTTCATAAAAACTTTGGATTTGAATAAAGCACCAAAGTGGGTGTTTGTTCTCATAAATACCGAGTCAAAACCTACCCTTCAAAATTATAGTCCCATATCCCTCCAAACCGAGCAATTCCTCACTAATGATGGAGAGTACATGGATCCTAATATCTTCACTGAAACTTCTAAACAAATAATTAAGGTTGATGACTAAGAAACCAACATCAGTAATGCTCTGGAATACTGTGAAAACATATGAAGCACAGTCGCTCCAAATATGTGTCATGTGAAGCACGTACCGGACACAATCCAGACACTCCAAAATACATGCCGCCTTGTCCTCATTGTGCCTTTGTTGTATCCGTGTCCGTGCATCATAATAGATCAAGAGTAACTTCTGTACACATGCTGAAAAGGGAAATGAGAAAACAAAACAAAAAGGTTTGCTTTCCTTGTCAAACACATTATAGCGTGTCCTCATTGTTTATTGTGATAGAGAATATCATCAGCAACCGATCTGATTCATTTTAAGACTAACATTCCTGACCTGCAAAAAATAACTAGCTGTTTCCAACTTGTACTAGATGTTTCTTATTGCTGTTAATTGGAATCTGATAACTTCAGGTGGAAATAACATGCTTACACTCAAAGCAAACAGTAACTTGCAATGCATTACAAATAGATTGAACTGAAACAAAAACTTTGTACATGAAAATGAAAACAAGAAAGATGAATGCGATTCTTGTCGAGACAACTGAAACCTTAATGCCTGGCCTCCACACGACTTTGAAATGATTTCTAGGCTGACAACTAAGACTAATGCAGGGAATTCAACTAAGACCCCGTTTGGTTCACTGTAATGTAATCGTAATCGTAATCGCAATGTAATCAATCGTATCAGTAGAATATAACTTTGGAACAGTAATAGAATTGCATACATCTTCAAAGAGCACAAATTCTAAGTAACCAGACCCTCCAAAGTTATTGCCATTCTGAAATCTCAAACATACCTATCGGAAACTCATAATGAATGCTACCAGCTTTACTTTCGAAAAACCCTAATTCCGCTAGCTGGCTTATAGGAGTAAAAATTGGGAAAGGAATTAACACCATCTTTCTCTTCAGGAGACCTTAATGTATTATCCTTCATAAGGGCTATATTATATATTGCGATATCGAGACCTTAATATATATAGATAGCACCAAAAAAGAGACGGCTAAAAACTGCCTAATTGACAAAACCATCCAAAGTCTTCTTCATCTTCGGAAGTAGAATAACCAAATCTAAGAATTTGACATTGACAGAGAAGACATACCACAGAAAGTCTTCAAATCAAATGATTCCAATATCTCCAACTTTCTTTGGCAACCTTCATCTGAATACATAACAAAATCTTGGTACTTCAAGTGAAAAAAAGATGAATGAGATTCTTGTCGAGACAACTGAACCCTTAATGCCTGGCCTCACAACGCCGAAATGATTTCTAGGCTGACAACCAAGACTAATGCAGGAAATTCAACTATCAGTAGAATGTAACTTTGGAACAGTAACAGAATTACATACTCCTTCAAAGAGCACAAACTCTAGTGAATTAAGTACCCAGATCCAACAAAGTTACTGCCATTCTGAAATCTCAAACATCCCTATCGGAAACTCATAATGAACGCCAATTTTACATTGCAGAAACCCTAATTCCGCTAGCTGCCTTATAAGAGTAAGAATTGGGAAAGGAATTAACACCATCGTTCTCTTCAGGAGACCTTAATGTATTCTCTCCTTCATAAGGGTTATATTATATATTGCGATATTCAGACCTTAATCTTTACTACTATATAAGAAAGCAAGCTTCACCGTGAAAGTTTTTATTCCAAATATGCCCTCATCTATATTTACTAATTGAAATTGTTCATTACATTTAATATGGATAGTTACGTATTATGTATAAAAAAAGAAAATTTAAGGAGATTGTTTGCTCTTCCCAAGTATTATAAAATACGTGCATATATAATAGTATAATACAGATAGCACAAAAAAGAGAGGCTAAAAACTGCCTAATTGACTAAACCATCCAAAGTCTTCATCTTCTAAAGTAAAATAACAAAACCTAAGAATTTGACATTGACAGAGAAATACAACATGAAGTCTTCAAATCAAATGATTCCAATATCTCAACTTTATTTGGCAACCTTCATCTGAATACATAAACCCGAAAAAATAATCGAAACGTTCTTCTAGACCATGAATGATTTAAAGAAATGCCTGCAGCATGAATCATCACCTATTCCAATCCAATCGCCAAAAGGAGAAGCTCCCTCCAAAAAATGTGCAATTTATGGAACAAAATCAATACCAGGTTTGGAACCTAACCGCATACTACAGAAAATCAATCATATGATGCCAATGGAACAAAGCTACGGCTAAGAATAACCGATGCTGTACATATCAAACACTTGAAGAAGACAGTACTTAGCTTTGTTCCTTGATCCAATCAAGCCACGTACTCGTTCTCAAGAACTGGTTGAGTACGGGTCCCCGATGCCACCGGCGCCTGGGTTCTCCCGACTCGGGTCATCTGCAACGACTCTCCCGCCTCCGCTCTCCTCTCCATCTCGGCCATCTTCTTGTTCTCACCGTAGCGCCACAGGCAAACCACAAGCAAAGCCAACAGCACGAAACCCACAAAGCCACCACCCACACAGGCAACCACAATCCTCCACACCTTCGTCTTGTGGCTCTTACTACCACCCGGGCTCGGACCAGGACTCAACCCCGGTGACGGTGCCGGAGCAAGACCGGTGGAGTTGACCACAACGGAGAAATGCCCCTGTCTATATGTCGAACAAACATCGGTCGAGACCAGGTCTCTGAACTCTGGCAAGCCATCCAGGTTGAACCAAACGCACTTCACAGCAAACCCAACCGGAACCTCCCTTACGTTTGCGAATTTGATCAAGATGGGCGCGTTCGTGGCCACGATGTCGAGCTCGTTCAAGCCGGCTCCGGACAGATTCGCGGCATTATAAGCGAGGAGGCCAAGAACAGGGGTGAGGTACGTGTGGCCGGGCAGAGGGTAGTAGACGGACGACCAGTTGCCCAAGTTATGGTAAACGAAGGCGAGCCTCTCAACATAGGGCTGGACGACGACTCCGGCAGGGATTTGGAATTCTTTGTAGCTCTTCAACCCTCTAATTTTCAGGCTCCCACTTCTTAGCCTCACGGCCGCGATCTTGACGCCGGAAAGATTGAAAGGGGCCGCGGCATCGTACACCGTTCCGGTATGGGGGTTATTGAAGGCGCGGTAAGCGTAGTCTTGGAGGAGCGAATCCAGTTGCTTCGAAGGGGTGGTTGTAGATTGGGCTTCCAATTGAAATGCTGATAGAATGCCAATGACAGCAACGAGAAGCGCTATTCTACGGATTCGGCAAATGGGTTCCATGCCTTTCCTAGGGTTTCTAGATTCAGCACCAATGGCAAAAATGATCACATGAGAAATTTATCAAATTGCTGCCACAAAGCAACGATTTTTATGCTTCTTTTCCAGGAAATTTGAAGGTACATTCAGCAGAAATGATCAAATAGCAGTAGAAACTGAGCTTTAAAACCGAAATTTCTCCAAAAATACCTGGAAAAAAGAAGAAGCACCAGTAGCGCATAAAGCTTTCAACTTTGCTTTTCACCAATGCCAGTACCTTCAGAGCACAAACCCCTGAAATCTCTATATAAACACTCTTTCCAGCACGCAAAGCCCCAAATCTTTACTATATGAAGCAATAAAAGAAAAGCTAGAAAAAAAAAAGGGAAATCTTTCCCAATGGAGCAATAATCACACCAAAAATCGAGATCTCCGGATTAAATAAATCAAGAACAGAGGATTATCCACATTGAAGCGACACAATTTTGGGGGATCAGGAGAGAATTGGAGTTTGAGAAACCCTATTTTCTTCTTCTTCTTCTTCTTCTTCTTCTTCTCTCTAATTATGTACGAAGAAAGAAAAATAAAAAGAAGGAAAAGTTGATGAGAAATAAAAACGGTGATAAACCCCGCTGGCAAATCCGGAATGACGAAATTGCCCTTCTTCGGTTGGGATGCTTTAACGGCCGTCAATTTTTTGTTGCGGGGAGTTTTTTTTTCTTTTCTTTTTTTCGTTCTTCTTTCCTTTTTAATCCTTTACTACAACGTCCGGATCCCATTTGGGACCTTTTTTGTGGGGCGGTTGGGGAATATACAACATTTCAGGGGCTTATAGCAAAATTGTTTATAATAGCAAATCTCTCTCTCTCTCTCTCTCTCTCTCTCTCTCTCTCTCTCTCTCTCTCTCTCTCTCTCTCTTTATAAGCAAATCTCTCTTTCTCTCTCTATAACCATATCTCTGTAAATGGTAACTAATTATTGAAGTATCTAATATTTAACTATAACCAAATTCACTTGATTAAGGTGTGAGGTATTCTCTTTAGCATATGTTTGATCCCAAGAAACTATAGTATTTATAAAAAAAAAAATTAAAATTATTTTTCAATTTACGTGCGTACAATGTACGTGCACGGTACTAGTCTCTACTAATATAATACGACTTGGAAAAGACATCTAATTCGTATTTATATCCTCTATTAATTAATATAAAAATTAATTATTTTAATTACTGCGTATGTATCTCATTACATAGTTAAAAAATATATATACAAAAAATTCTAAAATCCTTCAAACTACCTAAACATATAAAATTTTTTGGCTATATTACAACTCGATACCCTCAACTATTTCGAATGTTCAAATTGATACCTTAAACTTTGATAGGTATCAACTTAATACCCTCTCCCAATTTTCTGTCAACTGGTGTTAACTTAAGATGAAAAATGTCAAAAATACCCTCCTTCATTCTCTCCCCCTCCTCTTCTCCGGCAGAGTCCCCTCCATCTCCGGCAACGGCGACCCCCCCTCTTCCGGCGACGCAACAACGACACAACAACAACAATGACACAGCAGCAGCAATGTTAGCAGCGACAGCAGCACGCGACGGCGCGACAACAATGTGCGGGCGCAGCAGTGGCAGTGGGGTTGGAGATGCAGGGGAGGAGGGGGCGCGACTGTAGGGGGACGGCGGTGTTGGGGGGGGGGTGGTGGAGGGGGCGGGGCAGCGCAGGGTGGAGAAGGGGGGGTATCACGCCCCAGAACCAGAATACTGGAGAGCGGGGGTCAGACATAGCCAGCTACGTATATTGAAGTGCAACCCACCTCGCTATACGGTCACGGCTGTCTAGATACATGAGGGTTTTTAACTACAAGCCAACAGTCTCTTATGGTCATAAACAAGCCTAGTGTCTCAATCACAAGCAAGTAATTAAATGTTACAAGATGTAAGATCACCAAATATACAATAGTAAGGCGTCCCAAACATTACATATTCGGCTGATCATGAAGCTAGTCGTTACAAAATGTCAGGACTAGCAAGAGTTTAGTCATACATGATCAATCCTAGGATCTGTCAATCATGTTACAGCCCGTAGGCAGACAGTAAGTAAATGCAATCGAGCTAAACAGGTGCTCGTCGGCTAAACGCCTCAAAAGAATATTTTTACAATAAAGTGGAAGATCAAAAATAAATCCACTCGTTGTCCTGGTTACGCTTGGTGGTCACCATCGGACTGGAAAGTCGGTAGATCCTCTGGAGCTGCTCCGAAATCTGGCCATACAAAACCAGCTGGGTCAGACCCCAGAAAGAGCAAGTGCCACAAAGGAAGCTTCACTTAGGAACTAAAACCAGCAATTAACACAGAATAATAATAAGTAGTAAGAACTGAAAATAAGGGAAAACATATCAGAATGATATATGACGAGATAACCATGGAACTATTCAGATAACCAGGTTACAACCCGTAAACCAAACAAGAACCGGGGTTGTAACCCTTCATCTGAACGGAACTTAGCTTTCCACCATTTATCGACAGTTAACATAAGAAATCGGGACATGTAACAATCTTGTACACGATCAAGACAAGACTAGACTGGTTGTGCCATCCAATCAATCACGGCCAAGCAATAAGTACGGCTTGATACTTTAACTAACTAGGGTTATCACAGGCCTAGTTACTAACAAGATACAACGAGATTGTTCCACAGCCACAAGCCCTGCAGACCATCCAGGTTATCCAGGTCGAAAATTAAGGGTTGAATTCAGGTGGGTACATCGTCAAGGAAACACATGTACCCTTAAGTAGCTTGAAGGGTGCAACACATGACAGTGTGCTGAAAATGTGCCCTACTCGACGGTAGGCTACAGATCCCAGGTGCGCCCAGGTAATGGGATTGCCTGTAGCTGGAAAATCTCTTCATGACTACTATGTTATTCTAGTTATTAGCCTTAATCCATTTCCGTAGGTACTCCTGACCGTGGTACTCAGGAGTCCCTTCCTAAACATGATGCAAGACATGACTGGTTTATTTGTACAAGCACAATCGCCCACGGTGTCCAGGTTATTTATACTGGTCATGTCATATCATGGAGCCGTCGCAACAGCTTATCAGGATAAATTATGTCAGGTTACTTGTCAGGAGTGCGCCACGGCTGGCCACTATCATGTCATGTTACTTGTCAGGAGTGCACCACTACGGGTCACTATCGTGTTCATGGTACATGTGCAGGGTAACATAGTACAAACATTCATCAGAAGACCCAAGTTATACTGAGAGTTACAAGACATGAGTTAACAATAATAATAAAATAATAATAAATAAATAACAAGGCAATGTACGGGAAGGAGCCATGCGGCTCAGAGAAATGAACCCATACGGCTGGATGGATTCGGTTTCAAGCGGCCCAGAATTCGAGCTCATGCGGCTCAGGACGGATAAGCCTATGCGGCTGGGGAGAGAAATCCATGCGGCTGGGGGAAAGAAATCCATGCGGCTCGCGGGGAGGGGGCATATGCGGCTGGCGGAGAACACTCTTGCGACGGGGTCGGACGGAGTCCCATGCGGCCAGAAGGAGATGGGTCCCATGCGGCTCAATTCAGTCCGGGTCATGCGGCCGGGTCCAAGTAGTACCATGCGGCTCGGTCCCATGCGGCTGGGATGAGTCCTATGCGGCTGCAGGGAGATGGGTGCATATGCGACTGACGGGGCAGAGCACATGCGGCTGGGAGTGACTGGGGGCTTATGCGGCCAGGGGAATTTCAGGCGTATGCGATTCTGGGAAGTTCAGGCATATGTGGCTCGAATCAAGTTCATGCGGCTCAAATGAGGGAAAGCTTATGCGGCTGGCGTTCGTCCTAGTCATACGGCTGAAATGCCATGCTGCCTTTATGCGGCTGAGTTGGTGCATGCGGCTAGAAATAGAACTTGCCGCATAAGGCTATGCGGCTAAGTTCATGCGGCAAGAAACTATGTGCGGCTAGAACTGTTCTTCTTCTCCAAATTTTTGAGAAGAAGAGCACCATGAAGCCATGCTTCCAAGCTCCATAAAACCTTCATCTAGAGTCTAAATCTGAACTTTCATAGGTCAAATTGGGGCAGAATGAAATTCTCTACAACATGGAACCATCAAAACTTGAAAATAACAAGATTTAATAGATCAAAACCCAAGAAATCTGAAAATGACATAAATTTAGATCTACAAGCAAGGAGCCATGGAAATTAGAAATGCCAAGTACTAAAGTGCTTTAGAATGCTGTGAAGAAGAGAATGGAACAATAAAATTTGAGTTCCTCCATGAAGCAAGATGTACTTGCCTAGATCTCTCTCTCTCTCACACACAGGTTGGTAAGGAGTTAATGGTGGGGAAGAAGAGTAATGAGGAGAGAGAAAGGAGAGGGGGTTAATAAATGGGGATGTTGGTGGTAGGTAGGGGTTCTCCCCTTGGTCCATATTGAACCAAAAGTAACCTCAAACCGAACCAAGCCAACCCAAACCAAGATGAACTAAACAATAAAATACCCAATAAACCAAGCAAGGAAACATGCAATACAAGATAAAATACGTACACGTATTCCGTAATACGAACTATAGGTATTACAACTCTACCCACCTTAAAAGAATTTTGTCCTCGAAATTAAATTAAGAGACTAGAGGGACAAGAGCAAGCTATACTAATCACAAGCAAGTTATAACTGGGCAATCAATCATTCATTCAAGCAAGGAACTAAGGGTGTAAGGCATAAGAAGGATATTATACCTTACGAGTCGAACAGGTCGGGATATCGCGATCGGATATCATCCTCACGCTCCTACGTTGACTCACCCAAAGAGTGATGACCCCAAGCAACTCGGACTAACTTGATAGTCTTGTTCTTGAGTGTCTTCTCTCTTCGGTCCAATATAGACACGGGCCTCTCCTCATACGAAAGGTTGGTACCAACAACCAGTTCCGAATGATCCAGGATGTGGCTCGGGTTCGGGATATACTGTCATAATTGGGATACATGGAATACGTCATACACCTCACGTAGCGACGGTGGAAGAGCGAGATGATAGGACACATCGCCTACTCGCTCGAGAATGTCGAACGGCCCTATATACCTAGGACTAAGTTTTTTTCGTACGCCGAAATGAATGACGCCACGGTTAGGCGAAATCCTTAGGAATACATGGTCGCCGACCGAAAACTCCAGAGGGCGCCGATGAGAATCGGCCCAATGGCGCTGACGATCTTGGGCAACTCGAAGATGATCTCTGACTCTCCTGACCACTTCAACTGTCTAGGCAATCATTTCTGGACCGAGCATCTGTCTCTCTCCAATATCATCCCAGGCTAGCGGGGATCTGCACTTCCTACCATACAGTGCCTCGAACGGTGCCATCTGGATGCTGGCCTGGAAACTGTTATTGTATGAGAACTCCACCAGGTACAGGTGATCTTTCCACGAACCACCGAAGTCGAGTGTGTAAGATCGTAATATGTCTTCAAGGGTCTGGATTGTGCGCTCTGACTGGCCATCTGTCTGCGGATGATATGCTGAGCTGAACTGGAGGTGAGTTCCCAAACTCTTCTGCAGGCTAGGCCAAAAGTGCGATATAAACCTGGAATCTCGGTCCGAGGTGATACTGACTGGCACACCGTGAAGCCTGACGATCTGACTGAGATACATCTCTGCTAGCTGAGCCGTCGACTAACCAATTCTGAATGGGAGAAAGTGGGCCACCTTCGTGAGCCGGTCAACTATAACCCAAATAGCATCTCGACCAGCTGGGGATCTAGGCAATCCAGTCACGAAGTCCATGGTCACATGCTCCCACTTCCATTCTGGAATCGGCAAGGGTTGAAGAAGTCCAGCTGGCCTCTGATGTTCAGCTTTAATCTGTTGGCAGACCAAACACCGAGAAACAAACCGGGCTATCTCCCTCTTCATGCCATTCCACCAGAAGTGCTGACGAATATCACGGTACATCTTCATACCACCGGAATGAATGAAATACTGAGAACTGTGGACCTATGCCATGATCTCCTGCCTGATACCTCCGCTGGGTACACAAAGACGATTACCATGCCTAAGTGTACCATCTTCATGAATGCATAACTCGGGTCTTCGTCCTGCCTCACACTCTGTTCTGAGTCACTGAAGCTTGGAATCTGCTGATTGCGCCATCCGGATCCTCTCGACTATAGTGGACTGAACCTGCATACTGGCCATCAATGCCACACTGGAAGGGAGGACAACTTCTATACCCATTTTCTGAAGATCTGCTAACAGCTCTGGTTGTGCTGTTAGGAAATAAGCTCCGGCTCTCCTGCTTAACGCATTTGCAACGACGTTGGCCTTCCCAGGATGGTACTGCAGGTCGATATCATAATCCACAAGAAGCTCCAGCCATCTCCTCTGACGTATGTTAAGATCCTTCTGGGTGAAAACATACTTCAGGCTCTTGTGGTCGATGAAAATCTCTACCCTATCTCCATACAAGTAGGGCCTCCACAACTTAAGTGCAAATACTACGGCTGCCAGCTCCAAATCATGGGTTGGATAATTCTTCTCATGATCACGAAGTTATCATGACGCATAAGCTATTATCTTCCCATGCTGCATCAAAACACATCCTAAACCTCTGCCTGAAGCATCGTAATACACTTAGAATCCTCTGGTCCCATCTGGAAGCGTGAGAATGGGAGCCGTCATCAAGCCTCGCTTTAACTTCTTAAAAGAATCCTGGCACTCTGCTGTCCAAGCAAACGACATATCCTTGCGGGTCAACTGGGTCAATGGTGCTGAGATCCGAGCAAAGTCCGAAATAAATTGCCGGTAGTAGCCGGCCAATCCAAGGAAGCTACGAACTTCTACAACTGTACTGGGTACTGGCCATGACTCTATAGCCACGATCTTCTGGGGATCCACTTCTACTCCTCTTCTGGTGATGATATGACCCAAGTATGAAATGCGATCGAGCCAGAACTCGCATTTACTGAACTTGGCATACAACTGGTGCTCTCTGAGAATCTGAAGAACAACTCTGAGATGCTGTTCATGCTCCGCCTCACTCTTGCTGTAGACCAGGATATCGTCTAGGAACACAATCACGAACTGATCCAAGTAGGGCATGAAAATGCGATTCATGAGGTCCATGAATACAGACGACGCATTGGTTGCTCCAAAGGGCATAACAAGAAACTCCCAATGCCCATACCGGGATCTGAAAGCTGTCTTCGGGATATCCTGCTCTCTGACTCTGATCTGATGGTATCTTGAGCGCAAGTCGATCTTCGAGAATACTGCTGCCCCCTTGAGTTGATCAAACAAGTCATCTATCCTCGGAAGAGGGTATCTGTTCTTGATTGTCACTGAGTTCAAGGTATGATAATCAACACATAATCTTGACGTACCATCCTTTTTTTTCACAAGAAGCATCGGGGCTCCCCAAGGCAATCCACTAGCACGAATGAATCCCTTGGTTCTAAGTTCTTCAATCATCTTGTACAATATCTCCAACTCTGATTGTGCCATCCTGTAGACTCTCTCTGACACTGGGGCTGTCTCGGGAATCAAGTCAATGGTGAACTCGATCTCTCGCTCTGGCGGCATACCTGGAAGCTCTTCTGGGAAAATATCTAGAAACTCTTCGACTATTCGAGGTAACTGCACTACTGCTACTGCCATCTGTAATACTGGAGAAGAAGGTTCAACTTCGCCTCGGGAGAAGAAAAACTCCGGCTCGCCTGGAATGCTAAAAACAACCCTGCTAATGTGGCAGTCTATCCTAGCATATTGGTTCCTCAGCCAATCCATCCCTAAGACTACATCATAATCGGCCATCGGGAACTCTATCAATCTAGCGGGAAATTTTCTACCGCTAACTACGATCCGACACGAGAAAAACACTCTATCTACTCCCACAAATCCGTTACCAGTAAGTATATTGAGCCTTACTAATAATGACTCGGGCTCCAACCCTATTCGTGTCATGAATCGTACAGACATGAATGAATGCGATGCACCAGAATCAAATAAAGCTGAAGCTGGAAAGGAGTTGACAAGAATAGTACCTGCCACTACCTCTCCTGGTGCCAATCCTTCCTCTACGGTCATCACCATAGCCTGACCGTGCCCTCGGGGTGCTGGTCCCCTCTGCCGAAATCCTTGTTGCCTGCTCTGGATCTGGGCTTGGGCTTGTGCATACTGCTGGGGGTGTTGCTGCTGGAATGCCTGGGACTGAGACGGTAAGGGCCTCTGAGGCTGATACTGCTGCTGCTGGACTGGTGCTGGTTCTCTCACCGAAGGACTAGAAAGGTTGGATGATGATGAACTACCCCTATTTGGGCAGGATCCCACCTTATGGTCTGCTGCTCCACAAGCCAGGCACAATCCCTGCGTCCTGCGATATTCTGCCACCACATGTCCTGGCTTTCTGCAATGAGAACATCCCACCATGGAAGAGGGCTTCTGCTTCTGCTGCTGAGGATACGTCGGGGCTGAATGCTGAACCGACGTTACTGAGGCCGCCCGCCTCGGAGCTCCAATAGTCAAAGTCCTGGCTGCCGGGGCTGGTGCTGATGACTGATTCATCTGGCTATGGGATCGCTTTCGGCCTCCGGCCCTATCCACAATCCTATGGGAGGTATACTCATGCCTCCTAGCTGCTCTCAAGACTGTATCAAAAGTCTGATGCTCGAACTGCTCAACCGCCAATAAAATCTCCAGATGAAGTCCCTGCTGAAACCGTTGGGCTCTATCATACTCGGTTGCCACCAAGGTGGGAGCAAACCGACTGAGTCTAGAAAAATTGGCCGCATATCCGTCGACCGTCCTGCCCATCTGCTTCAGATTGGTGAACCTCGTCTGTAGATCATATCGAGCTACAGCATCAAAATACTTGGTCTGGAATCTCTCTCTGAATACTGCCCAAGCAATAGGGGCCACTAATCTAACGGCCTGCGCCGTCCACCAGCTGCGGGCAAGATCTAATAACTGCAAGCGTACTACGGCCACCTTCTTATTTTTTGGGGTCCTGGCTGCTTATAGAATCACCTCCGTGTCCTGAAGCCAAGCATCTGCGGCGATCACATCTTTACTGTCGTCAAAGAATGGAGGGTTCAAGCGCTTGAAGCTGTTGGCCGCGCTGTTCCCTGGGTGACCGCCTTTGGTCAAAGCATCTGTCACTGCCTGGTGCAAGGCATCTCCTCGACGATCCTGGAAAGCTATCAAGGTCCTGATGAGACCCACCAAAGTGCCATTATCAGGCTCTACAGGCTGAACTGGCTGGACTGGTGGCTCTCCTTCAGTAGGCACGACTCTGGAGGCTACTCCGGAATTCTGAGCTTGATCTCCAGGTTGCTGTTGGTCCACGGAAGGTGCTCCGCCTTGCTGATCGGCAGGGCCAGGTACAATGCCACTGAAGAAGATGACATATGGAACAATAAGGAAGGACCAGGACAGATCAACGATACAAGCATGCGATCAGGACAAGAATTTCAGGGATTCAGAAGATACGAGCAGAGATCAAGGGCGAGTACTGATTGAGACATCTATTCGGTAAACCCTCACATATCTTGATTTACAAGACCTGCATGGGCCACCACTTAAACCATGTCACGCCCCAGAACCAGAATACTGGAGAGCGGGGGCAGACATAGCCAGCTACGTAAATTGAAGTACAACCCACCTCGCTATACTGTCATGGCTGTCTAGATACATGCGGGTTTTTAACTACAAGCCAACAGTCTCTTATGGTCATAAACAAGCCTAGTGTCTCAATCACAAGCAAATAATTAAATGTTACAAGATGTAAGATCACCAAATATACAATAGTAAGGCATCCCAAACATTACATATTCAGCTGATCATGAAGCTAGTCGTTACAAAATGTCAGGACTAGCAAGAGTTTAGTCATACATGATCAACCCTAGGATCTGTCAATCATGTTACAGCCCGTAGACAGACAGTAAGTAAATGCAATCGAGCTAAACAGGTGCTCGTCGGCTAAACGCCTCAAAAGAATATTTTTACAATAAAGTGGAAGATCAAAAATAAACCCAGTCGTTGCCCTGGTTACGCCTGGTGGTCACCATCGGGCTGAAAAGTCGGTAGATCCTCTGGAGCTGCTCCGAAATCAGGCCATACAAAACCAGCTGGGTCAGACCCCAGAAAGAACAAGTGCCACAAAGGAAGCTTCACTTAGGAACTAAAACCAGCAATTAACACAGAATAATAATAAGTAGTAAGAACTGGAAATAAGGGAAAACATATCAGAATGATATATGACGAGATAACCATGGAACTATTCAAATAACCAGGTTACAACCCGTAAACCAAACAAGAACCGGGGTTGTAACCCTTCATCTGAACGGAACTTGGCTTCCCACCATTTATCGGCAGTTAACATAAGAAATTAGGACATGTAACAATCTTGTACATGATCAAGACAAGACTAGACTGGTTGTGCCATCCAATCAATCATGGCCAAGCAATAAGTACGGCTTGATACTTTAACTAACTAGGGTTATCACAGGCCTAGTTACTAACAAGATGCAGCAAGATTGTTCCACAGCCACAAGCCCTGCAGACCATTCAGGTTATCCAGGTCAAAAATTAAGGGTTGAATTCAGGTGGGTACATCGTCAAGGAAACGCATGTACCCTTAAGTAGCTTGAAGGGTGCAACACATGACAGTGTGCTGGAAATGTGCCCTACTTGACGACAGGCTACAGATCCCAGGCATACCCAGGTAACGGGATTGCTTGTAGCTGAGAAATCTCTTCATGACTACTATGTTATTCTAGTTATTAGCCTTAATCCATTTCCGTAGGTACTCCTGACCGTGGTACTCATGAGTCCCTTCCTAAACATGATGCAAGACAGGACTGGTTTATTTGTACAAGCACAATCGCCCACGGTGTCCAGGTTATTTATACTGGTCATGTCATATCATGGAGCCGTCGCAACAGCTTATCAGGATAAATCATGTCAGGTTACTTGTCAGGAGTGCGCCACGGCTGGCCACTATCATGTCATGTTACTTATCAGGAGTGTACCACTACGGATCACTGTCGTATTCATGGTACATGTACAGGGTAACATAGTATAAACATTCATCAGGAGACCCAAGTTACACTGAGAGTTACAAGACATGAGTTAACAATAATAATAAAATAATAAAAAATAAATAACAAGGCAAGGCACGGGAAGGAGCCATACGGCTCAGAGAAATAAACCCATACGGCTGGATGGGTGCGGTTTCAGGCAGCCCAGAATTCGAGATCATACGGCTCAGGGCGGATAAGCCTATGCGGCTGGGGAGAGAAATCCATGCGGCTGGGGGATAGAAATCTATGCAACTCGCGGGGAGGGGGCATATGCAGCTGGCGGAGAACACTCTTGCGACGGGGTCGGACGGAGTCCCATGCGGCCAGAAGAAGATGGGTCCCATGCGGCTCAATTCGGTCCGGGTCATACGGCCGGGTCCAAGTAGTGCTATGCGGCTCGGTCCCATGCGGCTGGGATGAGTCCTATGCGGCTGCAGCAAGATGGGTGCATATGCGACTGACGGGGTAGAGCACATGCGGCTGGGAGTGACTGGGGGCTTATGCGGCCAGGGAAATTTTAGGCGTATGCGGTTCCGGGAAGTTCAGGCATATGCGGCTCGAATCAAGTTCATGCGGCTCAAATGAGGGAAAGCTTATGCGGCTGGAGTTCGTCCTAGTCATGCGGCTGAAATGCCATGCTGCCTTTATGTCACGCCCCAGAACCAGAATACTGGAGAGCGGAGGCAGACATAGCCAGCTACGTATATTGAAGTGCAACCCACCTCGCTATACGGTCACGGCTGTCTAGATACATGAGGGTTTAACTACAAGCCATCAGTCTCCTATGGTCAAGAACAAGCCTATTGTCTCCATCACAAACAAGTAAGTAAATGTTACAAGATATAAGACCACGAAGTATACAATAGTAAGGCATCCCAAACATTACATATTCAGCTGATCATGAAGCTAGTCGTTACAAAATATCAGGACTAGCAAGAGTTTAGTCATAGATGATCAACCCTAGGATCTGTCAATCATGTTACAGCCCGTAGGCAGACAGTAAATAAGGTACAACCGAGCTAACAAGTGCTCGTCGGCTAAACGCCTCAAAAGAATAATTTTACAATAAAGTAGGAGAACAAAAAGAAACCTACTTGTTGCCAGGGTTACGCCTGGTGGTCACCATCTGGCTGGAAGACAGGTAGATCCTCTGGAGCTGCTCCGATATCTGGCCATACAAAATTAGCTGGGTCAGACCCCAGAAAGAGCAAGTGCCATAAAGGAGGCTTCACTTAGGAACTAAAACTAGCATACCATAAAAGATAATAAATAAAGAATTGATAATAATAGAGATAACAACAGTAAACTGAGTACGAGAAAACCATTCAAGTAGCTAGGTCACAACCCTTATACCAAACAAGGACCGGGGTTGCAGCCCTTCACCTGAATAGAAACCCGTCTCAAATACTATTGGCAAGCAAAGAACATAGGGTGAAATAAGTCAATAAACGAAGAGAGAACACAGAACTGCTCCGGAAGCCAGATTACAACCCTTAAACCAAACAAGGACCAGAATTGTAACCCTTCGCCTGAACAGAACTGGACCCCTGATCTTTATTGTTGAGGCAAGCATAAGTAATCATGTTATTAAAATAAGGTAAAACATGACGAGCATGACATGGGGTACAATAAGGCAATAAACAAAAAGAGGATACAGAACTGCTCCGAGAACCAGGTTACAATCCTTAAACCAAACAAGGACCGGGATTGTAACCCTTCGTCTGAACAGAACTGGACCCCTGATCTTTATTGTTGAGACAAGCACAATCAATTATGTCATGTCACAGTCTTGTACAGGATCAGGATAAGACTAAGCTGCGATAAACTCCATCCAATCAATCGCGGCGAAGCAAAGAGTACAGCTTAATATTTTAACTAACTAGGGTTATCACAGGCCTAGTTACTAGGAAGATGCAATGAGATTACCCTAACAGCCACAAGCCCTGCAGACCATCCGGTTATCCGGGTCGAATGTCCGTTTATGAAGAATGCAACACGTGATTGTGTGCTGAAAATGTGTCCTACTCGTCGGTAGGCTACAAGTCCACTTAAAGTGCCCAGATAACGGGATTACCTGTAGCTGGGAATCTCTTCATGTCTACTGAATTATTCTAGTTTATTAGCCTTAGTCAATTACTGTAGGTATCCCTGACCGTGGTACTCAGGGATCCCTATCCTAGACATGATGCAAGACAGTACTGATTTATTTGTACAAACGTAATCACCCATGGTGTCCAGGTCATTCATACTTGTCATGTCAGGCTAGCTGTCGTAACAGCATGTCATGATATATCATGTCAGTTTGCTTGTCGAGAGTGTGCCACGGCGGGCCACTATCGTGTTAAGAAAATATGCCAAAATTTACACGACATAAACATAATATGCCTTTTCAGTTTAATAATACTAATAATAATAATAAATAATAATAAAAAGGACAAGACTTGAGGAGGGAGCCATGCGGCTGAGAGAATAGAGCTTATGCGGCCAAGAGATCGGATCTCATGCGGCTCGGGATTCAGAAGTCCATGCGGCTGGGGGAGGACAGGGTGCATGCGGCTGGAAAGGCGCGAGCCCATGCGGCTAACTCAAGTGGGGTCCCATACGGCTGAGCAAGGGAACAATTCATGCGGCAGCGGGAAAGAAGGGGCTCATGCGGCCGAGAAGTATTTGGGCCTCATGCGGCTAAGGAACAAGGGAGCTTATGCGGCTGCGGAACAGTCAAGCCTATGCGGCTGCGGATATTGGAGTTCATGCGGCTGAAGTTGTGCCGAGGCCATATGCGGCTGAAAAGAAATGTGCACATGCGGCTGGAAGGAGTCAGTCACATGCGACTATATTTAAGTGAGTCTTATGCGGCTTTGGGGGGGGGGGAAAGTTGACTTTATGCGACTATGAAGCGCAACGCCATGTGGCCAAGACCTTATACGGCTGAAAGTGATTGAGTTCATGCGGCTGGGTCATGGAGTCTTATGCGGCTGAGATACCATGCGGCTCTAGGACTTGTCGCATGAAGATCCATGCGGTCAAGTACTTCATGCGGCTGAGAGACTGTACTTCTTCTCCACTGATCCGAGAAGAATGGCCATGAAATCTATGGCTTCAAAGCTTCATCACTCCATCATCCAGAGTCCAAATTCGAACTTCCATAAGTCAAAATGGGGCAGAACGAAATGCTCTACAACATGGAACCATCAAAACTTGGAAATACCAATGTTAAGTAGATCAAAACCCAAGAAATCCGAAAATACTAAAAACTTAGATCTACACAAATTGAACCATGGAAATTAGAAATGCCAAATATTAAAGTGTGTTAGAATCTCGAAAGAAAGAGAATGGAACAATAAAAACGAAGTTCCTCCATGAAGCAAGCTACACTTGCTTAAGCTCTCTCTCTTTCTCTCCTGGTGGTTGAAGAAGTAATGGTGGAGAGGAAGTAGTAAATGAAGAGAGAGAATAAGGGAATGGGTTAATAAATGATGATGGTGGTGGTAGGTAAGGGTTCTCTCTTTGGTTCATGGTGAACCAAGGCAACCCAAGCCTAGCCGAACCAACCCAAAATAGACCAAGTCATGTAATGCCAAGATAAGCCAAGCAAAGAATCATGCAATACAAGTTAAAAATACGTACACGTATTTTAAAATACGTAATACGAACTATAGGTATTACAACTCTACCCACCTTAAAATAATTCCGTCCTCGAAATTTAATTAAGAAGCTAGAGGAACAAGAACAAGCTATACTATTCACAAGCAAGCTATACTAATCAAGCAATCAAGTAATTATTCATGCAAGCAAGGAATCGAAGGCATGAGGCATAAGAAAGATATTATACCTCACGAGTCAAACAGGTAGGGATATCACGATCGGATATCATCCTCACGCTCCCACGTTGACTCACCCAAAGAGTGATGACCCCAAGCAACTTGGACTAACTTGATAGTCTTGTTCTTGAGTGTCTTTTTTCTTCGGTCCAATATAGACACGGGCCTCTCCTCATACGAAAGGTTGGTACCAACAACCAATTCCGAATGATCCAAGATATGGCTCGGGTCCGGGATATACCGTCGTAATTGGGATACATGGAACACATTATGTACCTCACGTAGCGACGGTGGAAGAGCGAGACGATAGGACACATTGCCTACTCGCTCGAGAATGTCGAACGGTCCTATATACCTAGGACTAAGCTTTCCCCGTACGTCGAAACGAATGACGCCACGGTTAGGCAAAATCCTCAGGAATACATGGTCACCGACAGAAAATTCAAGAGGACGCCGATGAGAATCGGCCCAATGGAGCTGACGATATTGGGCGACTCGAAGATGATCTCTAATTCTCCTGACCACTTCAATGGTCTGAGCAATCATTTCTGGACCAAGCATCTGCCTTTCTCCAACATCATTCCATGCTAGCGGGGATCTGCACTTCCTGCCATACAGTACCTCGAACGGTGCCATCTGGATACTAGCTTCGAAACTATTGTTGTACGAGAACTCCACCAGGTGCAGGTGATCTTCCCACGAACCACCAAAGTCGAGTGTACATGACTGCAACATATCTTTAAGAGTCTGGATCGTGCGTTCCGACTGGTCATCTATCTGTGGGTGATATACTGAGCTGAACTGGAGGCGAATCCCCAAACTCTCTTGCAGGCTACGCCAATAGTGCGACATAAACCTTGAATTTCGGTCTGAGGTGATACTGACTGACACACCGTACAATCTGACAATCTGTCGGAGATACATCTCTGCTAGCTGGGCCGTCGGCTGACCAACTCTGAATGGGAGGAAGTTAGCCACCTTCGTGAGCCGGTCAACTATAACCCAAATAGCATCTCGACCAGCTGGATATCTAGGTAATCCAGTCACGAAATCCATGGTTACATGCTCCCACTTTCATTCTGGAGTTGGCAAGGACTGAAGATGTCCAGCTGGCCTCTGATGTTCAACTTTAACTTGTTGGCAAACCAAATATCAAAAAACAAACCGGGCTATCTCTCTCTTCATGCCATTCCACCAGAAGTGCTGTCGGATATCACGGTATATCTTCGTACCACCGGGATGAATAGAATACTGAGAACTATGAGCCTCTGCCATGATCTCCTGCCTGAGGTCACCGCTGGGTACACAAAGATGATTACCATGTCGAAGTGTACCATCTTTACGAATGCATAACTCTGGTCTTCGTCCTGCCTCACACTCTGCTCTGAGTCGCTGAAGCTTGGAATCTGTTGACTGTGCCATCCGGGTCCTCTCGACTATAGTGGACTGAACCTGCATACTGGCCATCAATGCTACACTGGAAGGAAGGACAACTTCTATACCCATCTTCTGAAGATCGGCTAACAGTTCTGGTTGCGTTGTTAGGAAATAAACTCCGGCTCTCCTGCTCAATGCATCCGCGACAACGTTGGCCTTCCCAGGATGATACTGCAAGTTGACATCATAATCCACAAGAAGCTCCAACCATCTCCTCTGACGCATATTAAGATCCTTCTGGGTGAAAACATACTTCAGGCTCTTGTGGTCGGTGAAAATCTTCACCCTATCTACGTACAAGTAGTGCCTCCACAACTTAAGTGCAAACACTACTACTGCCAGCTCCAAGTCATGGGTTGGGTAATTTCTCTCATGATAACGAAGTTGTCATGACGCGTAAGCTATTACCTTTCCATGCTGCTTCAAAACACATCCCAAACCTTTGCCTGAAGCATCACAGTACACTGAAAATCCTCCAGTCCCATCTGGAAGTGTGAGAATAGGAGCCGCCATCAAGCCTTGCTTCAACTTCTCAAAAGAATCCTGACATTCTACTGTCCAAGCAAACTGTACATCCTTGCGGGTCAACTGGGTCAATGGTGCTGAAATTCGAGCGAAGTCTGAAATAAATCGCCGATAATAGCCGGTTAATCCAAGAAAACTACGGACTTCTGTAACTGTGCTGGATACTGGCCACGACTCAATAGCCACGATCTTCTGAGGATCCACTTCTACTCCTTCTCTGGTGATGATATGACCCAAGTACGAAATACGATCGAGCCAGAACTCGCATTTACTAAACTTGGCATATAACTGATATTCTCTGAGAATCTGGAGAACAACTTTAAGATGCTGCTCATGCTCTGCCTCATTCTTGCTGTAGACCAGGATGTCATCTAGGAACACAATCACGAACTAATCCAAATAAGGCATGAAGATGCGATTCATGAGGTCCATGAATACAGCCGACGTATTGGTTGCTCCAAATGGCATCACAAGGAACTCCCAATGTCCATACCTAGATCTGAAAGCTGTCTTCGAGATGTCCTGCTCTCTGACTCTGATCTGATGATATCCTGACCGCAAGTCGATCTTCGAGAATACTGATGTCCCCTTGAGTTGATCAAATAGGTCATCTATCCTCGGAAGATGGTATCTGTTCTTGATTGTCACTGAGTTCAAGGTACGATAGTCAACACATAATCTGGACGTACCATCCTTCTTTTTCACAAGAAGCATCGGGGCTCCCCAAGGCGATCCACTAGCACGAATGAATCCCTTGGTTCTAAGTTCTTCAATCATCTTGTACAATATCTCTAGCTGTGACGGTGTCATCCTGTAGACTCTTTCTGACACTGGTGCTGTTCCAAAAATCAAGTCGATGGTGAACTCGATCTCCCGCTCTGGCAGCATTCCTGGAAGCTTTTTTGAAAAAATATCTGAAAATTTCTCGACTATCCGGGATAACTGTATTGCTGCTACTGCCATCCGTAACACTGGAGGAGAAGGTTCAACTTCGCCTCGGGAGAAAGAAAACTCTGGCTCGCCTGGAATGCTAAAAACAACCCTGCCAATGTGGCAGTCTATCCTAGCATACTGGTTCCTCAACCAATCCATCCCTAAGACCACATCATAGTCGGCCATCGAGAATTCTATCAATCTATCGGGGAACTCTTGTAACACCCAGTTTTCCAAATGAGGATAATTTTGAAATTTTGTAATTTTAGTCCTTTAATAATGATATTTAAATCATGATATGATTTTTGGTAATTTTTAAATCATTTTAAAACTATTTTAAATCATGACTTATGATTTTGGTGTTTTGATAGTGTAACCTTGGAGACTGGTTGACCTAGAGCCTAACTAAGTTATTGGGATACATATTTATCATTTTAGCCTAAAGGGTATTTTGTCATTTTTAGGGTTATTTGAATTTAATATAATTTATTTGAATTTATGATTTATTTTGAGTTGATTTGAATGATGGTTGAATAGGTTGACTTTGACTATTATTGACCTTGGTGGACTGACCAATTAGATAATCCTAGTCATGACCACTTGGTTAGATTATGAAACCCTAGTTTAACCTAAGTTAATGATACTCTACTCATTAGAATTTATTTGGAGAGATTAGGAATTGATTAGGCTAGTTAATGGCTTGTGATTTCACAAGTCATGACTTATGGCGTAAGGCCCATAGAGGCCCATAACCCAATTAGTGAAACCAAAGCCCTAACCCTAGCATTTATGACCAGCCACCTTGGTATTCTCCCTCTATTTAATGCCTTCTAGAAATTAGGGCTAGCCTCCATTAGGAATATTTGCAAGTTTTAGAAAGAGGTGAGTCTCCATCTTCATTAATTCCTAGAAATTCCATTTAAATTCATGTTTGCCATTGATTGTAAAAGAACAGAACAATTATCGGAGGACTGAACTTAGACTCACAATACAAACTCGCTTGTACAAAGAAAGCCTAGGGACGAAAACCTAGGTACAGCAATCTAAGTACAATTATTTATTTTAGATTCTGGAGGGTGACGGTAGAGGCTCGGGAAAGCGACGACAGCTCTGCCTTACTCTTTGGACGATCGGGTACAGCCTTGGCTCTGTAGAAGAACTGCTTGGCGTTGATGAAGAAATGCTCTCTTTTCAATTTCTCTCTGACTCTCTGGATCCGAGGGGGGAAGTGCTCTCTCTCTGCTCTCTGCTCTCTGCTCGTCTATGTCTCTCTCCTTCGTCTCTTCGTCTTTTTTTTGTGCTTGTTGTAAAGGAATGGCACCTTACTATTTATAAGAGTGGGGGGCATCATTAGGATTTGCAATGATTACCCATTCTCAAAAGTCGGCGATTAAGGATCAATGAATCTGGGCCGTTCATAATAGATTTGAGCAATTAATGTGATTGTATCAAATCTCTGTGGGCAATTAATGATGATTGCCATAAATCTTCATGATTTGTTATGCCAAGCTCGAATCTTCTGCCACGTGTTTAATTTGATTGATTGCAAATGATCTAATTTGATCCCAATATTTTATTGGGATTTGTTGATAGATTTCGGTCGATTTGATGCCACGTGTTCCATTATCATGCCACGTGTCTTAACCGCGAGCCACTTAGAAAATTTGAGCCGTATGAGGACTGCTCCCCATTGAGCCGCATAAGGCTGGCCACGTGTCAAGGCTGCTTGGAAGTGGCCCCTGAACATTTGAACCGCATGGTGGTGATCTGAGCCGCATGAACGTAGGTGACCGCATGATGGGTACTTTCTTCGTGAGCCGCATGGAGATAGTCCTCGTGAGCCGCATGGAGATAGCCTCTGCTTGAGCCGCATGGGGTAGTTCTCGTGAGCCGCATGGGATAGCTTCTGCCTGAGCCGCATGGGTGGTCTCTGTCTGAGCCGCATGCGACTGTCCACGTGTCAAGGCCGCATAAAGGTCTTTTGGGATTTGTCGGATTGTGTCAGAGATATCCTTCATTTTCCTAGGAGTCTGCCATTATGACAGAGTCATTATTGCATCTTTCTGTCATTGGTCAGAGCTGTCAGCCGTCAAGGCATTAAATGAAGTAGAAGACAAAGGGAAGAGCTGTTGAGGACCACGTGGCTCCTCTTTGGGCCGCATGGGACTATTCGAGCCACATAGACGCTTGAACCGCATGGGCTCTCTGAGCCGCATGGGGATCCTGTTGATTTTGGGCCGCATAAGGCCCCCCCTGCTGCCTTTGGGCCGCATGAAGCTTTCTGAGCCGCATGAAGCATTCTGGATTTTGAGCCGCATAAAATCCTCATGGGCCGCATAGAGCTTTCTGGGTTTTCAGTCGCATGAGACTCCCCTTCTTTCCTTGTGCTTGTGAAGGATCACATCTCGCAAATCAAGGACATCTCGATCAACCTTTGCACTCGCTTTGTGGACCCGGGTATCTCGAGCACACGAGTGCGTAAGTATCATGTTCGCTCCCCGATACGGGACTAGTAAAAGTACTTGTCCTTGATCTTTGTTGGGAGACTCTTGAGAACCACCCTATCCGTTTACCGCCGGGGGCTGGACACGGGCGGTTCTGTATAACTTTCCATTAGAGGCTCGCGTAGCGGGACGCTCTGATGGTCAGAGGTTGGGACAGCTGACTGAGCTCGACGAGCCCGCGCTGCCCTAGACTTCTTCGACTTAGCACCCGAAGGTGCATAGTAGGAAGAGTCCAAGTTGGAAGGAAGGAAGAGAAGTAGGTGCCCTTTTCAAAGGAGGCAAGGGGCTCTATTTATAGAATGGAGTGAGCCCTTTCTTCTTCTCCTTTCCGATGTGGGACTAAAAGCAATATTTTTCATGCTTCTACAAGACCCCCTTCAAAGTTTTCAAATTGAAAATTTGGAATACTTTGAATAAGAAGCATAGAAAGTAGAGTTGTTTTGGTGTGGAGATCCTATCAGAGGTAGCATGGCCGTGATAGGTTTGAGTACTTCTACTGGGGATTTTGTGTGGACTTATCATCCTTGGCATACCTTGGTTTTTGGTACAGATAATAAGTTGAGAGAGGGAACCATCATATTTACTCAGAGGTGGTGAGAACATAGTAAATATGGGGTTAATGGTAATGAGGATATGGTAGGAGTGGACCCAAATAAGGATACATAGAACAACTCAGAGGTAATATGGACGTAGATGTTCTATGTAATGGGTAATGAATGCCACGGGGCAACTGGGCTCCAGAAGCATATGATTGGAGAGAAAACCAACATATTTACTCAGGGGTAATGAGGACGTGGTAAATATGGGTCTAAAGTAGAGCCTTCCTACTCAGAGGTAACGAGGACATGGTAGGAGTGGGCCTAATGAGGATACACAGAACAACTCAGAGGTGCTATCAACGTGGAAGTTCTATGTATTGGGTGAAAGAATGCTATGGAACAGCTGGGCTCCAAAAGCATGTGATAATGAGGAAAGATGTGGATGTACTAGGTATTTGAGAGAATGCCAGGGAGCAGCTGGACTCCCAAGACATGATGAGAAAAGAGTGGCATGTACTAGAAAACTTAGTACAGCATTCGTGGTCAACTGCGGACATTTGTGGTCAACAGAGGACATTTGTGGTCAACAGAGGACATTTGTGGTCGTCGGAAGACATTTGTGGGCCTATTATCCTTGGCGTACCCTGGTTCAGGATACGGATAATAAGACGAGAGAGAAAACCAACATACTTACTCAGAGGTAATGAGGACATGGCAAGTATAGGGGTTTTATCGCGGAGTCTTCCTACTCAGAGGTAATGAGGACATGGAAGGAGTGGACTCAACAGAGGATATTTGTGGACCTATTATCCTTGGCGTACCCTGGTTTAGGATACGAATAATAAGACGAGAGAGAACCAACATACTTACTCAGAGGTAATGAGGACATGGCAAGTATGAGGGTTTTACCGCGTGTCACGACTCGCACCCGCTAAAAGGGCACGTGACGCGACAACGCCCAGCCCTCACCGAAAAATCGGCGTGGAACGCTGTAGATTTTCTACTTCTAAACAGTTTATATATATAACAAAAACCTGTCAAGTCCATGGTCAACTCCGAACGGGGGACAAGCAATGAATATATATACGAGTACTCAATCACGACTCTAAGATAACAAAGTAAAGACTGAAATGAAAAGACAACAAGACGATAAAATAATATTAACCTGTCAAGTCCAACACAAAGAATATATACAAGTCCAAGTCTCTAATACAGTCCATAGTAATAACAGACTCAAAAGTAGCTGGAGACAAAGTCCAGTATAAAAGAGCTACTCTAACTAAACAAGGGGTAAGGTCTCGCCAGGCGGAGCTAAGCCCTGCTGGACCAAAGTCTCCAGGTCTAGGCCCACTACGTCATCCGGACCGTAGTAGGTAGAATAGTCTCCCTCGTCTGCATCTGTAATATTTTTAACATATCCTGTCAGGATGGAACGAGTACAATCTACTAACAACAGTTCACAAGATATGACAAAAGCTATAAGACAGTAAATAGAGAGTATATACAAGAAAATTATGGAATGTACATGTGAGTATCATGGCAAGGTAAGCTGTAAAACTAGAGCTAGAACAAGGCAAGTAAACTGATCATGGCATGTACAAGAATCAAGAATCATATCTCTAGGTGTGTGAATACTAGCTACAACATGTGGCCGGATTGGGTCTGCACAAGGTTATGATCAGCCAATCCCACGTGGAGTGTAGGATTGGTAGCATTCAAGGTCTACAAGAATAAACAAGGTGGATAATGACCACACATCTGCACTAGTACTCCCCGTCCCCGACTGGTAGAATGGATCCAAGCAAGATACGTTACGACACGGGATTCTACGAGAAGGGAGTAAGTCTCCTCGAGAATCGGTGTCCATATACTGCACAAGAACTACAAGGGGGCTTGCACAAGATATACCAAGATAACGAGGAATAACATCTCATGTCGGGATCCATGAATACCAATCCGTGTGACCAATGTGTCGAGAACAAGCATATCCACACTAATTACATGAATCATAACAATCATTATAAATTGGAAAAGTGTCAGAGAATGTACTCGCCTGAAATATGATATGGTACGTCAACCGGAGCAAATGCAGTATCTCGAGGACCTATAGAGAACAAGACGTATCAATACTATGTTTAGGAAGTAAAATCAAATCAGTTTGAATCCTATTAAGTCATTCTAGGTCAAGATACATCAAACTAGACTGTACGAGGTCAACCTAAGTCATATTAGGTCTAGCTAGGTCATACTGGGTCAATGCAGTTAAACGGAATCAATCGGGATCCATTTGAGTCAACAGTTGACTTTTTGGTCAACCGGTCAACTCTGGTCAACCGTGGTCAACTGTGGTCAACCCTAGGTCAACTCTAGGTCAACTATAGGTCACTGGTGACTAACAGTTGACTTTCGGTCAACTGCATAAGTCTAATGGAATTTGGGACTAAATTGGGTAAAGTGTTGACCCATAGTTGACTTTTGGCCTAAAAAGTCAACCGGGGTCAACCGGGGTCAAAACTAGGTTTAGACAGCTAATCCTACTCATTACCAACCTATACAACCCATATCCAAGTCCATCTTGGACTCGAAAACTCAAATCTTGGCCGTGGGCCAAATCCCTATTTTACCCTTTTTAAGGGTAAAATTCTACCCTCGGCGATAATCCCGTTAGCCTACCTACGCTAGTTATTTTGACCCGATCTTCCTAGGGTAGTAGGGTACTATCCTATAGGTTCGTTATCTACCATAATACCTAGATAAAGTGGACGTCTAGTCCACCTTACGGCCCGTTGCAGATATCTCGAATATTTCGAGATACGCACTGACACGGCGCGATACCGGTGCCCTATGACTCCGATTTCCACTCGGAAGCTTACCTGCAAAATCTAAATCACGTAACCTAGGCCTATGTCAAGTTTCATCGCGATCCGATGCTCCGGGCTCAATTTCGTCCTCTAACTCGATTTCTAACAAAAACCCCTCTTTTAGTCTCATTCTCAATCTCTTCTTTAACTCTCGATTTTTGTTCTTCTTCTTCTCAACTTCTCTAATCTTCTTCTTCTAATCTTGTTCTCCTCATTTCCTTCTCCACTTCCTATTCTAACTTTCTTTCCTAACTTCCATATCTTTCCTTTTTCCCTTCTCTCTAATTCCTAAACTTTCCTAATTCTAACTTCTAAACTTCTTCTATCTAACCATCTAATTATCTATCCATACATACATATATATATACATATATATCTACCTACATATATACATATATATCTAGGTACTAGGGGGGGTTTTGGGGTGTATAGGGGGGTGAAATGGGGGGGGGGGGAAGGAGCTGCAAATGCAGCTCCTGCTGCTGCATTGCTGCTGCTGCATTGCTTGCTGCTGCTGCTGCTAATGCTCCCCTGCTGCTGCTGCTCCTAATTCTACTGCTACTGCTACTTCTACTACTACTTCTTCTCTTCTTCTTATTTTCCTTCTCTCTCTATATATATACATATATATATCTATATATATATATCTATAAACTTATCTATCTCTCTATATATTATATATATCTATATATATATAAACACCCATATACCCATATGTATATATATACCCACACACACATACATATACGTATATATATACACAACCATATATCTATATATATATATATATATATATAATCACACATACATATATATATACAAACACATTTACACACATAGTTTTACACACACACTCTCACACACATCCACCACCACCACCACACCATCACTCTCATTCCCTCTCCCACCACTCTCTACACACACACACCCAAATACATATATACATATATTTTATATATATATATATATATATATATATATATATATATATACATACATACATACATACCATTAAAATCATATGAAAATCCTTAGTTGCTCTAACCTAAATTTTAGGGGAAAATCCTACAAATAGAGGGCAAAGTGTAGAGAATTGAATTCTTTACACTTAATGTGAAAGTCATGAATGGAAAAGAGGAATTACTTGGGATTTAATGGCATACCTAAGCTTGTGCTTGGAGAGGAAGAAGAAGCTTGAGAAAAGAAAAGAATTTGTGGAAGGAAGTGTTTACTTTGTGATGAAGCAACAAGGGGGGGGGGGGGGGACTTAGCCATGGCCGGCCACTTGGGGGGGGGGGGGGGGGGTTATTGGGTTGGGATCCAATAGCCCCCAACCCACTAACTCTAGTTTGGGTTTATTTTGAAATCGGGTTGGTTCGGTTTGATTCGGTTTGATTCTAAATACAAATTAAGCCTCTAAAAATGACTAATTAAGCCATGAAAAATAGGATTTAAGATTTCTAACCTATTTTGGATGATATGTGGGCTAAGCCCAGCTAGTATGGGGGTCCCACTAGGGTCCAGGCTACCCGGGTCTCCAAATTGGGTCCGAATTGGATAAAATTCAAACCAACCCAAATAAATCCCTAAAAATCATATAAAATCAAATAAAATTCCTAAAAATTATAAAACTTGAAAAAATGACAAAAATACCTCTAATTTGAAAACTGTGGGTGACACCGCGGAGTCTTCTTACTCAGAGGTAATGAGGACATGGCAAGAGTGGGCTCAATGGAGGATATTTATGGACCTATTATCCTTGGCGTACCCTGGCTTAGGATATGGATAATAGGATGAGAGAGAACCAACATACTTACTCAGAGGTAATGAGGACATGGCAGGTATGAGGGTTTTACCGTAGAATTTTTCTACTCAGAGGTAATGAGGACATGGCAGGAGTGGACTCAACGGAAGGTATTTGTGGTCAACAGAGGACATTTGTGGACCTATTATCCTTGGTGTACCCTGGTTCGGGATATGGATAATAAGACGAGAGCGAACCAACATACTTACTCAGAGGTAATGAGGACATGGCAAATATGAGGGTTTCTTCGACGGAGCCTTCCCACTCAGAGGTAATGAGAACATGGCAGGAGTGGGCTCAATGAAGGAGGGTACATAGAACGACTCAGAGGTAATGAGGACATGGAAGTTCTAAGTAAAGGGGTGATTTATTTTTTGGCGGAAGTGAAACGACTCAGAGGTAACATCGACATGGCCGTTTTGGAAATTTTGTAGATCTGTTACCCTTTTTGTGCACTGGGAGTGCGGGTAGTAGATCATGAGGGAGGATCTCTTTCAGGAGGAAAGTTCAGATGTATGTTCATACATGACTTACTATCTGAAAGAGTGACCGGAACGTGAGTTCAGAGGCACCTGCGGGTACATAACTCGATAATCTGGAAGAGTTGGAATGTGAGTTCAGCGGTACCGGCGGGTACATGACTCGATAATTTGGAGTTTGGAATTATGAGTTCAGCGGCACCGGCGGGTACATGACTCGATAATCTAAAATTTGGAAATGTGAGTTCAGCGGCACCAGCGGGTACATGACTCGATAGTCTGGAGTGATGTGGATGTGAGTTCAGCGGCACCAGCGGGTACATAACTCAATAATATGGGATTTGGGAATGTGAGTTCAGCGGCACCAGCGGGTACATGACTCGATAGTCTGGAGTGTTGTGGATGTGAGTTCAGCGGCACCAGCGGGTACATGACTCGATAATCTGGAAAATGTCGTTTAGACATAATATTTCTTCAGGAACTTGCCGTTGACGGGCAGCATGAGTAAGTCTCCGTTTTATTTTGCGAGGCGGTAAGCACCGTTGGAGAATACGGCCTCAATGATAAATGGACCTTCCTATTTTGGCTGGAATTTGTCGGTGGTTTTGTGAGTCATGACCATCGGCATTCGAACTGCCAGGACGAGATCGCCCACTTGGAATGTTCTGATTTTAACCTTCTTGTTGAAGGCTCCGGAGATGCGTGCTTGGTAAAGCTCGATTCGTTGCTGAGCCAAGAGGCACTTTTCATCTAAGGACTCCAACTCTTGTAGTCGGCGACGGTAGTTATCGTCCGTCGTCAATTGATAAGTGAGAGCGACGCGGAGCGAGGGTATTTGAGTCTCCAATGGGAGAACTGCCTCACTCCCGTATACCAGAGAGAATGGTGTGTTCCCTGTGGCTGTTCGGACTGTGGTACGGTACGCCCATAAGTATTCACCAAGCTTCTCATTCCAGTCGCATTTGTTGGACGATACGAACTTCTTGAGTAACTTGATGATGGTTTTGTTGAATGCTTCTGCCAACCCATTCGCTGTCGGATTGTATGGCGTTGAAGCGATATTCTGGATGCGGTGCTTGTCGCAGAACCGATAGAAGGCGTGGCTTGCAAACTGCGGACCATTATCGTGTATGATCCTTCGGGGCAGTCCAAAGCGATAGATAACGTGATGCTTGAGGAAGCTGATCACGTTTAAAGTTTTGACTTCTGCAAGCGGAACAGCTTCCTCCCATTTGGAGAAGTAATCTGTGATGGCAAGTATGAAGCGATGTCCTCGGGAAGAAGATAGGGCGATCGGACCGATGATATCCATTCCCCATGCTTCAAATGGCCAGGATGCTACTGTCGGATATAGAAATTCGGATGGTTGGTGGATGAAGTCCGCATGGACTTGGCAAGCTTTGCACTTTCTTGCATAGTCTATCGCATCTGCTACTATCGTGGGCCAGTAGTAGCCCATCCGACGAAGACGGTCTTGCAATTTGGGACCAGGATGATGGGCACCCCAGATACCGTCATGAGCTTCACGTACGGCTTCTTTGGCTTCTGCGTTTGACAGACATCGAAGCAATAATCCATCGTAGGATCGGCGATACAGCATTTTCGTCTCTGTATCGTAGGAGAATCTGAGAGAACGCCTTCTGATAGAGGTGGCCTCTTTTGGGTTCTCGGGCAGGATGTCGTAGACTACGAAGTCAATGAATGGTTGTCTCCAGTCCGGGACTTCGTCGATCGTCTGTGCGGAATAACTCGCCACGACTTGAACATTGTTCTTGGGATAGACCAGTTCATGGCCTATCACATCCACCGATTGACAAGTATGATTTGGCACTGCTAGGAAAGTGGCAAGGCCTGCTAAGGCATCGGCTTCGATATTTCGGAGCCTGGGAACGTGTTCGATGAAGAACCCCTCGAATGACGAGATAATGTTGATCGCTATTTGGTGATAGGGGATCATGTCTTCATGGCAAACTTCATATGAGCCCCGGATCTGATTGACGATTAACTGCGAATCGTCGTATGCTTCAAGATATTCTACCCCCAGCTCTCTTGCAAGTTGGAGGCCAATGACCAAAGCGTTGTACTCGACCACATTGTTAGAGCAGGGTTCTGTGAGGGAGTAAGCGCGATTGATCACCAATCCGGAAGGAGAAACCAGCACCACCCCGACTCCGACGACGATGTTGCCCTTAGGCCCGGTCCTTGAGGCGCCGTCGAAGAACATTCGCCATATATCATCGTAAGAGGTTGCATGCGAGTCGACGACCTCATCTGGGATTTCTTCATATATTCTGGACGACTCCGAGCCTGGGTGGGCTGCTAAAAAGTCTGCCAGAGCTTGACCTTTAACAGCCTTTTGCGGGACAAAGATCATATGATAAGGAGACAGCAATATTGCCCATATGGTGAGGCGGGAGCTGAGTGCCCCTGGTTTAGTCATGAAGACCCTGAGAGGGTTGACTCGTGAGATCACATGTATGGTTTGTCCTGTGACATAGTACCGCATCTTTTGGATGGCGAACACCAGGACGAGGCATTCCTTCTCCACAGTGGTATATCGGTGCTCTGGCCCGATCATCATTCGACTGAGGTAATATATAGCTTGCTCATGGCCTGCTTGCCCTTGTTGTCCCGATTGTTGGAGGCGTTACCACCATTGTTGTTGTTGGTATTAGGACGCCTGCCCTTGTCTTCTTCCTCTGAGATGTGCAATCCTAGTTGGCGAGCCTTCTTCAATCGTTCTTCGGCGCTAGTGGCACTGATAATAAATATCTTCCAGTCCTTGAATTGACTTTTACCCATCCAGAGGCTGATTGTTGGAAGCAGTCTCTTTTGGCAAATTTTAATTAAGGAGGAATCCGGGTTACCGGACGGCAGCTTCATGGCGGTTTGGCGGAACCGCTCAATATAGTTCCTTGTCAGCTCTTTCTCCCCTTGAACGACGTTCATGAGGGTGGACATTGTGATGTCCTGTCCTACTTCGTAGAATCTCTCCAAGAATATGCGCTTGAAGCTGGCGAAGGAGTGGATACAGTTGTCTGGCAGGTTGCGATACCAGTCGAAGGCGACCCCTTCCAATGCCCCAATGAATAATCGTGTAAGGATGGCATCGTCATGGGGCAAATGGTCGGTGGTGACCTCGAAGTAAGTGATGTACCGACTTACGGAAGTCTTTCCATCATATGGATTGATGTGGAATGGTTTATACTTTGGTGGAAAAGAAACATCTCTCCACGCAGCGGGATACGGTTGTCGTATTCTGAGGTCTTGAGAGGTTTCTCGAGCGTGAAACATGGCTCGAAGCTCCTGGACCTCTCTTCTTGCTTCCCTGGCCTCATCCACAGCGGTGGGGGTCGTCATTTCGGAAGGATTGTTGCCCGGGTTCGATGTCGCTGAGTTCGAGTCCGCATTGACCGCGGGACCCGTACTTGTTTGGCCAGGCGTCCCTCCTTGGAGAGTTGGAAGGGCCGCTTTGATTTCGTCTACAGACTTGACTAAGGCATGCAGTATGGCCTCCAGAGTGTCGATGCGTTGGCGATCACTGGAACCACCTTGGTTGCTGTCCGTCATGAACACCGTCTTTACATGAGGGGAGATGGAAAGAACGGTGGAGGACGTGCCCTCCGAATCATACCCCTATAGCGAGAAGTCATCGGGGTATGTGGGAATGTTCTCCTCTGGTTCGGACTCAAAAGGGATAGTACCCCCAGCTTCAGAGTTTGCTTCATCTTGAGAGTCGTGGACGTCCTCAGGGACGTCGGTCCTTGCTGTATCTGATGGGAGGGTTGTTTCCTCAGGCTCATCTCCTTGGAACATCGAATTATCGTGGATGTTCTGAGGAGTGCTACCCCCAGTCCCAGCAACCCCCAGTGGTGTGGACGATGAATCTCCCACTGTAGCAGATTTCGTCTTTGAACGGGTACCTTGGAAAACTCCGGTGGTGGGCACCCGTTTAGACGATAGTCTCTTAGTCATAGTGGTTGAAATCTTCGGGCTGGAAACATTGGTCTTCTTTCCTCTTCCATCGGCAGAGATTTTCTGAGTAGAGTTGCAGGAGACGACGGGAGGTGCCTCATCCTCTGAACATGGTTGTTGCAGTCTTTGAAAGATGGACTGCCGGTCTTCTCGTACCGTCGCGTTATTGCAACAGCAGTTGACGATGATTTGGGTGCAGTGGCGTCCGTGGGAGAATTTTTTGTACCCCGAGGCACCTTCTCTTTCCTTGCGTTTGTGGAGGATGGCCTCACGCAAGTCAGATGGGTCCGGATCGACCATGTTTGCTCCCTGGATTTTGGGAGACTTTTGGAAACTTCTCTGTCCATTTGCCGTCGGGGGCTGGACTCGAGTGGTTCTGTACAACTTTCCATCAGAGGCCCATATAACAGTATGTGGGACGCTCGGATGGTCAGAGGTCGGATCAGCGGACCGAGCTTGCCAAGCTCGTGCTGCCCTAGACTTCTTCACTCTAGTACGTGAGGGCACATAGTAGAAAGAGTCTAAGTGGTGCTGGAGAGAGTCAGACATGTCTTCTTGGGAGCACAAGAGATCAGGACCATAGGAGAGGCGGTCGAAGACAGAGCCGCACGGAGTAGGCGTCATACGACTGGAATCAATAATCTTTATGCGGCTGGCAGTCGTAGCCGCATAGGTCTCCTCCATGTGGCTGGAAATCCTGGCCGCATGAGTGTTCTCCATGCGGCTGGAAATCCTGGCCGCATGAGTATTATGCATTTGGCTAGCAGTCTCAGCCGCATGGTCATCATTCATGCGGCTGGCAATCTTGGCCGCATGAGTCTTCGTTTTGCGGCTAGTACCCTTGTTCGGTTTCTTCCTAGAGCACATAGAATCGCTCTTTGTTCCTACAAGTCCAGCATCATAGTACTTTTCTCTGCCGGACTTGGGGACAGCAGAGTCCTCTATGGCTTGAAGTGGGACCGTACGAGAGTTGCCTTCGCCGTCTTGGGCAGCAGAGAGTACTCTGTCCAGAGCTTGGGGAGGAGCAAATGACTTTGGCCTCCACTCGCTGCGAGCTTTCTTTGTGCGGATTCGCTTCTGGACCGGGCCAGCGCTTCTCTCAGAGAGCATTTCTTCAAATGCCTGTTGGTCGAAGCGGACGACCATCTTCTGTTGCGTGGAGCCAAGTTTGGCTGCATCCGATTGCGTCACCAACTCCTCAGCCGTGGAGAAGTTTGTCCCCAACAGAGTCGCCATCGTGTTTGCCATTGATTGTAAAAGAACAGAACAATTGTCGGAGGACTGAACTTAGGATAATTTTGAAATTTTGTAATTTAGTCCTTTAATAATGATATTTAAATCATGATATGATTTTTGGTAATTTTTAAATCATTTTAAAACTATTTTAAATCATGACTTATGATTTTGGTGTTTTGATAGTGTAACCTTGGAGACTGGTTGACCTAGAGCCTAACTAAGTTATTGGGATACATATTTGTCATTTTAGCCTAGAGGGTATTTTGTTATTTTTAGGGTTATTTGAATTTAATATAATTTATTTGAATTTATGATTTATTTTGAGTTGATTTGAATGATGGTTGAATAGGTTGACTTTGACTAGTATTGACCTTGGTGGACTGACCAATTAGTTAATCCTAGTCATGACCACTTGGTTAGATTATGAAACCCTAGTTTAACCTAAGTTAATAATACTCTACTCATTAGAATTTATTTGGAGAGATTAGGAATTGATTAGGCTAGTTAATGGCTTGTGATTTTACAAGTCATGACTTATGGCTTAAGGCCCATAATCCAATTAGTGAAACCAAAGCCCTAACCCTAGCATTTATGACCAGCCACCTTGGTATTCCCCCTCTATTTAATGCCTCCTAGAAATTAGGGCTAGCCTCCATTAGGAATATTTGCAAGTTTTAGAAAGAGGTGAGTCTCCATCTTCATTAATTCCTAGAAATTCCATTTCAATTCCTGTTTGCCATTGATTGTAAATGAACAGAACAATTATCGGAGGACTGAACTTAGACTCACAATACAAACTCGCTTGTACAAAGAAAGCCTAGGGACGAAAACCTAGGTACAATAATCTAAGTATAATTGTTTATTTTAGATTCTGGGAGGTGACGGTAGAGGCTCGGAAAAGCGACGGCAGCTCTGCCTTACTCCTTGGACGATCGGGTGCAGCCTTGGCTCTGTAGAAGAACTGCTTGGCGTTGATGAAGAAATGCTCTCCTTTCAATTTCTCTCTGACTCTCTGGATCCGAGGGGGGAAGTGCTCTCTCTCTCTCTGCTCTCTGCTCTCTGCTCTCTGCTCGTCTATGTCTCTCTCCTTCGTCTCTCCGTCTTTTTTTGTGCTTGTTGCAAAGGAATGGCACCTTGCTATTTATAAGAGTGGGGGGCATCATTAGGGTTTACAATGATTACCCATTCTCAAAAGTCGACAGTTAAGGATCAATGAATCTGGGCCGTTCATAATAGATTTGAGCAATTAATGTGATTGCATCAAATCTCTGTAGGAAATTAATGATGATTGTCATAAATCCTCATGATTTGTTATGCCAAGCTCGGATCTTCTGCCACGTGTTCAATTTGATTGATTGCAAATAATCTAATTTGATCCCAATATTTTATTAGGATTTGTTGATAGATTTCGGTCGATTTGATGCCACGTGTCCCATTATCATGCCACGTGTCTTAACCGCGAGCCACTTAAAAAATCTGAGCCGTATGAGGACTGCTCTCCATTGAGCCGCATAAGGCTGGCCACGTGTCAATGCTGCTTGGGAGTGTCCCCTGAACATTTGAACCGTATGGTGGTGATCTGAGCCGCACGAGCGTAGATGACCGCATGATGGGTGCTTTCTTCGTGAGCCGTATGGAGATAGTCCTCGTGAGCCGCATGGAGATAGCCTCTGCTTGAGCCGCATGGGGTAGTTCTCGTGAGCCGCATGGGATAGCTTCTGCCTGAGCCGCATGGGTGGTCTCTGTCTGAGCTGCATGCGACTGTCCACGTGTAAAGGCCGCATAAAGGTCTTTTGGGGTTTGTCGGATTGTGTCAGAGATATCCTTCGTTTCCCTAGGAGTCTGCCATTATGACAGAGTCATTATTGCATCTTTCTGTCATTGGTCAGAGCTGTCAGCCGTCAAGGCATTAAATACGGTAGAAGACAAAGGAAAGAGCTGTTGAGGACCGCGTGGCTCCTCTCTGGGCCGCATGGGACTATTCGAGCCACATAGACGCTTGAACCGTATGGATCCCTGAGCCGTATGGGCTCTCTGAGCCGCATGGGGATCCTGTTAATTTTGGGCCGCATAAGGCCCCCCTGTTGCCTTTGGGCCGCATGAAGCTTTCTGAGCCGCATGAAGCATTCTGGATTTTGAGCCGCATAAAATCCTCATGGGCCGCATGGAGCTTTCTGGGTTTTCAGTCGCATGAGACTCCCCTTCTTTTCTTGTGCTTGTGAAGGATAACATCTCGTAAATCAAGGACATCTCGATCAACCTTTGCACTCGCTTTGTGGACCCGGGTATCTCGAGCACACGAGTGCGTAAGTATCATGTTCGCTCCCCGATGCGGGACTAGTAAAAGTACTTGTCCTTGATCTTTGTTGGGAGACTCTTGAGAACCACCCTATCCGTTTACCGCCGGAGGCTGGACACGGGCGGTTCTGTACAACTTTCTATTAGAGGCCCGCATAGCGGGACGCTCTGATGGTCAGAGGTTGGGACAGCTGACTGAGCTCGACGAGCCCGCGCTGCCCTAGACTTCTTCGACTTAGCACCCGAAGGTGCATAGTAGGAAGAGTCCAAGTTGGAAGGAAGGAAGAGAAGTAGGTGCCCTTTTCAAAGGAGGCAAGGGGGCTCTATTTATAGAATGGAGTGAGCCCTTTCTTCTTCTCCTTTTCGATGTGGGACTAAAAGCAATATTTTCCATGCTTCTACAATTCCTTTTCCACCCAAACCAATTGCAATAGGCTCTAAATTTAGTTTACTTGCTGTTGGTATTGAGAAATTTCAGGGAAGAAACAATTTGGGAGAGTTTTGGAAGCTTGAGGAACCATTCTCATTTGGAGCTTTTTGAGCTTTGCAAAAGTATAGGTAAATTCTAATCCTCACCATGAAATGTTGATTTTATTACATATCTAGGAAGCCCTAGGCCTAATCTAACTTTAGGACTAGCTAACCCTAGGTTTCGAGTCCTATACGTGTCCGTATCGGACACGTATCAGTTCATGAATGCATGTGTTTGATGAAATGCCCCAAAGGGCATTTCGATTTGTTTTTAGGAATATTTTTGAATAGGAATTTAGGTTTTTACCTCGCTTATGTGATTCCATTGCTCTGAGATTGTATTCGTGTCGAGTCGTGTCGCCACGGACATACGAACACGCGGGTGCACACGCGCACGCGCGGGTACTGTAGCTGCCCTGCTGCTCGGGTGCGTTCGCGCAGCGGACACGCCACTTTGTCATGTGATTTTGGACACACGTGTTGGGACACTGACTGACACGAGGTTCCTAGAGTTTCACGAACTCTCGTGTCGTGTCGGACACGGTATCACGTGTGCACGAGTAGTGCACTGTGCGTGTACGTGCTGTGGTTTGTTCTGTGTATTTATTTCAGTTTTTAATGCTTTAAATCATGTTATTATTTACTAATCTAGATCCTAACATGTCTAATTATCTATGATAGATTAGGATTACATGATAGTTTAGGGTTGAATGGAATATTTGGATTCGAACATTGGGTTAATGGCAATACACTGATACATCCCTAATACTTGTTTTTTTTCCAGTATTTTCCTAAACTATTAAACCCCTGTTTATTGATGTTCTTTCACTGTAAATTACCCCCACATGATTGTTGATTCATATTAATGAAGTATTTAAATTCAAATGGGCTTTTGGATGTGTTAATGGAATTTGGACATGTGAGTTGATTTCGAATAGTCATGACTGATATGTAAACTGTTAACTTCCTGTTTAAACTGAGAATTTGGGTCCTTCTTTCCTGTAAACTGAATTGAATGATATTTCCTTCTTAATATACTTTATTGCCTATAACCTGAGATCATTTTCCAGTTTTTACATTGTTAATGCCACTGTTCTTTCCTTTTGACATTTCCCTGATTTTAATGTAACACATGTACACTGTTTTACATTGACACAAGAACACAATATACTTCACTGATATTCTTTCATGCCAACTGATTTTTGATTCCTATACCTGAGTATTTCATCCCTCAATGAACTGAAATGTGAGGGATTCCTGAGTATGGGAATTGGTCATATATTGGTTCAAATTGAATTCGAAATTAAGAAACTGATAATGGTTTCCTAAACCTGAGAATGAAAGCTTTTCATACCTAAGATTGTTTCCCTTCCTATTTTCCTGGGATGTGATTCCAGTTGTCATTCATGGAATTCCAGTTAGCACCACACACAGGTTATTGCCTAGCCATGACTGATTTTGATTATATGCCAACTGTTGTGTATTGTTTGGGTATTAGCTCACTGATTTCAGGATATTTATATCAATGTACTTACTATTTTGTACCCACTGATTTCTTAATATCCTGCTAACACACACCCTAATGCCACACTGTTTTACCCTCACTGTTCCTGTTTTCCCTGTTTTCCTGCAATCACAGCCTCATGCCATATCACACACTCACACACACATCCTCACTTGACAACACTCTCATGTCTCACTAGCACACACACACAACTCTCTGGACACCCTCTTGTGACACTCACTGTTTTCCTCTATGTGGCACTCACACCCACACTTGAACACATACACATTCATTTCCTATTTCTCTATGTATGAGTACATATATACATGTATATATATTTGTGAGATATACATATATGTATCCTATATAATATGTGTGTACTATTGTATATATTAGATATATATGAAATGTGTTATACATATAGGTGGCCTATATGCTAGTGTATGTTTCTATATTATATTATATAGCTATATAAATATGTGTATTATATTAGATGTATATATTTGACATGTGTATTTGTGTTTTGGTTTGGTTCATAGGCATGGTATACCCGTACTAAGTTCATGTATTCACATGTTCTCATGTGCCTTCATGTACTATCATGTGCCTCATGTACTACTCATTACATGAGTTCACATATCTTTAGCTGTATTCATGTGCCAATAACGTAACTTGAATGGATCCTTGTGTATTGATTGGGGCGGGGTGAGTAGAATTGGTTATGTGATCATTATCCCCAGTAGGTATTCATGTGCCTCTTAGTTGTATTCATGTGCCCCTAAGCCGTTTACATAACCATATTGTACTCTAAATCACTTAGCCACTTACAGTCTTTACTTATCATGTATTTACTTTCAGTTACAAAATATCTCCTGTTTTCCCGTATTTCCTTTTCAGCATTTTCCTGTATTTTACTCTATTGTATGCTTTATACACCTAACCTGCTATGAACTGTTTTGAGAGATATGTGCTCGTTCCCGTCCTGATTGGACCTGTTGAAAATTTTACAGAGGACGAGGAGGAGGCCTGCTTAGATACTTTCTATAGGACAGCCTTAGAGACACTTGCGATCCGGACTTCCAGTCGGACCCCTTAGCTGTAGAGACTGTTGCTCCATAGATATCTTTATCTTATTTCTTGTATTGGAGATTTGAGTTGTTATTTGGATCTGTATTATTTCTGGTTGTCAGTGGAGTTTATCATAGACACTTAGCTTTCTCTCTATTGTATTACTGTGGATTTGGATCTTGCATCTTTTATATCATTCTATCTTATCGTATTCTACCTTAGATGTGATTGAGATATATTCTGTTATGTCACCCCCATTCGGAGAGTATAACTGTTTATTACCTTAAACTGTTAGATGTTGTGACCTAGGACAGCGTTCTACCGTCGACACTACGGCGTAGGCTGAGCGTTGTTACGTACTCGTACCCTCACAGTGGGTGCGGATCGTAACACATTTTTAGTGGTGGCCCATGCAGGTCGAGTTTATGTAGTGGTATTCGAACTAGAGTATCACTACAGCATGCAGTAGGATTAGGATTTTTTTTTGAAGGTACTCAATCACAGTTAGGACTCCTTGAGAGATTCCTGGGACGACCCTTGAGAATCTTATTTAAACTTCAATTTGAAATCCTTTCCCTTGTTTTGTTCGCTCTCGCTCCTTGATTATTGAATTTGATTTTGATGGATCGTTGTTGATTTTGATTTTTCTATCGAGATGAATTTTATGGCCTGAGTTACGATATTTTCTGATAACATATGTTGACGGGGATAACAGGGATGGTAAAACGTCTACTTGATTATGGAACCTGTAGTTTATCGCAGCCATATTAGCTGGCGTGGCAAAAACATAGGGACCTGACTTCGGATGTACGTATCTTGGTTATGAGATTTGGAATTTCTCGCAGCTATACTAGTCGGCGTAGCGAGAATTTCAGACGACATGATTATAGAGGTGCATGCCCCAGTTATGGAATCTATTGTTTATCGCAGCCTTGCTTACTGGCATGGCGAGGACTCTGAGTAACATAATTTTGGACAGACGCATATGATTATCAGATTGTATCTTGAGAAAGTTTTTAAACATATCATCTCTATCATACCATTCTGTTGTTATAAATTGTATTCCATCATCAAATAACTTAGGAGTAGGAGTATGAGTAGGAGTAGCTTAGCTGTTATTATAAATCTAGTGTAACTTCTTGCTATAATTTTTTTTTTCTAATACAATGAATCGATGATTTTGCTAGACCTTAACTTGGATTTGATATTATAGCTCTGGTTTCAAAATGGTTCTTTCTTTTAAACAGATAAACAGAACAGATTTTATCATTATTTTCTTCTTGCCATTATTTTTTGTATTACCTTAAAATATATAAATATAGTGGACACAGATGCTTGCCTGACACGTATGCATGCTACACTTGATTACCAACCTATCTAAATGCATATTAATATGTTGATGTTAATTTCTCAAAATCCCAATATTTCTAATATAGTATAGTATCAGTGACTAGTTCTCTGTTTTTCCAGATTAAATTCATAAATTAAATGTAAATTTTATGTTATTAGTCGTTGTTTACATCACTGCACATGTATGTTATATACAGGGTTTCAAGTTTTAAAGAAATTGGTTGAGTTTTGTGTTTGAATTTGTCAAATCTGAGACTGTGTGCATATTAACTCTTTAAGCCTGAATTCTAAGTGATTAGTCAATTTGCAGTTTTTTAAAATATGAAGTTTTGAGCCGTATACATTGTTGTATATAGGGATATAATGTTAGGTTTCATACTCTTACATGTTAGGTTGTGGTTGTGGTAAACGTTGGGTTGGTTTTGATGTTCGAATTTCTCCAAAATCCTGAAAACTGAATACATGTTAACATTTTTACATTGCTTTCAAATGTGTAGTTCAATTTCAGATCTAATATGTAATGTTGAACTAAACTGAATGATTGAACCCTTTATTTCAAGTTTTAACCCATGTACACTTGACACTCTACACTAATGTTCACAACTGCCATGTAAACCTAACTCTTCATCTCCATGTTATGTTCATAAATCTATATAGATACATATATATATAGTTTATGCATACATGTTATAATGTATATAGATACATAATTAAATCTCTACCTCTCTATACATATAGATATACATATATATATGGTTAGCCATGCATGTTATGAGTAAATAGTTTGTGCCTTGTAGACTGTTTAACCAATATGCCATGAATAGTGTAACTTGATAGCTATTGTTTTGAGACCCAAATCCTTCTATACACTTTCATGTATATTTCACACACACAAGCCTACTATCTAACTATATGAACATGTCCACATACACCCATACACACACTAACCACATAACCTTTATATAATGTTAGCTTTTCCCTCTCTAACACTCTCTCTTTCTATATATATTATATTGTGATTGGATTCAATGCTATTGACTTTCGTTCCTTAAACTTTTAGTTTTGATTTTTCTTAAATAGTACCCCTTATAGATGATTAGTAGTTATCTTATTTTATTTTTGATAATTACCAGTTTTTATATAGGATGGTAGACTGCCTTACAGCCTTGATGATTGTTGTTTTTGTAACTTTTCTAGTTCAACACCCTTGATTGCTTGTATGTTTTGATACCCTGTGATTGTTTTGGTCTAGTGTGACTAGTATACCTAGATGAGACTTTCATTACCAGTACCGTATGCCATGACCCTATATGCCGTCCTTTTAAATTGTATGATTGATTAAGTTTTGAGACCTTGATTGTTTGGGTTGACCTAGAAGGGGTACGATCATCTTAATTTCGAGGACGAAATTTTTCTAAGGTGGGTAGGATTGTAACACCCAGTTTTCCAAATGAGGGTAATTTTGAAATTTTGTAATTTTAGTCCTTTAATAATGATATTTAAATCATGATATGTGTAACACCCAGTTTCTAAAATGAGGGTAATTTTGAAATTTTGTATTTTAATTTATTTAATTATGATATTTAAATGATAATATAATTTTTGGTGATTTTTAATCATTTAAAAAAAAACATTTTAAAATCATGACTTATGATCTTGGTGTTTGACTAGTGTAACCTTAGAGCCTAGCCATGTCATTAGGATATTTGACTAGTACATTTTAGCCTAAGAGGGTATTTTGGCCATTTTAAGGTTTATTTGAATTTATTATGATTTATGGGAATTTGTGTGAATTTAATATTAATTAAATAATGCTATGTGTTATGTTAGTCTTGACTAGTTGAGACCTTGTAGAACTAACCCTAGTTGGTGACCCTAGTCTAACTCTAGTTAACCTACTCTTAGTCATTAGGAATTAGTTTTAAGGTAGGAAGGATTACTTAAGTGAAATTAGTCCATGACTAGTGACTTAAGTCAATGACTTATGACTTAGCAATTTAAAGCCTAGTGTTTAAGCCATAGGTCCATGACTTAGGCCCAAAACCAAATTAAACCCACCCATGGCAGCCAACCTAGGGTTCCCACCCCTATTTAATGCCTCCTTCATTTAGGGTTAGCCTCTCTTGGAAATAGATCTCAAGTTTAGAAAGAGGTAAATCTCCAACCTTAGAAATTTCTAATTAATTCATTTTAGCTCCTTTTTAGTCCTAGTCTTTTGTAATAGGATCTAATTTATGTTTATATACTGATTTTGGAGGAGCACCTCAGTTTGCATGCCATTTGGAGATTTGGAGTTGCCATTTGGAATCCCCTCTTTGAAGCTTTTCTTGAGTTTTGATACTCAATAGGTAAATCATCTAACCTCATAGTTTTTCCTGATTTCTTTGCATATAAGGTTAGGTTTTAGGGTTTCCTAGCTGTCCCCAAAATTTGGGCACGATTTGTGTCCGTATCGGACACGTATCATGATAGGTGCATAGGTGTTTGTAGAAATGCCACTTAGGAAATTATTTTTGTATTTTTGAAATGTAATTACATGGATTTGTAGATCTTGATGTGTGTATCGATTTTTGTGAAGGTGTCCTAGTGTTTTGTGTCCTTTTGTGTCCTATTTTTGTACGTGGACACGCAGCACGGGCCCGTAGGCCGTGTCCTGCATCACGGGCTCAATTTCTCTGGACACAGGACACGTCGTGTCCTGAAATTTTGGGGGAATCTTGGGGCAATGTCTGCCACCAAGCTCCCAAAATTTGGGAAGGCCTTGTGGTCTGTGCACGGAGATATCGACGTTGCACTGGCCGTGCACTGTCGTGCGCGAGCTGCTGTACGCGTGCACATGCACGACTGACACACGTGTCGTGTCGTGTCTGTGGGACTCGTGGACTCGATTCAGGGTGACACAGTACTAGACCTATCCTAGGCGTACCTCTGTACACGAGCACGTGTCGTGTTGTGTCGTGTGTCACGTGTTACACGCGCGTGCACGCGTGCACGACGATTTTATGTGCACTGTCGGGTGTCTGTGTACACGTGTAGTTTGGATACGATTCGTGTCCAATTCCTGGACATGAATACATCCTATAGTAGCTTCCCATATATATTATCAATTACCAACCCTTGGTTTGTCGTCTTGATGTGAATTTAAATTCGAAAATTCGAATTTCCTATTGAACACTGTCATGCACTGATACGGGCAGGAATTGGGTTTCCTATTTTTTTTAAATTGATTATTAACTGTTTTTATTGATGATTCAATGAGTAAATTAGCTACCTACATGTTTGATGAATGTTATTCAAGTTCACTTTGATCTGTGCTATGCACAGGGATCATGGGAATGGGTTTTGAACATTGGATTGGGGGTTTTACTGCCAACAGTTTCAGAAATAAACCTGAGAATAATTTCTCAGTACACACACCCTACATCCTATTTTGTAATCTGAAGTCTAATTGATTTTTCAGTTGTCTAGTGATCTCACAAAATGGTTAGTTCATGTTTTACTTCAATATTACATTCGAATAGGTTTTGATTTGAGGAATGGAATTTAGGCATTGGAGTTAAATCGAATGTAATTAACTGATTTCTTCTCAATACCTGAATTAGAATGATTTATTTCATTCCTTAATGAACTGTCAATAGTTATTCGTAAACCTGAAATAGAGTTATATATGGGACTGTCATTGGTTAGAACTCATCAAACTGAGTTGAATTCCTATTTTAATATTTTTCCCTATTTTCCACTGTACATACAAGTTCACACAAATGTATCCCTCACTGATATTCCCATTTAACACAGGAATGACACTCTACACAAGTTTTATTACACACATTGCCTAACACTACACCTTCCTAATATCATTCACTGTTTTCTACTAACACAGGATACCCTCACTGTTTTCCTTTTTTCAGGATTTCACACCCACACTCTAAATTACTTAGGCACTTTCCTACACTATATAACCTTCACACACCCATGTTATATCACATATATTCCCTTGTGACACATGCTCTCATGTCACTCTACATATACACACACATTTAGTCCACTGTTCCCTCTTCACATACATTGGCACACACATTCTGATTCCAGAATTCTTGCACATGTCTAAACACACACATGCCTACATATCCAAATGACACACACACACACATAACCCTATTACACAAACCACCATATCACACACAACTGAGAACTGAAATCCTCTCACACATGTGAGTTTAACTCACACACACAATCTACACACACACACACACACATACACATTATAATTCCAGTTTTCCTCACATTGCACTCCTCTATGATACACACACTTTCCTCTCTCTCACTTCACTGTTTGCAATTTCTGTCACACACAGCCACACATGGCCCTCACACCCTCATGAATCACACACATGGCTGTCCCATTACACACACCCTACTCTATTCCTACCACTGTACACACACAAAATTGCCATGGCACATATACACACTCTCATGATTTCACACTGTTTTCCACACTACACACACAGCCTCCCATCTAAACACACACACACACCCTCTCACCACATACACTGTTTTGAGATTCACAGAAACCTGAGAATTTCCAAGCCTTTTGTTCCATTGATTGATTGGTTTTATTGCAAGTGATTCCTATATTTAACTGAGTTTTAGTTGTAATGTTTAACTAAAATAAAAACTGGGATATATTTTCATCTAGACTAATAATTAATTATGATAATGCTAAGCTAGGCAATGATGTTAAAATAGTAAAACACTGGGATGTGAAATATTTTGTATATTTTGCTGCCATAGATTGCAAAAGCTAATCCTGATCTGTTAGATGCTACATAGCCATTTTAGTTTATCTAGTATATGTTCAAAACTTCAATGATCTCTGTTATTTTGCTATTATTTTTAGAGCACACTTTAGTACATGACAATCACAACTTTGTTTATGACTTTTATCATATTCTATTTTCATGAATTCACAGAGGGGCATGTGCAGTAATTAGGCATGTCAATGGGTGATACAATGTAGGATACAATGTATATAGGCTTGTATGATATGTAAAATAGGTAATACAATATATGCATGAATAATGTAGTATGTAAATTGTAGGTTTGATAGCTTGTATGGACTTGTGTATGGTATGTGAGTTTTAGCCTAGGCTTGGTTAGGCCTAATGAGACTTGTTAGACTTGTTGGGCTAGGACTTGACCTAGTTGACCTAGTTTGACTAGTCTAGTTGACTAGAGTTGACTGAGAGTTGACTTTGGTCTAGTTTGACCTAGACAGCATGCAGATGCATAGTAGATTACATTTATCATCCCCTGTATACATCTTGACTTGTGTTGCTCTAACTAGGAGTCAGGTACCTCATCTCGGACAGTACATTTACTTTAGACATTCAGATACGAGGTGAGTACATTCTCTGACCGTTTCATACTTGTCTGGATTTACATTCTTGCTCTAGATTACTGTACTTGATGCTGACACGATCGTTATAACGGATTGGTACTATATAGATCTTCTTCTGAGATGTTATCTCCTTGTATTCACTAAATACATATTGTGATGTGCGTTTTACTTACATGTTATATTTATTGAATACCCTTATCATTGTACACTCATTGTGCATATTGTACTATCATTATCACATTGAGCCATTGTACAAGCCATTGTACAAGCCATTGTACAAGCCATTGTATAAGGTAACGTAACTGAATTGGATCCTTGTGTATTGATTGGGGAGGAAGAGTAGAAATGGTTATGTGATCAATCCTATTGTATAAGAAATTGTATATGTCCATTGTACACCCACGTACAAAGGAGTCCCATTTTATTGTATAACCTAACCCGTTTACATAACCATATTGTGCTCTAAATCACATGTTGCTTACAGTTCTTACTTATCATATATAGATATTTCCTATTATCAAATCTCTGCTATTTTCATATACAATCTTCTTTCGGCATTTTCTGTACCTTACTCTATTGCATGCTTTATATTTCCTAACATGATATGAACTGCGTGAGATATTTTGTGCTTGCTCCCGTCCTGACTGGACCTGTTGAAAATTTTACAGAGGATGATGAGGAACCCTGTACCCCTTACTTGGAGCTTGCCTAGTTGACACTCGCGACCTGGACCCCTGGGGAGGTTCAGGCAGCCGCTCAGGATGATACCTTGCATAGTGTAGATAGCTTAGACTGTTCTTTCTTTTCGTGTTTAGCTGTTGTCTTTATTTTCAGAGTTCTATATTTTAGAGTTGTTGAGACTGGTAGTTGTTGAGACTCAGTCATTTCATTCTACTGTACCTCAGTTGAGGATTTCTTATCTATTTCTATCGTGCTACATTCTACCTTAGATTGTGATTGAGTTGTACCTCTGTGTTGGCCTCCTTTTGGAGAGTATATTCATGTTATGTAGTTATAGTTCATGACCTAGAACAGCGTTCTACCGCCGACACTGCGGCGTAGGCTGGGCGCTGTTACGTACTCGTACCCTCACGGTGGGTACGGGTCGTGACACGTTTTTAGTGGTGGCCCATGCAGGTCGAGTTTATGTAGTGGTATTCGAACTAGAGTATCACTACAGCCTGCAGTAGGATTATGATATTTTTTTGAGGTACTCAATCACATTAGGAAAAACTCTTAATCAGATTCCTTTTATCCAAAATTGCTGCTTATTGATTTCCCTTGAATATAAACTGTCCTCTTTTGAATTTTCGCTTCATTCTCAGAAATTACTTCTTGTTTTGATCTGTTTTCATGATGGTTATGGAGACACGATCTTATCGCTCCGGTTCGGGGAATACTATCGAGAGGCTGGCCACCTCTCGTCCTGTTCATCAGGGCCTCGAGACCGCAGTTTCTGTTGTGCCAACTCAGGTTGGCGTTTCTGCTACATTAGAGGTGCACCTCTATCCGTACAGAGACTTTCTCCCGTCATTTCTGATTTCTCTCAGCAGCAGCAGTTCATGCAGCATCAGTAACAGGCCAGAGGAAACCAGCAGGGCGAGCTATCGTCAGGACTGTCGAGGATACACAGACCATTAGAGATCTTGCTGCAAGTTCCGTTCTTCTCAATTCCATTCCCGAAATTATCTTTTATAACTACCTTGAAATCCGATTCCATCTGTTCCTTGCTGATTGATTAATTTTGTCATGTTGTTCTTTTGCTATGTTGGTTTTTTTTCAAAAAATTATGTGGGCTAGGTCACCTAAATCATGGGATCTAGAATCTTCGATAGTCGTGTTAGTTGGCATAGTGAGGACACGTAGTCAGATTTTGGATGTATTTTTCGGGTATAGGAATTTAAGGTTTTCGCCGTCACATACGGCAGTACAAAAATTTTAAATACTATGAACCTAAGGGTACGTACCTTAGTCAAGGGCTCCGTGATTATCGTAGCGTTGCTCACTAGCATGATGAAGACTCTGGACAACATGATTTTGGGCAGACGCATATGATTAACAGAGTGTATCTTGAGAAGGTTTTAAACATCATACCCTTTTGATTGTTATAAATGACTTAGGAGTAGGGACATTTTAGTTTTGTAGAACTTATTCATAAATAGTTCCTTCATAGTATAATGATATGACGACTTGTAGGATGTCGGTACCCTAGAGATAGTAGTTAGCATTGGTATTAGAATAGTAACCTAATGTAGGTGATTCTCCTGATTTCTATAATACCAACCAGTTTGCATATATAGGATGTTAGTATGCCATACAACCTTGATGATTATTTATTGTTTTCCTTTATCCTTCCAGTGAGGCACCCAGTGACCAAAGCCTGTCCTTGAGTATAGTTGTAGTTCACCTAAGACTGAGAGGCCTATATACATATAGATTGCAGATGATATACTTAGGATATATGGGATGGGTTGTTGTTCTTGAGTTTATGTATATGTGGTATTTGGGATGGGTGTGCTTAGTTTGTAGGTATTTAGTTAGGGGTGACTTGATAGGATTGGGAAGTTAAGAGCTAGCCTATTATAGAGTTTCTCTTTTGATAAATTCTAGTCGCCAAAACTTAGGTAGCTAGCATAGGTAAAATCCTAAGAAGTTGACCAGCTGATGACCAAGTACTAGAATGTTGAGAAAATTGACTAGTGATTGACCCTTGACTATGTTTGACCTAGAAGGACTACTACCATTTTAATTTCGAGGACGAAATTTTTCTAAGGTGGGTAGGATTGTAACACCCAGTTTCTAAAATGAGAGTAATTTTGAAATTTTGTATTTTAATTTATTTAATTATGATATTTAAATGATAATATGATTTTTGGTGATTTTTAATCATTTTTAAAAAAAAACTATTTTAAAATTATGACTTATGATCTTGGTGTTTGACTAGTGTAACCTTAGAGCCTAGCCATGTGATTAGGATGTTTGACTAGTACATTTTAGCCTAAGAGGGTATTTTGGCCATTTTAGGGTTTATTTGAATTTATTATGATTTATGGGAATTTGTGTGAATTTAATATTAATTAAATAATGCTATGTGTTATGTTAGTCTTGACTAGTTGAGACCTTGTAGAACTAACCCTAGTTGGTGACCCTAGTCTAACTCTAGTTAACCTACTCTTAGTTATTGGGAATTAGATTTAAGGTAGGAAGGATTACTTAAGTGAAATTAGTCCATGACTAGTGACTTAAGTCAATGACTTATGACTTAGCAATTTAAAGCCTAGTGTTTAAGCCATAGGCCCATGACTTAGGCCCAAAACCAAATTAAACCCACCCATGGCAGCCAACCTAGGGTTCCCACCCCTATTTAATGCCTCCTTCATTTAGGGTTAGCCTCTCTTGGAAATAGATCTCAAGTTTAGAAAGAGGTAAATCCCCAACCTTAGAAATTCCTAATTAATTTATTTTAGCTCCTTTTTAGTCCTAGTCTTTTGCAATAGGATCTAATTTATGTTTATATACTGATTTTGGAGGAGCACCTCAGTTTGCATGTCATTTGGAGATTTGGAGTTGCCATTTGGAATCCCCTCTTTGAAGCTTTTCTTGAGTTTTGATACTCAATAGGTAAATCATCTAAACTCATAGTTTTTCCTGATTTCTTTGCATATAAGGTTAGGTTTTAGGGTTTCCTAGCTGTCCCCAAAATTTGGGCACGATTTGTGTCCATTTCGTGTCCGTATCGGACACGTATCATGATAGGTGCATAGGTGTTTATAGAAATGCCACTTAGGAAATTATTTTTGTATTTTTGAAATGTAATTACATGGATTTGTAGATCTTGATGTGTATATCGATTTTTGTGAAGGTGTCCTAGTGTTTTGTGTCACGTCCCAGACCCGAAATACCGGGGGACGGGGACGGACTTGGCCAGCTACGTATTACGGGTAGAAGAAATACCGAATAATACGATCAATGCTGTAAACTAGACAAGGGGGTGCATACTACATACAAGTCTCGCTAGGGTCACATGACATCTATTGTCTCAATCAATGAATCAAGTAGCAGTAAATAAAGAGCATATATGATAAAGCAGTAAGGCGTCCCAAACGTTCAGTCAAAATGTTCTTGAGATCTGGCTTTACAAAACATAGCCAGATGATATGATGAGGTATACACAATCGCTATCAGCTGCAGTCTGAATTAATTACAATTATGTAAAAACAAGTGCTAGACAGTCCGACTAACAGGTCGGTGCCAAAACGGCAAAAGTAAAGTAAAGAACAAGACGAGTAGGGAGTCAAGGAACCCACTCGTGGCCTCCTGCGATCATCCTTCTAGTATTGACCATCTTGAGGGTAGAAGTAAGCTGAGTCCTCGGGAGCTGGCTCTAGATCTGGCCATGCAAAACCAGAGAGGTTAGACCTCCAATAGCAAGCACCACAAATGAAGCACGACATGAAGAATTAAAACCAGTAATAAGGGTTAAGGATATAAATAAGATAAATAGATCTTTGCCTCTTACTAAGGTACGCCTAGCGTCTTGACACTCCGAACCAACTCCCCAACCAAACAAGGACAGAAGTTGGCCCGTCATGTCAGGACGTTCAGCTTACCTCAATAGTTGGCAAAGTAGGATACAACCCACAATCAAATCAGTTTAAGCGGCCAGACAATTACTACGGCTTACTACTAGTGAGCTCCAAGTTACCCTGGAACCATGCATTAGAGAATTTCTCAGTTCTTACTATAGACAAACAAGGCTGGTCGATCCAATAATCAGTTGCGCCATGCGGTGAAACGAGTCCCAGCGGGACGCTCGTCGATCGGGAAAATTAAACCGGATACCACTCCCTGCCCGTGTGGTAGATATGTAGTATCTGTGGGAACCAGCCGACGTGTCGGGACACTATTTATCCCAAGGACGGCCGTCATGTAAGAACTCAGAAATCCATTCTCTCCATGCAGTAATTATTTTATTTAACTTAGTTGGCCCTATGTTAATTGAAATCTCATGTCGTGGATCATGAGTATTTTGCATGAGTACTTTCGTACAAGGTACGATATGCGTAACTCTACAACGATGCCAGTGCGGTTGGGTTGTAGGTCCTACATAGCGTAATGCAACAATCAAACCTATCCACGGGATAATCATACCTTGACAGTAGGATACACGTGCTGCTTTTGTAATACGAAATTAATTATCGGTGCCATAACACCTACTCAAATTCATGTACATAATTATAAGTTGGAGATCAGCACGGTTACATTGTCAATGATCGGGATCAGCCAGTCGTTCTCAATGGTTCATACATGAACGTGTCCCATTCAGTACAATAAGACGACTAGCCAGTCTCTTAGTTCCAGATATAGGAACGCATGATCAATATTAAGTTAGGATAACAATCATTGTCAATTCCTGACAAGGCATGGTAGTCAAAAGTTCAATATCAAGAATAAGAAAAACTTGCATAAAATAGTTGGTAACATATTCTTGAAGCCAAGGAAAAGATCTACAACTTTCATGTTGGAAGCTAGAAGAGATTCGGGCCAGAAAATAGTCAAAAAGAGCATCAAACAATCAAAATCAGCCAAAATCAGCCTCATGCGGCTCAACAATGCTTATGCGGCTCAAAAATCCTTATGCGGCTCTCAAAAATGCTTATGCGGCTCAAAAAATGGTCATGCGGCCAGAAATCCTTATGCGGCTCAGAAATCCTTATGCGGCTCAGAAATGGTCATACGGCCAGAAATGGTCATGCGGCCAGAAATGGTCATGCGGCCAGAAATCCTTATGCGGCTCAAAAATGCTCATGCGGCCAGAAATGGTCATGCGGCCAGAAATCCTTATACGGCCAGACACTATTCATCGTCCCTGGCAGAATCAGGACAGATGAACATAGAAGTTTGACCAAAATTGTTTTGGCCATAACTTCCTCAAATCAAGTCGAAATCTAACTTTTCAAAAGCCAAAATTGGGTAGAATTGAATTCTCTACAACATAGAACAATCAAAACATGGAAATGATGAAGTTTGATAGATCAAATCCCAAGAATACCAAAAAAGGGAAAAACTTAGATCTACACAAAGCTAACCATGGAAACAAAAACTACAAGTCCTAAACATGTAGAGAAAGAAGAGACAAACACAATAGACTAAAAATAAATGGAGATGCATAAAATCCTTCATGATTGTGCAAGATGTACTTGCCTCTCACAAGTGGGTTAGGGTTTGGTGGAGGAGTAAATGTGAATGAATGAAGAGAGAGAATGAAGGAAGAAGTTTTATATCAAGGTCAAGTAGATCTCCACCATTCATTCTCTCCACCAAATCCAAGCCATCCATTCCTTTCCATGTTGAACCAAACCAAACCAAGTTGGTTTACCATGAACCAAAATGAACCAAGTGCCAAGAAAAAGCAGAAAATAAAATACAGAAAAATAATTAGCATGAAATTAAAAGAATTAAATACAAAATAAATGCATGACAGATACTAAATAAATTTGGGCAAGCGGTATACGTATAAAAATACGCATTCCGGGAACGGGGAGTGATATCTCTACCCACCTTAGATAAATTCCGTCATCGGAATTTCAAATCCAAGCAGGTTAGAAATTTCAGGGCCAGGCACTAGCAATACAGCGAGCAATCAATCACCCTATGATACCCATCAACCACTAATATGCAACTATACTATCAATCCATGAAACCAAGCTACTAATCATACGGGGATATGCATGTGGAATCAAGACAATCAAGGCATATGGAAATAAAATATACCTTGTGAGTCAAACAAGTGTGGGTACCGCGATCGGATATCATCCTCCCGCTCCCACGTTGACTCTCCTAAGGAGTGATGGCCCCAAGCAACACGAACAAGGTTAATTGTTCGGTTCTTGAGTATCTTCTTCCTTCGGTCCAAAATGGACACAGACTGCTCTTCATAAGACAGGTTGGTACCCACAACCAGCTCAGAATGATCGAGGATATGACTTGGGTCTGATACATACCTACGTAACTGAGATACGTGAAATACATCATGCACCTCTCTTAACGAAGGCGGAAGGGATAAACGATAAGCAACATCGCCTACCCTATCAAGGATAACAAATGGGCCCACGTATCGCGGACTCAACTTCCCGCGAACACCAAATCTAATGACTCCTCGGGTAGGCGAAATCCGCAAGAACACGTGGTCCCCAACAGAAAATTCCAACGGCCTGCGATGCTGGTCTGCCCAATGACGATGTCGATCCTGTGCAACTCGAAGTCGCTCTCTAATTTCCTTAACAACCTCAACTGTCTGGACAATCATCTCTGGTCCCAACATCTTCCTTTCCCCAATATCATCCCATGCCAACAGCGATCTACACTTCTTACCGTACAGTGCCTCGAACGGAGCTATTTGAATACTAGCCTGGTAACTATTGTTATATGAAAATTCTACTAAATGCAGGTGACTCTTCCAGGATCCTCCAAAATCTAAAGTGCAGGCTCGTAACATATCTTTTAAGGTCTGAATGGTTCTTTCTGATTGTCCGTCCGTCTGCGGGTGGTAAGTCGTACTGAATCTTAACTTGGTACCTAGGCTCTGATGTAAACTCTTCCAGAAATGCGACGTAAAATGGGTATCTCTATCTGACATAATACTGATAGAAACTCTATGTTGCCTGACGATCTGCTGCATGTACATCTCTGCTAGCTTTTCTGTAGTCTGCCCTACTCTGAAGGGGAGGAAATGTGCTACCTTTGTAAGTCGATCCACTATAACCCAGATGGCATCCTTACCACTAGGTGACCTCGGTAATCCAGTCACAAAGTCTATTGTGATGTGCTCCCACTTCCATTCCGGGATAGAAAGTGACTGCAATAATCCTGCTGGCCTCTGCTGCTCTGCCTTCACTTGCTGACATATCGAGCAACGGGAGACAAATCTAGCTATCTTCCTCTTCATTCCGTTCTACCAGAAATGTTGTTTAATATTCCTGTACATTTTAGTACCTCCCGGGTGAATAGAATACTGAGAACTATGGGCCTCTGCCATAACCTCCTGTCTGATATCTCCACTAGGTACACATAGACGTGATCCATACCTAAGTGTTCCATCCTCATGAATTCTTATCTCCTTTCGGAGTCCTGACTCATATTCTGCTCTGAGCTTCTGAATCCTTGGGTCCTGTGTCTGAGCTGCCTTGATCCTGTCTACCAAGTCAGATTGAACTTGTAGACTAGCCAAGATCCCTACATCTCCAGGAAGTATAACCTCAATGCCCATCTCTCGAAGATCCTCTAGAATCTGCTTCTGTGATGTCAACATGAATGCACTGCCCCTTCTACTGAGGGCATCCGCTACTACATTAGCCTTGCCTGGGTGGTACTGAAGATCTACTTCATAATCCTTGATTAATTCCAACCATCTCCTCTGTCTCATATTCAGCTCCTTCTGAGTAAAAATATACTTTAAGCTCTTGTGGTCGGTGAATATATCTACTCGATCGCCGTACAGGTAATGCCTCCAAAGCTTCAAGGAAAATACTACGGCCGCCAACTCCAAATCATGAGTCGGATAATTCTTCTCGTGGTCCCGAAGTTGTCTAGATGCATACGCTATCACCTTCCCTTGTTGCATGAGGACACATCCAAGTCCCTTACCTGACGCATCATAATATACAGTAAAACCTCCGGGTCCAACGGGCAATGTAAGTATAGGTGCCGAGATCAATTTCTGCTTCAAACTCTCAAAGGATGCCTGACACTCTGCCGACCAGACAAATGGCACATCCTTGCGTGTCAAACGGGTCATGGGTGCTGAAATTCTTGCAAAATCTGACACGAACCTTCGGTAATATCCTGCCAATCCCAAAAAACTCCGCACATCTGCTACTGTCTTAGGTACTGGCTAACCTTCCACGGCCTCCACTTTCTTAGGATCCACTGATACTCCTGCCCCTGATATGATATGCCCCAGGAATAAAATTTGATCCGACCAAAACTCACATTTACTGAGCTTGGCGTACAACTGGTTTTCTCTCAAAACCTGCAATACCTTCTTAAGGTGACCTTCATGCTCTTCTTCGCTGGCTGAGTAAACGAGAATGTCGTCGAGGAACACAACGACAAATTGATCCAAGTATGGCTTAAAAATACGGTTCATCAAATCCATAAATATTGCTGGAGCATTGGTCAATTGAAACGGCATAACTAAAAATTCGTAATGCCCGTACTTCCACCTGAATGCTGTCTTGGGAATATCCTCCTCCCGAACTCTAACTTGATGATATCCTGACCGAAGATCTATCTTGGAAAATACTCTGGCTCTGCTCAACTGATCAAACAAATCATCGATCCTCGGTAGTGGGTACTTGTTCTTTACTGTTGCCGTATTGAGTTTCCTATAGTCAATGCACAATCGGGATGACCCATCCTTCTTCCCTACAAGTACCACTGGTGCTCCCCATGGTGATTCACTGTCCCGATTGCCTTCAATTCTTCTATATGCTGGTACACCTTGGCCTGCTCTGAATCTGGCATTCTGTAAACTCGATCCGACACCGGTTCGGTCCCTGGCACCAATTCTATACTGAACTCAACATCTCTCTTCGGGGGTAAACCTGGTAGTTCTTTCGGAAATACATCAAGAAACTCTTCCACTACCCTCGGGACTTGAACTCCTTCCAATGCTGCTACGACTCCGCCTGCCAACTGTTCTGTTCTCGGCCTGACCAAAGCGAACTGTCCCATGCCTGGAATATCAAAAGATACGCTCCCTCTATGGCAATCTATTGTAGCATGACTGTCTTTCAGCCAGTCCATGCCCAAGATAATATTAAAATTTCCCATAGGAAATTCTATCAACCTAGCGGGTAAGGAACACCTGCACACTATGACTCTACATGCTGGAATAATCCTACTAACTCCTACAAGCCCATTACCAGTGAGTATATTCAACCTCTCTGGCAATGCCTCAAATTCCAATCCTAGTCGTGTTGCAAATCGTGTAGATACAAATGAATGTGATGCTCCTGAATCAAACAATGCTACTGCGGGAGACGAGAAGACGAGAACGTTACCTGCCACAACGTTCCCCGATGCCAATGCCTCCTCCAAGGACAGATTGAACGCCTGCCCTTGTCCTTCATGTTGATTTCCCTGCTGCGGCCCTGTCCGGTGTTGCTGTTGGCCCTTGTCTCGATGATGCTGGGGTGGTCTCTGGTGTTGCTGCTGTATCGGCGGTCCCTGCTGCCGAAATATCTGAGCTTGTGTCAATAACGGGCGTTGAGCCAATAGTTTTACTGCTACCGTTGGCCCTCGATACTGGCCTGCTCCTGGTGCTGGCAGGACAGGAAATGGTTGTACTGGCCCTCCTGGCCTCGAACTCACGGGACAAGTGGAAACCCGGAGATCCGGACTCCCACATACCAAGCATAACCCATTAAATGCCCGGCATATATTCTTAGTGTGCCCTGCCTTCCCACAATAAGTACAACCTGCGGGTGGCTGCTGATTCTTCCTCTGCTGCTGTTGCTGTCTGGCTGGTGGTGCTGGCCCTCGCACCGCCACATCATGAATGCGGACGCCAGGAGACGGTGTTGTCGATCGGGGTGCTGCTCCCCCTCCTCCTTCCATCTGGTTGTGAGACCTCTTCTGGCCCCCAGCCCTAGTCGCCATCCTCTAGATAGTGATCTCATGCCTCCGGGCCGCCGTCAGTACCTCATCAAAAGTCTGGTAGTTATGCCCCTCTACCAGTTGCAAGAGTTCAAGATGAAACCCTTGTTGAAACTCATGGCCCTCTGGCTCTCCATGGCTACCATCTCTGGGGCAAACCTACTCAATCTGCAGAACTCCGCTGTATAAGCATCCACGGTCTTCCCAGCCTGCTTGAGGCTGATAAACTTCTGCTGTAGCTCGAATTGAGCTACCACTCCATAGTACTTGGTCTTGAATCTGGTAGAAAAATCATCCTATGCAATAGGACGCCTGGTACCTACTTCCTCTGATTTCTACCAATCACGAGCAAGATCCTGGAGTAACAACTTTACTTGGTCCACTTGCTCCTTCGCTGGAACTTTGGCTGCCTTCAAAATGGCCTTAATATCCTTGAGCCACGCATCTGCTGTGATAGCATCTTCTGTACCTTCGAAACGTCGGGGGTTGTACTTGCAGAATCGGGTCGACGCTCCTGAATCAGTCCTCACTCCTCTTTCTAATGTCGTCTGCAAGCCTTGATTAAGTAACACATTCTGCTCTTGTTGCTGGGTATGCATCTGTTGTTGGACCAACATCTGATGTTGCTGCGTGGCCATCATTCCTCTGATGATCTCTAGGAGGGCTGGTGTATCTACTGCCCCCGGAGTGGGCGGAATCATCGGTGAGATCGAAACCTCCGGATATTGCGGCCCAACGGCTGGCTCTACTATCACCTCTGCTTGGACGTGCTCTTGGGGAAGCACTGGCCCTTGCTGCTGACCAACATGGTCCTGCTGCTCTGGTTGTTGCTGTTCTGACGCGGATGAGGAGCCCCTAATACAAGGGACAAGAGAACAATCAAACGACCGGACAGAAAAGATCAACGATGTCAAAGGATGCCGGGGTGTCAAGATGGGATCAAGAGCAGCGAATCATGAGATCAAAGGAAGAACATATGTGATTGAGACTTCCTATAAAATAAAAGCACCCCACAAGTCTGAAAACAGACCTGCATGGGCCACCACTAAAACCTTGTCACGCCCCAGACCCAAAATACCGGGGGACGGGGACGGACTTGGCCAGCTACGTATTACGGGTAGAAGAAATACCGAATAATATGATCAATGCTGTAAACTAGACAAGGGGGTGCATACTACATACAAGTCTTGCTAGGGTCACATGACATCTATTGTCTCAATCAATGAATCAAGTAGCAGTAAATAAAGAGCATATATGATAAAGCAGTAAGGCGTCCCAAACGCTCAGTCAAAATGTTCTTGAGATCTGGCTTTACAAAACATAGCCAGATGATATGATGAGGTATACACAATCGCTATCAGCTGCAGTCTGAATTAATTACAATTATGTAAAAGTAAGTGCTAGACAGTTCGACTAACAGGTCGGTGCCAAAACGGCAAAAGTAAGGTAAAGAACAAGACGAGTAGGGAGTCAAGGAACCCACTCGTGGCCTCCTGCGGTCATCCTTCTAGTATTGACCATCTTGAGGGTAGAAGTAAGCTGAGTCCTCGGGAGCTGGCTCTAGATCTGGCCATGCAAAACCAGAGAGGTTAGACCTCCAATAGCAAGCACCACAAAGGAAGCATGACATGAAGAATTAAAACCAGTAATAAGGGTTAAGGATATAAATAAGATAAATAGATCTTTGCCTCTTACTAAGGTACGTCTAGCGTCTTGACACTCCGAACCAACTCTCCAACCAAACAAGGACAGAAGTTGGCCCGTCATGTCAGGACGTTCAGCTTACCTCAATAGTTGGCAAAGTAGGATACAACCCACAATCAAATCAGTTTAAGCGGCCAGACAATTATTACGGCTTACTACTAGTGAGCTCCAAGTTACCCTGGAACCATGCATTAGAGAATTTCTCAGTTCTTACTATAGACAAACAAGGCTGGTCGATCCAATAATCAGTTGTGCCATGCGGGGAAACGAGTCCCAGCGGGACGTTCGTCGATCGAAAAAAGTAAACCGGATACCACTCCCTGCCCGTGTGGTAGATATGCAGTATCCGTGGGAACCAGCCGACGTGTCGGGACACTATTTGTCCCAAGGACGGCCGTCATGTAAGAACTCGGAAATCCATTCTCTCCATGCAGTAATTATTTTATTTAACTTAGTTGGCCCTATGTTAATTGAAATCTCATGTCGTGGATCATGAGTATTTAGCATGAGTACTTTCGTACAAGGTACGATATGCGTAACTCTACAACGATGCCAGTACGATTGGGTTGTAGGTCCTACATAGCGTAATGCAACAATCAAACCTATCCACGGGATAATCATGCCTTGACAGTAGGATACACGTGCTGCTTTTGTAATACGAAATTAATTATCGGTGCCATAACACCTACTCAAATTTATGTACATAATTATAAGTTGGAGATCAGCACGGTTACATTGTCAATGATCGGGATCAGCCAGTCGTTCTCAATGGTTCATACATGAACGTGTTCCATTCAGTACAATAAGACGACTAGCCAGTCTCTTAGTTCCAGACATAGGAACGCATGATCAATATTAAGTCAGGATAACAATCATTGTCAATTCCTGATAAGGCATGGTAGTCAAAAGTTCAATATCAAGAATAAGAGAAACTTGCATAAAATAGTTGGTAACATATTCTTGAAGCCAAGGAAAAGATCTACAACTTTCATGTTGGAAGCTAGAAGAGATTCGGGCCAGAAAACAGTCAAAAAGAGCATCAAACAATCAAAATCAGCCAAAATCAGCCTCATGCGGTTCAACAATGCTTATGCGGCTCAAAAATCCTTATGCGGCTCAAAAATGCTTATGCGGCTCAAAAAATGGTCATGCGGCCAGAAATTCTTATGCGGCTCAGAAATCCTTATGCGGCTCAAAAATGCTCATGCGGCCAGAAATTGTCATGCGGCCAGAAATGGTCATGCGGCCAGAAATCCTTATGCGGCTCAAAAATGCTCATGCGGCTAGAAATGGTCATACGGCCAGAAATGGTCATGCGGCCAGAAATGGTCATGCCGCCAGAAATGCTTATGCGGCTCAAAAATGCTCATGCGGCCAGAAATGGTCATGCGGCCAGAAATGATCATGCGGCCAGAAATCCTTATGCGGCCAGACACTATTCATCGTCCCTGCCAGAATCAGGACAGATGAACATAGAAGTTTGACCAAAATTGTTTTGGCCATAACTTCCTCAAATCAAGTCGAAATCTAACTTTTCAAAAGCCAAAATTGGGTAGAATTGAATTCTCTACAACATAGAACAATCAAAACATGGAAATGATGAAGTTTGATAGATCAAAACCCAAGAATACCAAAAAAGAGAAAAACTTAGATCTACACAAAGCTAACCATGGAAAACAAAAACTACAAGACCTAAACATGTAGAGAAAGAAGAGACAAACACAATAGACTAAACATAAATAGGGATGCATGAAATCCTCCATGATTATGCAAGATGTACTTGCCTCTCACAAGTGGGTTAGGGTTTGGTGGAGGAGTAAATGTGAATGAATGAAGAGAGAGAATGAAGGAAGAAGTTTTATATCAAGGTCAAGTAGATCTCCACCATTCATTCTCTCCACCAAATCCAAGCCATCCATTCCTTTCCATGTTGAACCAAACCAAACCAAGTTGGTTTACCATGAACCGAAATGAACCAAGTGCCAAGAAAAAGCAGAAAATAAAATACAGAAAAATAATTAGCATAAAATTAAAAGAATTAAATACAAAATAAATGCATGACAGATACTAAATAAATTCGGGCAAGCGGTATACGTATAAAAATACGCATTTCGGGAACGGGAAGTGACATCTTGTATCCTTTTGTGTCCTGTTTTTGCACGTGGACACGCAGCACGGGCCCGTAGGCCGTGTCCTGCATCACGGGCTCAATTTCTCTGGACACAGGACACATCGTGTCCTGAAATTTTGGGGGAAACTTGAGGCAATGTCTGCCACCAAGCTCCCAAAATTTGGGAAGGCCTCGTGGTCTGTGCACGGAGATATCGACGTTGCACTGGCCGCGCGCTGTCGCGCGCGAGCTGCTGTGCGCGTGCACAGGCACGACTGACACGCGTGTCGTGTCGTGTCCGTGGGACTCGTGGAATTGATTCAGGGTGACACAGTCCTAGACCTATCCTAGGTGCACCTCTGTACACGAGCACGTGTCGTGTTGTGTCATGTGTCGCGTGTTACACGCACGTGCACGCGTGCACGACGATTTTATGTGCACTGTCGGGTGTCTGTGTACACGTGTAGTTTGGACACGATTCGTGTCCAATTCCTGGACACGAATACATCTTATAGTAGCTTTCCATATATATTATCAATTACCAACCCTTGGTTTGTCGTCTTGATGTGAATTTAAATTCGAAAATTTGAATTTCCTATTGAACACTGTCATATACTGATACGGGCAGGGATTGGGTTTCCTATTTTTTTTTAAATTGATTATTAACTGTTTTTATTGATGATTCAATGAGTAAATTAGCTACCTACATGTTTGATGAATGTTATTCAAGTTCACTTTGATCTGTGCTATGCACAGGGATCATGGGAATGGGTTTTGCACATTGGATTGGGGGTTTTACTGCCAACAGTTTTAGAAATGAACCTGAGAATGATTTCTCAGTACACACACCCTATATCCTATTTTGTAATCTGAAGTCTAATTGATTTTTCAGCTGTCTAGTGATCTCACAAAATGGTTAGTTCATGTTTTACTTCAATATTACATTCGAATAGGTTTTGATTTGAGGAATCGAATTTAGGCATTGGAGTTAAATCGAATATAATTAACTGATTTCTTCTTAATACCTGAATTAGAATGATTTATTTTATTCCTTAATGAACTGTCAATAGTTATTCCTAAACCTGAAATAGAGTTATATATGGGACTGTCATTGGTTAGAACTCATCAAACTGAGTTGAATTCCTATTTCACTGTTTTTCCCTATTTTCCACTGTACACACAAGTTCACACAAATGTATCCCTCACTGATATTCCAATTTAACACAAGAATGACACTCTACACAAGTTTTATTACACACATTGCCAAATACTACACCTTCCTAATATCATTCACTGTTTTCTACTAACACAGGATACCCTCACTGTTTTCCTTTTTTCAGGATTTCACACCCACACTCTAAATTATTTAGGCACTTTCCTACACTATATAACCTTCACACACCCATGTTATATCACATATATTCCCTTGTGACACATGCTCTCATGTCACTCTACATATACACACACATTTAGTCCACTGTTCCCTCTTCACATACATTGGCACACACATTCTGATTCCAGAATTCTTGCACATGTCTAGACACACACATGCCTACATATCTAAATGACACACACACACACACATAACCCTATTACACAAACTACCATATCACACACAACTGAGAACTGAAATCCTCTCACACATGTGAGTTTAACTCACACACACAATCTACACACACACACACACACATACACATTATAATTCCAGTTTTTCTCACATTGCACTCCTCTATGATACACACACTTTCCTCTCTCACTTTACTGTTTGCAATTTCTGTCACACACAGCCACACATGGCCCTCACACCCTCATGAATCACATACATGGCTGTCCCATTACACACACCCTACTCTATTCCTACCACTGTACACACACAAAATTGCCATGGCACATATACACACTCTCATGATTTCATACTGTTTTCTACACTACACACACAGCCTCCCATCTAAACACACACACACCCTCTCACCACATACACTGTTTTGAGATTCACAGAAACCTGAGAATTTCTAAGCCTTTTGTTCTATTGATTGATTGGTTTTATTGCAAGTGATTCCTATATTTAACTGAGTTTTAGTTGTAATGTTTAACTAAAATAAAAATTGGGATATATTTTCATCTAGACTAATAATTAATTATGATAATGCTAAGCTAGGCAATGATGTTGAAATAGTAAAACACTGGGATGTAAAATGTTTTGTATATTTTGCTGCCATAGATTACAAAAGCTAATCCTGATCTGTTAGATGCTACATAGCCATTTTAGTTTATCTAGTATATGTTCAAAACTTCAATGATCTCTGTTATTTTGCTATTATTTTTAGAGCACACTTTAGTACATGACAATCACAACTTTGTTTATGACTTTTATCATATTCTCTTTTCATGAATTCACAGAGGGGCATGTGCAGTATTTAGGCATGTCAATGGGTGATACAATGTAGGATACAATGTATATAGGCTTGTATGATATGTAAAATAGGTAATACAATATATGCATGAATAATGTAGTATGTAAATTGTAGGTTTGATAGCTTGTATGGACTTGTGTATGGTATGTGAATGCTAGCCTAGGCTTGGTTAGGCCTAATGAGACTTGTTAGACTTGTTGGGCTAGGACTTGACCTAGTTGACCTAGTTTGACTAGTCTAGTTGACCGAGAGTTGACTTTGGTCTAGTTTGACCTAGACAGCATGCAGATGCATAGTAGATTACATTTATCATCCCATGTATACATCTTGACTTGTGTTGCTCTAACTAGGAGTCAGGTACCTCATCTCGAACAGTACATTTACTTCAGACATTCAGATACGAGACGAGTACATTCTCTGACCGTTTCATACTTGTCTGGATTTATATTCTTGCTCTAGATTACTGTACTTGATGCTGACATGATCGTTATCACGGATTGGTACTATATGGATCTTCTTCTGAGATGTTATCTCCTTGTATTCACTAAATACATATTGTGATGTACGTTTCACTTACATATTGTATTTATTGAATACCTTTATCATTGTACACTCATTGTGCATATTGTACTCTCATTATCACATTGAGCCATTGTACAAGCCATTGTATAAGGTAACGTAACTGAATTGGATCCTTGTGTATTGATTGGGGAGGGAGAGTAGAAATGGTTATGTGATCAATCCTATTGTATAAGAAATTGTATATGTCCATTGTACACCCACGTACAAAGGAGTCCCATTTTATTGTATAACCTAACCCGTTTACATAACCATATTGTGCTCTAAATCACATGTTGCTTACAGTTCTTACTTATCATATATAGATATTTCCTATTATCAAATCTCTGCTATTTTTATATACATTCTTCTTTCAGCGTTTCCTGTACCTTACTCTATTGCATGCTTTATATTTCCTAACATGATATGAACTGCGTGAGATGTTTTGTGCTCGCTCCCGTCTTGACTGGACCTGTTGAAAATTTTATAAAGGATGATGAGGAACCCTGCACCCCTTACTTGGAGCTTGCCTAGTTGACACTCGCGACCTGGACCCCTGGGGAGGTTCAGGCAGCCGCTCAGGATGATACCTTGCATAGTGTAGATAGCTTAGACTGTTCTTTTTTTTCGTGTTTAGCTGTTGTCTTTATTTTCAGAGTTGTATATTTTAGAGTTGTTGAGACTGGTAGTTGTTGAGACTCAGTCATTTCATTCTACTGTACCTCAGTTGAGGATTTCTTATCTATTTCTATCGTGCTACATTCTACCTTAGATTGTGATTGAGTTGTACCTCTGTGTTGGCCTCCTTTTGGAGAGTATATTCATGTTATGTAGTTATAGTTCATAACCTAGAACAGCGTTCTACCGTCGACACTGCGGCGTAGATTGGTACTGTTACGTACTCGTACCCTCACGGTGGGTACGGGTCGTGACAATATGATTTTTGGTAATTTTTAAATCATTTTAAAACTATTTTAAATCATGACTTATGATTTTGGTGTTTTGATAGTGTAACCTTGGAGACTGGTTGACCTAGAGCCTAACTAAGTTATTGGGATACATATTTGTCATTTTAGCCTAAAGGGTATTTTGTCATTTTTAGGGTTATTTGAATTTAATATAATTTATTTAAATTTATGATTTATTTTGAGTTGATTTGAATGATGGTTGAATAGGTTGACTTTGACTAGTGTTGACCTTGGTGGACTGACCAATTAGTTAATCCTAGTCATGACTACTTGGTTAGATTATGAAACCCTAGTTTAACCTAAGTTAATGATACTCTACTCATTAGAATTTATTTGGAGAGATTAGGAATTGATTAGGCTAGTTAATGGCTTGTGATTTCACAAGTCATGACTTATGGCTTAAGGCCCATAGAGGCCCATAACCCAATTAGTGAAACCAAAGCTCTAACCCTAGCATTTATGACTAGCTACCTTGGTATTCCCCCTTTATTTAATGCCTCCTAGAAATTAGGGCTAGCCTCCATTAGGAATATTTGCAAGTTTTAGAAAGAGGTGAGTCTCCATCTTCATTAATTCTTAGAAATTCCATTTCAATTCCTTTTCCATCCAAACCAATTGCAATAGGCTCTAAATTTAGTTTACTTGCTGTTGGTATTGAGAAATTTTAGGGGAGAAATAATTTGGGAGAGTTTTGGAAGCTTGAGGAACCATTCTCATTTGGGGCTTTTTGAGCTTTGCAAACCTATATGTAAATTCTAATCCTCACCATGAAATATTGATTTTATTGCATATCTAGGAAGCCCTAGGCCTAACCTAACTGTAGGAATAGCTAACCCTAGGTTTCGAGTCCTATACGTGTCCGTATCGGACACGTATCAGTTCATGAATGCATGTGTTTGATGAAATGCCCCAAAGGGCATTTCGATTTGTTTTTAGGAATATTTTTGAATAGGAATTTAGGTTTTTACCTCGCTTATGTGATTCCATTGCTCTGAGATTGTATTCGTGTCGAGTCGTGTCGCCACGGACAAACGAACACGCGGGTGCACACGCGCACGCGGGCACTGTAGCTGCCCTGCTGCTCGTGTGCGTTCGCGCAGCGGACACGCCACTTTGACACGTGATTTTGGACACACGTGTTGGGACACTGACTGACACAAGGTTCCTAGAGTTTTACGAACTCTCGTGTCGTGTCGGACACGGTATCACGTGTGCACGAGTAGTGCACTGTGCGTGTACGTGCTGTGGTTTGTTCTGTGTATTTATTTCAGTTTTTAATGCTTTAAATCATATTATTATTTGCTAATCTAGATCCTAACATGTCTAATTATCTATGATAGATTAGGATTACATGATAGTTTAGGGTTGAATGGAATATTTGGATTCGAACATTGGGTTAATGGCAATACACTGATACATCCCTGATACTTGTTTTTTTTCAGTATTTTTCTAAACTATTAAACCCCTGTTTATTGATGTTCTTTCACTGTAAATCACCCCCACATGATTGTTGATTCATATTAATGAAGTATTTAAATTCAAATGGGCTTTTGGATATGTTAATAGAATTTGGACATGTGAGTTGATTTCGAATAGTCATGACTGATATGTAAACTGTTAACTTCCTGTTTAAACTGAAAATTTGGGTCCTTCTTTCCTGTAAACTGAATTGAATGATATTTCCTTCTTAATATACTGTATTGCCTATAACCTGAGATCATTTTCCAGTTTTTACATTGTTAATGCCACTGTTCTTTCCTTTTGACATTTCTCTGATTTCAATGTAACACATGTACACTGTTTTACATTGACACAAGAACACAATATACTTCACTGATATTCTTTTATGCCAACTGATTTTTGATTCCTATACCTGAGTATTTCATCCCTCAATGAACTGAAATGTGAGGGATTCTTGAGTATGGAAATTGGTCATATATTGGTTCAAATTGAATTCGAAATTAAGAAACTGAGAATGGTTTCCTAAACCTGAGAATGAAAGCTTTTCATACCTGAGATTGTTTCCCTTCCTATTTTCCTGGGATGTGATTCCAGTTGTCATTCATGGAATTTCAGTTAGCACCACACACAGGTTATTGCCTAGCCATGACTGATTTTGATTATATGCTAACTGTTGTATATTGTTTGGGTATTAGCTCACTGATTTCAGGATATTTATATCAATGTACTTACTGTTTTGTACCCACTGATTTCTTAATATCCTGCTAATACACACCCTAATGCCACACTGTTTTACCCTCATTGTTCATGTTTTCCATGTTTTCCTGCAATCACAGCCTCATGCCATATCACACACTCAAACACACATCCTCACTTGACAACACTCTCATGTCTCACTAGCACACACACATAACTCTCTGGACACCCTCTTGTGATACTCACTGTTTTCCTCTATGTGGCACTCACACCCACACTTGAACACATACACATTCATTTCCTATTTCTCTATGTATGAGTACATATATACATGTATATATATTTGTGAGATATACATATATGTATCATATATAATGTGTGTGTACTATTGTATATATTAGATATATATGAAATGTGTTATACATATAGGTGGCCTATATGCTAGTGTATGTTTCTATATTATATTATATAGCTATATAAATATGTGTATTATATTAGATGTATATATTTGACATGTGTATTTGTGTTTTGGTTTGGTTCATAGGCATGGTATACCCTATGGCCTATGGTTGTGTCTGCTTGACTAGTGAGTCTAGATAGACTTGTTTAGCCTTGTTAGACCTAGAATAGACTAGTTGGACTAGTATAGAATTGTTTGACTTAGGTTTGACTTGGTTGACCTAGTTTGACTTCTAGGGTTGACCAGAGTTGACCAAGAGTTGACTTTGGCCTAGATTGACCTAGATTCATGTAGAATGCATTATAGTGCATCTTATTACCATTCTGGACTTGTTGTGACTTGTGCTGTTCTAATAGGAGCCAGACACCACTCCTCGGACAGTACTTTCATCTTGGACATTCAGATAGCAGGCGAGTATATTCTCTGATCTTTTTATACCTGTCTGGACTATATTCTTGCTCTAGATTACTTTACTTGATATTGACACGTATCTTCACGGATTAGTACTATATGGATCCTTTCCTGAGATGTTATCCCTCTACGGGTGCATCGGGTATTTCATGTTCATGTACTTTATCATGTGCATCAGGTACTCCTTGTACCCGTACTAAGTTCATGTATTCACATGTTCTCATGTGCCTTCATGTACTATCATGTGCCTCATGTACTACTCATTACATGAGTTCACATATCTTTAGCTGTATTCATGTGCCAATAACGTAACTTGAATGGATCCTTGTGTATTGATTGGGGCGGGATGAGTAGAATTGGTTATGTGATCATTATCCCCAGTAGGTATTCATGTGCCTCTTAGTTGTATTCATGTGCCCCTAAGCCGTTTACATAACCATATTGTACTCTAAATTACTTAGCCACTTACAGTCTTTACTTATCATGTATTTACTTTCACTTACAAAATATCTCCTGTTTTCCCGTATTTTCTTTTCAACATTTCCTGTATTTTACTCTATTGCATGTTTTATACACCTAACCTGCTATGAACTGTTTTGAGAGATATGTGCTCGTTTTCGTCCTGATTGGATCTGTTGAAAATTTTACAGAGGACGAGAAGGAGGCCTGCTTAGATACTTTCTATGGGACAGCCTTAGAGACACTTGCGATCCGGACTTCCAGTCGGACCCCTTAGCTGTAGAGACTGTTGCTCCATAGATATCTTTATCTTATTTCTTGTATTGGAGATTTTAGTTGTTATTTGGATTTGTATTATTTCAGGTTGTCAGTGGAGTTTATCATAGACACTTAGCTTTCTCTCTATTGTATTCCTGTGGATTTGGATCTTGCATCTTTTATATCATTCTATCTTATCGTATTCTACCTTAGATGTGATTGAGATATATTCTGTTATGTCACCCCCATTCGGGAAGTATAACTGTTTATTACCTTAAACTGTTAGATGTTGTGACCTAGGACAGCGTTCTACCGCCGACACTGTGACGTAGGCTGGGCGTTGTTACGTACTCGTACCCTCACAGTGGGTGCGGGTCGTGACAACTCTCTACCGCTAACTACGATCTGACTCGAGGAAAACACCCTATCTACTCCCACAAGTCCATTACCAGTAAGTATATTGAGCCTCACTGATAATGACTCGGGCTCCAATCCTATCCGTGTCGCGAATCGTGCAGACATAAATGAATGCGAGGCACCAGAATCAAATAATACTGAAGCTGAAAAGGTGTTGACGAGAATAGTACCTGCCACTACCTCACCTGGTGCTATTCCTTCTTCTTCCATGGTCAAAGCCAGCACTTGACCATGCCCTCTGGGTGCGGGTCCCCTCTGCTAAAAATTTCTCTGTCTGCTCTGGATCAGGGCTTGGGCCTGAGCATACTGCTGCGATCTCTGCTGCTGGAATGCCTGGGCCTGCGTCGACAATGGCCTCGAAAACGGGTACTGCAGCTGCTGGACTGGTGCTGGTCCTCTAACGGAAGGACTAGAGAAGGCCGATGAACTCCCCCTGTTCGGGCAATTCCCAACCCTGTGGTCCGGGGCACCACAAACCAAGCACAAACCCTGTGCTCTGCGACACTCTGATACCACATGCCCTGGCTTCCCGCAGTGTGAACATTCCACTGCGGAAGACTGCTTCTGCCTCTGCTGCTGAGGGTACGTCGGGGTGGAATGCTGAGCTGACGTCACTGAGGTCGTCCGCCTCGGAGCTCCAATGGTCAAAGCCCTGGCTGCCGAGGCTGGTGTTGATGACTGATTCATCTGGCTGTGGGATCGCTTCCGACCTCCGGTCCTATCCACGATCCTCTGGGAGGTATACTCATGCCTCCTTGCTGTTCTCAATACTGCATCAAAAGTCTGATGCTCAAACTGCTCCACCGCCAACAGAATCTCTAGGTGGAGCCCCTGCTGGAATTGTTGAGCTCTATCATACTCGGTTGCCACCAAGGTGGGAGCAAACCGACTGAGCCGGGAGAACTCGACCGCATATCCTTCGACCGTCCTGCCCATCTGCTTCAGATTGGTGAACCTCGTCTGTAGATCGTACCAAGCTACAGCATCAAAATACTTGGTCTGGAATCTCTCCCTGAATACTGCCCATGAAATAGGGGCCACTAATCCATCGGCCTGTGCTGTCCACCAGCTGCGGGCAAGATCTAGTAACTGCAGGCGCACTACGGCCACCTTCTCGTTCTCTGGTGTCCTGGCTGCTTCTAGAATCACCTCTGTGTCCTGAAGCCATGCATCTGCAGCGATCGTATCTTCACTGCCGTCGAAGAAGGGAGGGTTCAAGCGCTTGAAGCTGTTGGTCGCGCTATTACCCTGATGAGCTCCTCTGGTCAAAGCGTCTGCCACCGCCTGGTGCAAGGCATCTCCTCGACGATCCTGGAAGGCTAATAGTGACCTGACGAGACCCACCAAAGTACCATCATCAGGCTCTGCTGGCTGGACGGGCTGAATTGGTGGTTCTTCTCCGGTAGGTACGACTCTGGAGGCTACTCCCGAATGCTGGGCTTGATCTCCAGGTTGCTGCTGGTCCACGGAAGGTGCTCCGCCTTGTTGATCGGCAGGTCCAGGAACAATGCCGCTGAAGAAGACGACATAGAGAACAATAAGGAAGGACCAGGACAGATCAACGATACAAGCATGTGATCAGGTCAAGATTTTCAGGGATCAAGAGGATACGAGCGAAGATCAAGGAAGAGTACTGATTGAGACATCTATTCGGTAAACCCTCACATATCTTGATTTACAAGACCTGCATAGGCCACCACTTAAACCATGTCACGCCCCAGAACCAGAATACTAGAGAGCGGGGGCAGACATAGCCAGCTACGTATATTGAGCCCACCTCGCTATACGGTCACGGCTGTCTAGATACATGAGAGTTTAACTACAAGCCATCAGTCTCCTATGGTCAAGAACAAGCCTATTGTCTCCATCACAAACAAGTAAGTCAAGATGTAAGACCACAAAGTATACAATAGTAAGGCATCCCAAACATTACATATTCAGCTGATCATGAAGCTAGTCGTTACAAAATGTCAGGACTAGCAAGAGTTTAGTCATACATGATCAACCCTAGATCTGTCAATCATGTTACAGCCCATAGGCAGACAGTAAATAAGGTACAACCGAGCTAACAAGTGCTCGTCGGCTAAACGCCTCAAAAGAATAATTTTACAATAAAGGGGGAGAACAAAAAGAAACCCACTCGTTGCCAGGGTTACGCCTGGTGGTCACCATCTGGCTGAAAGACAGGTGGATCCTCTAGAGCTGCTCCGATATCTGGCCATACAAAATCAGCTGGGTCAGACCCCAGAAAGAGCAAGTGCCACAAAGGAGGCTTCACTTAGGAACTAAAACCAGCATACCACAAAAGATAATAAATAAAAAACTGATAATAATAGAGATAACAACAGTAAACTGAGTACGGGGAAACCATTCAATTAGCCAGGTCACAACCCTTATACCAAACAAGGACCGGGGTTGCAGCCCTTCACCTGAATAGAAACCCATCTCAAATACTATTGGCAAGCAAAGAACATAGGGTGAAATAAGTCAATAAACGAAGAGAGGACACAGAACTGCTCCGGGAGCCAGGTTACAACCCTTAAACCAAACAAGGATCGGAATTGTAACCCTTCGCCTGAACAGAACTGGACCCCTGATCTTTATTGTTGAGGCAAGCATAAGTAATCATGTTATTAAAATAAGGTAAAACATGACGAGCATGACATGGGGTACAATAAGGCAATAAACAAAAAGAGGACACAGAACTGCTCCGGGAACCAGGTTACAATCCTTAAACCAAACAAGGACCGGGATTGTAATCCTTCGCCTGAACAAAACTGGACCCCTGATCTTTATTGTTGAGCCAAGCACAATCAATCATGTCATGTCACAGTCTTGTACAGGATCAGGATAAGACTAAGCTGGGATAAACTCCATCCAATCAATCACGGCGAAGCAAAGAGTACGGCTTGATACTTTAACTAACTAGGGTTATCACAGGCCTAGTTACTAGGAAGATGCAATGAGATTACCCTAACAGCCATAAGCCCTGCAGACCATCCGGTTATCCGGGTCGAATGTCTGTTTATGAAGAATGCAACACGTGACTGTGTGCTGGAAATGTGTCCTACTCGTCGGTAGGCTACAAGTCCACTTAAAGTGCCCAGATAACGGGATTGCCTGTAGCTGGGAATCTCTTCATGTCTACTGAATTATTCTAGTTTATTAGCCTTAGTCCATTACTGTAGGTATCCCTGACCGTGGTACTCAGGGATCCCTATCCTAGACATGATGCAAGACAGTACTGATTTATTTGTACAAACGCAATCATCCACGGTGTCCAGGTCATTCATACTTGTCATGTCAGGCTAGCTGTCGTAACAGCATGTCATGATATATCATGTCAGTTTGCTTGTCGAGAGTGTGCCACGGCGGACCACTATCGTGTTCAGGAAATATGCCAAAATTTACATGACATAAACATAATGTGCCTTTTCAGTTTAATAATACTAATAATAATAATAATAATAAATAATAATAAAGAGGACAAGACTTGAGGAGGGAGCCATGCGACTGAGAGAATAGAGCTTATGCGGCCAAGAGATCGGATCTCATGCGGCTCGGGATTCAGAAGTCCATGCGGCTGGGGGAGGACAGGGTGCATGCGGCTGGAAAGGCGCGAGCCCATGCGGCTAACTCAAGTGGGGTCCCATGCGGCTGAGCAAGGGAACAATTCATGCGGCAGCGGGAAAGAAGGGGCTCATGCGGCCGAGAAGTGTTTGGGCCTCATGCGGCTAAGGAACAAGGGAGCTTATGCGGCTGCGGAACAGTCAAGCCTATGCGGCTGCGGATATTGGAGTTCATGCGGCTGAAGTTGTGCCGAGGCCATATGCGGCTGAAAAGAAATATGCACATGCGGCTGGAAGGAGTCAGTCACATGCGACTATATTTAAGTGAGTCTTATGCGGCTTTGGGAAGGGAAAGTTGACTTTATGCGGCTATGAAGCGCAGCGCCATGTGGCCAAGGCCTTATGCGGCTGAAAGTGATTGAGTTCATGCGGCTGGGTCATGGAGTCTTAAGCGGCTGAGATACCATGCGGCTCTAGGACTTGCCGCATGAAGATCCATGCGGTCAAGTACTTCATGCGGCTGAGACACTGTGCTTCTTCTCCACTGATCCGAGAAGAATGGCCATGAAATCCATGGCTTCAAAGCTTCATCACTCCATCATCCAGAGTCCAAATCCAAACTTCCATGAGTCAAAATGGGGCAGAACGAAATGCTCTACAACATGGAACCATCAAAACTTGGAAATACCAATGTTAAGTAGATCAAAACTCAAGAAATTCGAAAATACTATAAACTTAGATCTACACAAATTGAACCATGAAAATTAGAAATGCCAAATATTAAAGTATGTTAGAATCTCGAGAGGAAGAAAATGGAACAATAAAAATGAAGTTCCTCTATGAAGCAAGCTACACTTGCCTAAGCTCTCTCTCTCTCTCTCTGTGGTGGTTGAAGAAGTAATGGTGGAGAGGAAGTAGTAAATGAAGAGAGAGAATGAGGGAATGGGTTAATAAAGGATGATGGTGGTGGTAGGTAAGGGTTCTCCCCTTGGTTCATGGTAAACCAAGGCAACCCAAGCCTAGCCGAACCAACCCAAAATAGACCAAGCCATGTAATGCCAAGATAAGCCAAGCAAGGAATCATGCAATACAAGTTAAAAATACGTACACGTATTTCAAAATACGTAATACGAACTATAGGTATTACACTTTATGCGGCTGAGTTGGTGCATGCGGCTAGAAATGGAACTTGCCGCATAAGGCTATGCGGCTAAGTTCATGCGGCAGAAAACTATGTGCGGCTGGAACTGTTCTTCTTCTCCAAATTTCCAAAAAGAAGAGCACCATGAAGCCATGCTTCCAAGCTCCATAAAACCTTCATCCAGAGTTCAAATCTGAACTTCCATAGGTCAAATTGGGGCAGAATGAAATTCTCTACAACATGGAACCATCAAAACTTGAAAATAACAAGATTAAATAGATCAAAACCCAAGAAATCTGAAAATGATATAAACTTAGATCTACAAGCAAGGAGCCATGAAAATTAGAAATGCCAAGTACTAAAGTGCTTTAGAATGCTGTGAAGAAGAGAATGGAACAATAAAATTTGGATTCCTCCATGAAGCAAGATGCACTTGCCTAGATTTCTCTCTCTCTCTCTCTCACAGGTTGGTGAGGATTTAATGGTGGGAAAGAAGAGTAATAAGAAGAGAGAAAGGAGAGGGGGTTAATAAATGGGGATGTTGGTGGTAGGTAGGGGTTCTCTCCTTGGTCCATATTGAACCAAAAGCAACCCCAAACCAAACCAAGCCAACCCAAACCAAGATGAACCAAACAATGAAATACCCAATAAACCAAGCAAGAAGACATGCAATACAAGATAAAATACGTACACGTATTCCGTAATACGAACTATAGGCATTACAGGGGGTGAGGGTCATCAGTAGCAGCCGTCGCAGGGAGCAACAACAACGGTCGTGACGGGGCACAGGTGGGCACGCCGGGGGCTGTGCGGCGCGGCTGCAGCGCATGGGGCAGGGGTGTCGTGGTGGGGGGTACGGAGGGTGTGCGGCGGGGTACAGGGAGAGGGCATCAAAGGTGGGAGTTGGGGAAGATGAGGGTAGTTTACGTATTATATATATATATATATATATATATATATATATATATATATATATATATATATATATATATATATATATATATATATATATATATATATATATATATATATATATATATTAACGAAAAAATTAACGTTGGACGGACGAAGGATACCTGTGAAACCCGTATTTTTAGTTTACTTCTAATTTTTTTTTATTTGCTAAATAAAATTTTGTTAGCAATAAATTTTTCCTTTAGAATAATGTTAGATGTTAATAATATTTATTTAAGAGTAAATTATTTTCCAAAAGTACAACTCACTAGTAAACGTTGTGATGTTGTTGACTAAAATTGACTAGGAAAGACAAATAGAGATTGTAACTAGATAACTCTAAGTTTGGCTCTGAGACAAAGTTTTCCCGGAATGTAGGAATTCAAGGAAGAGCGTGACCTTTCGAATACCGAAGTACCAACCTTGTTCAATCGGAAGTTTAAGGCAAGTACATTTTATGTAGATTTTACAATTATTTTCACAATTGTTTTATTGCAAGTTTAAACCACTGTTTACACGAACTCCTTCGGGAGCATTGATCGTATTGTTGGGGACTGGGGGAATAGTGTACTGGATATGACCAAATCCAAACTTAGGATAATGAATGTGTTAGCTTACCCCTCTCTCACACGGGGATAAGCCATACCGTATCGCTAGGTTACAAATGTACCCAAACCGGTCATATTCTTTACCTATTCATATCACTGTACTGTACTATTTCAAAATTGTTCATTTTCAAACTGTTTAAAAATGCATGTTATAAATTGTCATTTTAATTGTTAAAATTTGCATGAACTGTACTTTGCTCACTCCTGACTGGAGACCAACATTTTAGGTTACTCTGAGGTTGATCTTTCTAGAGTATCTGGTGGCACAGAGCTAATGTTCAACAATCCTGTTCGGTACCCGGCGGTACTACCTGACGACGATGGATCGGCGTCTCCTTAGATGCTGTTGGTGTTAGCTAGTCTTATTTCAGTTTTTGGATCTTTTAAACTTTTGTACTGGACAAGTTTATTATCGAATAAATGTTGTGGTAAATTTTAGTTTACTTGTTGTTGATTGACCTGCAATATGGATTACAGCTTACTGCCGCCATCTCATCAACGGTGCAGGCTGGGCATGATCCGATTCGACCCAAGTATTTGGGGACCGGGTCGTGACATGTTTTTAGTGGTGGCCCATGCAGGTTTTCTAAATCAACAATTTAGGAAAACTAGAAACAATTAGGAACACTAGAACATCAAAATTGCCACAACATAGGACCGATTTATATATGATAAATATTTTTATAGACTGGTAGGTTACCTTGCTTATGCTTGCATCCTAAACCTTTCAGAGAATGACCACTGACAAAACCAACTCTGCTGGCGATGTGGTATCATCTCCGGATCGAACCCCGCCTCTTCAGTCAAGTCAGAGCTTTTCACCCAACCAGCTGATTGATCATCCTCACCAATCATCCAGTGAAGTTTTCCCCACACTGGCAAATCCTACCTCTCCTCTAACTGGGTTACTTTTCTTTGAGGAAGTACCCACTCATGTTGCTTCACCAGTACCAGAGAACACCTTTCAGATGGTTGCTTTATTTCAAGAAATCCTAGAGTATCAGAAGATTCAAGCTGAACAGATGGATATCTCGAGAGAAGTCATGAAGAATATCAACGACGCAACCTTAGCCATTTTAAACCAAGTTGGAGCGGAACCTCGTCCTAGGAGGGATACCCATGAGAATAGAAGATATTTGGGCCCTGTCCGACAACCATATTGCAAGAAGCTTTTGGCTTGTGCCTACTGTAAGAGACCTGGTCACCAAGCCAACATTTGTCGCAAGAGATTAAGGCAATGTTTGGTGTGTGGATCTGCTGAACATCAAGTTAAGGACTGCCTCTTATCTTATCATCGTATCAGAGCGTCTATTATGCCACAACCTCAGGACTCTATCCAACAGACCGTAGGAAGGGATGAAGCAGAATCAAGGATCATAGAAGAGGAAGAAAATGGAGATGCCCAAGCAAGAACCAGAACCATGAAGAATAGTACTTAGGACTGCTGAGTAGTATTATCTATTAAGAAGCTGTAACAAGATGTCCCTAGATCAATTATGAGAGTTTTGTTGTAATTCTCTTATATGAATAAAAATCTTAGTTACATCTTCATGATAGAAGTTTTCCCTAATAGTTTCTGGATTACCCTATGCATAGAAATATTCCATTAACCTAGTACCTAGCTCCTTCCCTATGACTAAGTGATACTATAGAATCGACCTGAAGGAAGCCAAGGAAATGAAGGATTAGATCAATGGACTAAAGGTGTTGGGTTTCATATAAGACGGAGCTTCACTCTAAGAAGCATCAGTCTTGTTTGTATCCAAGAAGGATAAAACAATATGGATGAGAGTAGACTATCAGGGCACTGAAGAATTACTTTTTCTCGACTGATGATCTATCCAAGTTGAGTGAACTTAAGGGTTTTCGGAGATTAACTTAAGAACTGACTACCATCAGAATAAGATCATGAAGGAGTACATTCTTAAGACGACATTCAACACCAAATACTGGTAGTTGAATTTTTGGATCATGTCTCTTGGAATGATGAATACTCATGTTGTGTTCATGAATCTCATGAACAGAGTCTTTTTATGAGTAATTGAATCAGTTTGTTGTCTTTTCTTTAGATAACAAAAAATCTGATATACTCAAGGACTGAAGAAGAACATGAAGAGCATCTGAGAAATTTCTAGGAACTTTGAAGAAGTTTTTGGTAAGCTATCAAGACATGAATTTTCTTAGACAATGTGGTTTTTGCCATAATGTCACAAGAGAAGAAAATTTGATAGACTCTAGATAGATAGCCGCTGTGGAGAAGTCGTATATCTAAGTTCAATGGTTTCTTGGACTTGATGGGATACTACTGGAATCTGTGTAGGAATTCGCCAAGATTGCTGAGTCGATGATGAAGCTGACTCGAAAGAATGAAGAGTTTGTCTGGACGCATTTAAGAAGCTGTAGAAGAAGCTTACCAATCCTTGCGCTACCCGCAGGATCCGGTGGTTTCACCATCTACAGAGATGTCTCAGGAAAAAGGCTGGGTTGTATTCTTCAACAACATGGGAAAATAATTGTCTACATATCTAGGCAATTACTGACTCATGAGAAGAACTATCCCACACATAATTCGGAACTTGTTGTAAGTATCCTTGCTTTAAGGCTATGGAATTATTATGGAAAGGGAGTAAAATTATATACGGACTATAAAAGTCTGAAATATATTTCTACTCAGAAAGAGCGGAATATTGGGTAAACGAAGACGATTGAAGCTGATATCGATGGTTTGACCAAGAAGCGGCACCTAGACATCAGGAAGTTGGGCTGGAGAGCATACTGTCTGAAGATAGAAGGATGGAACTAGATGCTGATTCAGTGTCAATAAAGCTGCAAGTGAGCTCGAGTCTGAAGAACAAAGTCAAGAAGACGCAGTTTCAAGACAAGGCACTTGTAAACTTAGAGATCAAGTGTTGGCAGGAACATTTGGGAGTTTCTTTATTGCCAACGATGGAGCTTTTGAAGAATGGTACGAGGTTGTATACCTTCTGGTGAACTAAGAAGCGCAGTATCCCACACACTCTAACCAGATGTATCAGGATGTGTGTACCATTAAATGGTGTTATGTAATGAAGAAGGACAAATTCCAAGAATGAGGTTAGGTATTCTGTCAACATGTGGAAATTAGCAAGATTCCTGCAGACGCTGGATATTTCGAAGTAGAAGTAGGAACACATAAATGGACCTTGTGTTAGGATTACTTTGTTCCTAAGGAGGGAAGATCATCAATTGGATTTTGTGGACTGACTGACCAAGTCAGTTCATTATGAAGTTGCTTTATTCACGAAAGAGTTGGCGGCAATGTGCAAGAGACACATCTACCGGATTCATGAAGTTCCAACTGACAGACAATCAAAGAAGTCAATCTAGACGTTTGAAGACTTGCTGAAGAATCTTGCCTCCTGGAATCTGGAGGATCTTGGAAAGATCAATTATCTTTGGTAGAGTTTTCTTACAATAAATACCCAGTTAGCATCAGTACAACATCATTGAAGTTTTGGATGTAGTTTTCGTACATAACTTGCATAGGACGATGTAGAAGAAAGAATACTGTTAGATCCAGAGAGAGTAACTGGCGCAGCAGAGGAAGTGAAGATGATCAGAGACAAGCTATGATAGACAGAAGCACTGGGCAGACAACAGTTGTCAACCACTGGAATTTGTAGAAGAAGGCAGTGTCAGAGAAACCAGTAACAAGCATAGTCAGAGGTGAGATGAAGATCAGGCAAAGTTGAATCATTATTCCTATTTCTTTCCATACTCATCTGTTTCATTTTCAAATTTGACATTATGCTTGTTAGCCTAGTTTTGCGAGCTATTCCTTTTTCAAGCTTGATCATGACATTATCTTATTGGAGGCCTCCATTAATATATTGTCTAATCAGAACCGGTGCAATGATGGTCTGATCAACCTCATACACTTTGGTTCGCTTTATATTTTATTTTGTCCCTAAATTGTCTCATCCATGATTACCTTTAAAAATTCTTATTGTTTGAACCTGAACACCATACTCGTGTCTAATTGAATTGTGGGAATCCTGTCCTACCTGTCCTTAAATTTCGAGGACGAAATTTTCTAAGGAGGGAAGGTTGTGAAACCCGTATTTTTAGTTTACTTCTAATTTTTTTTATTTGCTAAATAAAATTTTGTTAGCAATAAATTTTTCCTTTAGAATAATGTTAGATGTTAATAATATTTATTTAAGAGTAAATTATTTTCCAAAAGTACAACTCACTAGTAAACGTTGTGATGTTGTTGACTAAAATTGACTAGGAAAGACAAATAGAGATTGTAACTAGATAACTCTAAGTTTGGCTCTGAGACAAAGTTTTCCCGGAATGTAGGAATTCAAGGAAGAGCGTGACCTTTCGAATACCGAAGTACCAACCTTGTTCAATCGGAAGTTTAAGGCAAGTACATTTTATGTAGATTTTACAATTATTTTCACAATTGTTTCATTGCAAGTTTAAACCACTGTTTACACGAACTCCTTCGGGAGCATTGATCGTATTGTTGGGGACTGGGGGAATAGTGTACTGGATATGACCAAATCCAAACTTAGGATAATGAATGTGTTAGCTTACCCCTCTCTCACACGGGGATAAGCTATACCGTATCGCTAGGATACAAATGTACCCAAACCGGTCATATTCTTTACCTATTCATATCACTGTACTGTACTATTTCAAAATTGTTCATTTTCAAACTGTTTAAAAATGCATGTTATAAATTGTCATTTTAATTGTTAAAATTTGCATGAACTGTACTTTGCTCACTCCTGACTGGAGACCAACATTTTAGGTTACTCTGAGGTTGATCTTGTTGGCCCAATGATTACATTGTGTTTTTGAATATGGCTAATCAGTTAAGTTTAACATAATGATGTCACTAATATTCATATACTCACTATCATGTTGCTACTTAAACTTAGCATTGTCCTAATTGTCCTATATTATACTGCTATGCTTGTATCGTACTGCAACATATTTTGTTGGCCTAACATGCTATCATGTTGTTACTTAAACTTAGCAATGTCCTAATTGTCCTATATTGTATTGCTATGCTTGTATCGTACTGCAACATATTTTGCTGGCCTAACATGTATTTGTAGACATGCAGTAAGCATGATCTAACATGATCAAACAGGACATAGGCAATGAAGAATTAATGTTGGACCAAAGACGGCGTCATATAAAGGGATTTCTCCGAACCGCCTAACGACCTATCCGGGGCCTCGCATCGGGGGTTCCGCTGCCCGGTCAGCGGACAGGGGTCGAGGGGGCAGCGCCCCCCGTCGGGGGTTCGGGGGCGAAGCCCCCGAAAGGTATTCAGATTTTCAGATCTGTATATCTTTGGACGACTGCTGTCAGGGAAAAAGACATCTTCAGAGCTGCTCAAATATCAGAAGAAAGGCATCATCAAAGGGCTCTTGGTTTTCCTACTTGTTCTAAGTCTGTAATCTTCTATTTATTGAGTCTAGAAGAATGTGTACGTTGAGTCGCACTGAGTCATCTCAACCCCTAGTATATCTCTCCAAAGCTCTACCATACAACAGACCAATTCCTGAACCAAGCCCAAGCTCCACAAAGTCCAAAAGCCCAATGGACCAATTCTGTCTGCTGGAGACAGAGTTCGGGCCGAACTCTGCCTCCACACAGAGTTCGGGCCGAACTCTGTCCCCTGATTTTCAGGAGCTGATTTTTAGGGCCTGCTTGCTGCTAGCTGTCCAACGGCCATATTTTTGAATCTTGAGGACAGAATTCTGGCCGAATTCTGCCTGTCCCGAACCCTATAAATAGGCCTTGGTTTCTCTCTTTTGAAACCATCCACTCTTCTATTCTTCTTCTCTTACATAGCCTATATAGTCAAGAGCCTTACTCTTCTAATCTACTAGCCACAAAACTTCCTAAGCCCCAAGGTGCTCAAGTGCGATTCAGCTAGAAGTTTTTGTGCAAGAGTTGAAAAAGAAAGTCACTTGGACAATTCCAAGTCGCTTGGAAAAATCCAAGCAAATCGCCACTGCGATCCTCTGTAAGAAGTTGACGTGCTCTTCTGAAGAAAAGGCACGGGTTGTAAACTACTATTTCACAAATAGTGGATTTGAATCCTGAGCTAGAGTTCTCAGGCCTGGACTAGTCCTCCACGAGGGAAACCAGGTTAAAACTGCTGTGTTTGCGTATGCTCTTCTGATCTTTATTTTCTTCCGCAATTATTTCTGATTTATTTACTATCTTGATAGTTGTTTTTGTGGAGGTGATATAGAGTTAATTTTTATTTGGTGATTATTGACACAAACTCTATTCACCCCCTCTAGAGTTGCCTACACCTGTGTTTTCAGATCTTTCTAGAGTATCTGGTGGCACAGAGCTAATGTTCAACAATCCTGTTCGGTACCCGGCGGTACTACCTGACGACGATGGATCGGCGTCTCCTTAGATGCTGTTGGTGTTAGCTAGTCTTATTTCAGTTTTTGGATCTTTTAAACTTTTGTACTGGACAAGTTTATTATCGAATAAATGTTGTGGTAAATTTTAGTTTACTTGTTGTTGATTGACCTGCAATATGGATTACAGCTTACTGCCGCCGTCTCATCAACGGTGCAGGCTGGGCATGATCCGATTCGACCCAAGTATTTGGGGACCGGGTCGTGACAATACCAAATTGAACATATTAGTTGAGAGAATGTATTAAGCTAGTACCTATCAAAGTTGAGGGTATCATGTTGAAAAACTCAAATAGTTGAGGGTATTAAGTTATAATTTAGCCAAAAAAATTATAAAATATTTTCAATATTCAAATTATGTTTAAACTAAGTACATGGTTTATCTAGCTAAATACATAAAATTCTAAAAAACAATCTATAAAAACTTCTAATTAAAATATATTCAAATTAGATTTAAAATATATTCAAATTAGATTTAAAATATTTTAATATAATTTAAATTTTTATATAATTTTCAACCATATCATAGATTTTTTTCAATAAAAGTGACCAAAAAAAAGATTAGTGCAATTTGCAGATATACCCCTTTTAATTGTAGATTTTAGGAGAAATGACTCTTGTGAACGTTTGAAATTTGCATATAAAGCCCTCTCTAAAGCCAAATCAAAATATGAAATATCTCCAAGAAAAATGAAATTAATAGAGTTGCAGTGGTTATCGGATATGACACTTGTAACATTATATCATGTTAGTAGCCTAGGGCATTTAGTACACGGAATACTATATAGGCAAAAATTCTATATTTCGGAGATTCAGATTCCAAGTAATTGATTTTTTTGAAAAATTACGTTCTCATGTTTGGTGACTATATAAATCTTCTCAGGGGAAAAAAACATAAAAAGTGAAAAACAAACAAAAAAAAGCAAAAAAACCAAAAAAACCAAAGAAAACACAAATTAAAAAAACCAATAAAAAAACACCAAAACGAAAAAAGACCAAAACAAAAAAGATAATAAAAAATGAAAAAAAAGACAGAAAATGAAAAAAAATACAAAAACAAACGACAAAAAAGGGATCAAAAACGACAAAAAAATCAAATAAAACGATCAAAAAATGACCAAAACCACAAAAGACAAAAAAAATGACAAGAAAAAAAAGGACAAAAAAAATCCAAAAAACTCAAAAAGAGACACAACAATGACAAAAACAACAAAAATAACAAAAACGATAAAGGAGAAAAACGACAAAAAAACCACCAACACACCAAAAATCGACAAAAAATGAAAAAAAGGACAAAAAACGACAAGAGGCAAAAACGACAAAAACGAACAAAAAGCGACGAAAACGAAAAAAAAAAACAAAAAGACCACAAATCGACAAAAATTGAAAAAGACCAAAAAAGACAAAAAAGGCAGAAAACGACAAAGAAAAGATCAAAAACAACCAAAAAGAGATCAAAATCGACAAAACAATGACAAAAAAGCGACACGCTACAGAAAACAACGAAAGAGAAAAAATGACGAATGAAGAAAGACAAAACGACAAAAACAGCCAAAAAAATAACCAAAAAGTAAGAAAAGACAAAAACTAACTAGGGCTGGTTACGGGTCTGGTCGGGCCCAAATTTGATGGACTCGGACCGGTACCGTTAGTTGGCGGGACGGGTCCATAAAATAGTGGAACCGGACCGGACTCGACCTGTTCGAAACGGATCCGAACCGGGCCGACATGAGGGTCCAAACGGGTCCCAAAAAAAATTCAAAAACTATATTAGTAAATATTTACATATGTTCTACCATATGTAAGAAGAAAACAAGTCTAATGTCTCCAAATTTCTAGAATTTGTTTAATAAACAATAATATGTTATATTATCTATAGACTATACTAACAAAAATTCAAAAATTGATGAAAATAAAAATATACCCCAATAAACGGGTTGGGCCAGAGTTCCGTTTATTCTGAAAATAGGATCTATCCCGACCCGTTAATGTAACACGATCCGTTCCGACCCTTTCCGACCCGTCTCGTGTAATTCAAAATTGTAGGAACTGACTTGTTTGAACATTTTACGGTTCAGACCAGATTGGAACCACGGTCCTGAAATCGTATGCCCAGCCCTACAAAAAAAAAACCAAAATCGAAAAAACGAACAAAAACGAAAAAAAACAAATAAAAAAAAGGAGCAAAAATGAAAAAAAAAACGATAAAAGGGAGGGGGGAGCAATTGAAAATGATAAAAAAAATTAAACAAAAGACAAAAAATATATTGAATATGTGAGTTGTGTACTTGCTAAAACCCCGTTGATATTGGAAGGAATCTTCCTCTTTCATCTCATTAGTCAGCGAGTACAAAATGTTTAGTCTGCTCACTGTAACAGCATAAGATTGCTTCTAAACTAGTTGGAAACTGACATTGGATCTAGGATTATAATATCAAAGTTATGATTATCGAGAAATCCATAGCCTTATGATAACAATGGTACAACAAGATTATTATTATTGGATGTATCAAAAAACCAATAAAAGCAAAAAATAGTCGCACAATTGTAATCATGTTTGACAACATATTGTCTTGAATCATTCTACTAAATGAAACCTAAAGGGCAGAGCCCCTGCAACCATTCAATAATGAGTCCATTTTTGTTCACCCATCAAAACTAGGATATTTGTTCACTCTCGAATAAAGGATTGACACGTGTCAAATCCTTTAGTCAAAACCACTTCCAAAGTGATTTATGTTGAATGGATTTAACATGTGTCAATTTTTTATTGGAGGATGAACAAACATCCTAGTTTTGGGGGTGAATAAAAATGGACTCATTCAACAATACCGTGATTCATAATGTGAGTATGATGATTTGACTGGCGAGACAGAGCCCTACAGGTAGGTAGTGTAGCCATTTGGAGAGTTGAGGGATGAAGAGAATAGAGGTTTATCATCTGCACATTATGAGTGGTGATATCATGAACCTTTCTTTATTATGAATTTGAGCCAACTTCTTTATTTGGTCTAGAATAGACATATAGGTAATTTTATATGGATACGTAACATACGCGTATAGGTTAAGTTACGATTACGATACCTTTATAGTCTATTTGAAGTTAACGATCTCATCTTATTTCATTTATATATCCATTGCAGAATCATCCATACCAATAAGCAATGAATCACTACTTTGTTGATATTATGTACAAAAATATGAGAGCAAGATTGATTTGAGTGAAGATTTGAAGACTGTCGTTGAAGTATTTCTCAAGTACGCCACTAGCCAATCCGATTACATGGATGACAAAAAAAATTAAGTGTCCTTGTGCTCGTTATCACAATAAACATTATGAAGAGGTGACAGTCATGAAAGAGCATCTGACCCTTAAGGGTTTCGTACATGACTAGGACCCATGGAGCTCTTAAGGAAAATTTATGTGAAAATGCATTGTGGATGTCGCAACGGACACCTACAGAGACTATATTGAATATCAAATTGACACTTGTCAAGTGATATGGTGGTTATCGTGGTATGACCTAATTTAATCTCGAGGGTTCGAACCCTGATGCAAAGCAGTTTTATGATATGTTCAAGGATGCATATAGTCCTATATACTCGATTTGTGAATATACTTATTCTACTGTCGACAATGAGATGATTATTGAACCTTAAGTCTAATTTCAACTTGCTGCAAACATGCTACGGTTGGATTATACAGTTTGTAAGGGAGTTGTTGACGAAAGGATCAAAGGAGTTTCCTGAAAAATTCTACAAATCCAAAATGATTCTCAGGCAACTCATCTTAGGCTATAAAAAGGTAGATTATTGTCGCATGGCTGCATGTTGTACTATAAGGAGAACAATGATAAATATATATATGTACTTTTTTTCATACAGACCGATACAATCCAGTTTAGGGAAAAGAAAACTTAACCACAGAAGCAAAGTAACATCCCTTACATGCAGTTCTTGTCGGTTATGAAGAGAGTGTATATAATGCATGGGTCCGCAAATACAACCCAACACATGACATGGCATATAAAGAAACATAAAAAGGAGAATTATCTTTACCCATCCGATGGAGAGGCATAGAAGCATGACCGATGCCATCTAGATTTTGTTGCAGAACTTAGGAATGTTTGATTTAAACCATCTTCTTTTGGATTCACTCCTTTTGAATAATCAGGATCCCAGAACTCCTGTTGGCCGGTGATTCTGGCCCCTTAAAATCTACCATCATGGATGTGCATGAAGACTCCATACATGTTATTTACGTTTATCATAATTGGTCCCAAAAGTTCAAAGAAAAACATCGACATCTACATGCAACCATTGGTGGATGAGTTAAAGAAATTATGGTAGTTCAGCGTCCATACTCACAATATTCGAAGAAGCAAAACTTCCAGATGAGAGTTGCACTTATGTGGACTATCGATAATTTTTTAGCAGATGATATGCTATAGTGATGGAATACTCATGTCACTAAGGCTTCTCCAATATGGATGAGAAATAGTAAGGTGTTTCGTCTTCAACATAGAGAAAAAACATTCTTTTTTTTTACTGTCACCGTCAGTTTCTGTCTCCGTCACATCCTTGGAAAAAAAAGATGACCTTTAGAGATGTTAAACAAGAACTATCTCATCCACCTATGATCGTACTCAATTGACTTAAATTCAGTCGTAACCTAGACCTCTATCAATATGATGCTCGTGCTGGGACTACAATTAATTCTTCATCATGTTCAATGTTGTTGACCAAGGTTAGACTGACCTTATCTTTGATCGTGTCGAACTACGATTATGATCATGTTTGAATTTTAATACTCGTACCCAAACTCTTTTCTGGCCACGATTTGATTTCCTGATTATATCTAAATTCTTGTTATTAGTCGTTCCTAGATGACTTGGCATGACTAGATAACTTGAATCCCATGATCGTGATTTTAACGATCATAACTATACATATTACCTTTGCCTCTAAATCGTGCCTGAAATTTGGCTATTAATCACGACTGTCCGATTTGACTATGAACTTGTCATGTCAGAATTTGAGTTGATCATATCGGAACAAATTTTCCATCATGCCTATGTTCCGATTCTCTAGCCACCCATGCTCAGGTTTTATTCCTATATCCTGACTAAGCTTTAAATTTCGTCTCTCTATCTTAAACCGTGCCAAAGTGATTCTAGTCATTCCAAGTTCTTAAGCCTTGATTTCACCCGCGACCAGATGGTTTGATCCTTGGTCACTGATCATGCCAAATGTTTCATTATTCCTAGCGATGCCCAATCGCGTCACTTTCGCATTTGAACATGCCTATATAACCATGATCTAACCTTATTGAGCCTATATCATATTTATCATTCAATACTTAAACCTGATTCTAACTAAATTGTAACTGAAGGATTTTGATTTTCTAGTCGCAACTTTGTGCATAAGTAACTTAAATACTATCCTAAAGTGAATTCAAACCTTGATTTTGTCTGAACCATTTTCCATTCTTGTCGAAAATTCGATCATGTGATTTTAACCACGTCCGAACTCAGATCATATTCCATGACTTAATCATACTCATCAAATTTTTATCGTGCCAATAAGACCTTAACTTCAATCTTGTTTGTGCTTAAAATTTTATCCCAATTATGCCAAACCTTATTTTGGTCATGGTTAACTTTTTATCTTGATCGGGCTTGTGCGACTTTGAGACTGATTTTCAACAAACCTAAATCGCTACAGATCACCCCATACTTGAACTTCATTTATATCTTCGATTTTCCTAGTCGTCACTAAGATCGTGCCCAAATGACTTAAGTTAATTCTAAATCGTGTATACATAGTTTTGTTCATATCACGATTCTATCATATCAAAATCACTAGTCGTGTCTAAATAATTTTGAATTGATTATCTTGATCATGCCAAAGTTATTGTTCTTTGATTGTATCCAAGATATTGCCTAAATTTTCTATCATGTCTTAACTCCCCTGCCAATCTTTAATTTCGAGGACGAAATTTCTTTAAGGAGGGTAGATTTGTAACCTCCGTTAATTGATTTCTTGGATATTTTTAAAATTTTGTATTTTTAAAAGTCTGAATTTTTCTGAATCTCGAAAACATACAATTCTATTATTGAGAAAATATTTTCGACCGTAATTGTTATCAGTCCTTAGTGGTCCTTGGTTTACTATTTTATGCGATTTCATCCTATCGGAATCTTCCTGTCCATTTCCTTTAAATCAATAAGTTATAAATATTGTTCAATAGGAAGAAAACGTTTATTGAATTATGAATTTCAAAATATATTTATTTACTAAATAAATGGTTGTTTATATATATATATATATATATATATATATATATATATATATATATATATATATATATATATATATATATATATATGAATAATTTGTAAGTAAATTAGTATTAGTTAAGTAATTAGAAATCTTGGCTAATTGTAATTAGCCATTTGTTAATTAGTAGTAACTAGTAATTAATCAATTAAATTATAACTAATATTTATTTAGTACTAATTAAACCAACAGATAGAAATAATGTTAGTGTTAGCAGTTAGCATTTTTATTATTTTCCTATATTGCTATTACATGTACATTTTAGGGTTTTCTTCCACTCCGCTATAAATAGGCACATATCCCCAAATTTATATCATAACAAAATTTTCCCAAATCCTTAGACTTCCATTTTCAGCCGCCACCCTAATGATATTGCTAACAGCAGTATTGGTCGATACCATCACGACCGGCCATAGCCGAAGCTCCCCTCCTCCCTACGGTCGTAACCACCATCACCATTCACCAGATCTGATCTCGCCAATCCCGACCGCTGCATACAACCACCACTGCCACCACCATCATCAATACAACCACCACAACACAGCACCACCACCACCATGGCCTATCCCATCGGTCGCCTCCCCAACCGACCCCATCCGCGGCCAACCGGCTGGGTAATAACTCCACATTCACCATCAAAAATCACCACGAGAGACAGAGAGGGATTGAGCGAACCTGACCTGTGCCCTAACTCCGGCGTCCACCACCTCCTCCGCTCAGACCGCGCGCATCCTCCTCCTCCTTCTTGTTGACCCACCGTGTCATGACTCGTACCCGCTTTTCGGACGCGAGAGCGTGAGCAAGCCAGCTACGCATCAAGCGGACTCCAGCCCGACTCGAATATGTAAACGCTGTTACGGCTATGGTATACTGCCAAATCATGGCAAAGGTAAATCTATAACTCAATCCACAATAATGTACGAAACAAGAATGAACAAGTATGGGTCGTGGTCTGCAGCCCACTAGCATATATGTCCGATAAGACTCTAAGAAAGTAACAAGAGTCTAAAACTGAATCAGGAAACAAGATATCTCATGATAAGGTATGAAAGCACGAGCTGATAATAAATGCAATACGATACCTGAATCCCGCAAGCGTATCATCCCATCCGCCATCCAGAACTGATAGCTAACTCCATGCACTCACTAAACCTAAAGAGATCATCAGGTCCTCAGGGGACATAGCAAGATACATAAAAATATGCCTATCTAGCAGTTTATCATGCAATAAAAAAAATACAGAAAATAAACGGGAAAAGACCAATCAGCACGAAAATACGACTATACACGACTGGAAGAACCACTACGCCTAAACGAACTGCTGGAGAAGAAATCACGATGTCAATGGATAACCAATCGAATACTCAAACCCTCGCCCCTAGTGTGGACTCGCAGGTTTGAACAACTACTAACCCTCGCCCCTAGTGTGGGCTCGCATGCTAGCATCACCCTCGTCCCTAGTGTGGACTCGCAGGTGTGAACCATATACTACTAACCTTTGTCCCTGGTGTGGACTCGCAGGCTAGCATCACCCTCGTCCCTAGTGTGGACTCGCAGGTGTGGACAGATAACTACTAACCCTCGTCCCTAATATGGACTCACGGGTTAGCTTAACTACTAATCCTCGCCCCTGGTGTGGACTCGCAGGTTAGCTTAACTACTAACCCTCGCCCCTAATGTGGACTCACAGGTTAGCTTCACGAATTTCAAGTTATAGCAGTTCCGTTATGACTTATTCGTCCTATGACACGATGCGACTCAGTCCAAGTACAAGTGATGACACGACACGACCCAATCACGATACACGAGAAAACCAATCCAATATGAACCACAAAATTAACTATGAGCAAGAGCTATATACGTATATCCAATATGAACTATAAACAAGGCTATATATACACTAGCAGGCATGATATACTAATCACATATAAATAATCAACTAGTAAAACTGTATAATATAATATAAATATGCATGTAAATAAACTGTAGAGGGAGGCAAGGTATCTGGCCTGGTGGCTGCACGCAGATCCAACAAATATATAGTCGACTGGTAAGCCATACAGTCCAAGTCATCACAACTGTCTTCGAAAGCTAAAACAAATATTACCAACATTTTCAGAATAGTCAAATTAGCTAGGATTTCCTGTCCTTAAGTCCAATTCTGGATACAGGGGCAAAACGGTAATTTTGGGCAAAAATGATGTCCGTCGTTGGACCCGCTTTGTACCGAAAATTGTGCCAGAGTCAATGGTCTCTAAAGTCATCAAACTACATGTCTACGGATTCGTTTTGATGATACGAACCCAACGGTATATCCAATTTTGGATTCCGGTGGGCCGTGCACAAAATTACCCGTTGAATCGGACCGTGGGGCCCGCAATACGGCGATCCGATCAACTGTCTCAGAATCGAACCAAACTTAGCATACAGGACCAAAAAAATGATACGGTCCTGTTGGCGTAAGTTTCGTCTCGATCTGACGAACGTGCACAAAGTAATTGGAAAACTTGCACAGAGGCCGATACGGTGAATTTTGACGGATACGCATCAAATTCGTCGCGCACACGCGACCAATTTGAATTCCGTCAAAGCCCACACGTCCACGAAGCCGTTACACACCTTTCGATGCTTTCGGTTCGCGACCAAGTCGCCTGGATTGGCGGGACGCACGTGGTATCGGAGAATTTTATTGATTTTAAAACAGGTTTTCGGTCAACTTCGGGATTCGATTTCTCGACGCGTAGTCGGTGATTTCCAAATCCACAAAAAGGATCGTGAAGTCCTATATGTTGTTTATAACTGACTTTAATTGGTTTTCTAAAATTTCTAACATACAGCTCATAAAACGCCCGCCAAGTTGGGTCTTTGGAGCGAGTTTCTGTCCTGTTTTAAACAGGTTTTTGGATGAACTTTTCATCGATTTACCGGGCAATACATGACCGTCACCTACAAACTACTTGAAGGGGTTTAAATCCCTATAGATGGGGAACATACCGGAGAAGACGGGACGCAAGACGATCACGTGATGATCGAGGAATCGACCCGCAAAGTGGGGTCGGCCGCATGCTACTGCTGTCGCCACTGCTCTGTTTTCTGTCCTCGCGCGGCCGGTCCGGCGCTCGCGCGGCGGCACGCGGCTGCGGGGTGGCCGCCCAACCATCGGGGTGCGTGGCGGCGCGTTGGAGAAGGAGGGGTGAGTTAGGGTTGAGAGTTTTTTTGTTCTCTCTCTCGCTCTGTTTGTATATAATAGGGCTGTGCGGTGTACAGGTCGGGTTCTGGGGTTTTAGCAGGGAATGCCCGAGCTCAGCTTGGGCTGCTCGCGGGATGGGTCCTACTGTTTGGGTTTAGTTGTGGCCTGTGTGCCTAGGGGCCCGGCTGGGCTTGGGTTTAAGCTCGGTTTGGCTGGCTTCTGATGCTTTAATATTTTTCTTAATATATGTGATTTGGGGTAGCTTAACAAGGTGAGTATCATGCATGGGTTGAACTAGATATAGTCTGCCTATCAACTTAATTGAGCACTTATTACCTATAACATTAGAACTAACAAGGCCCCTTGTTGCTACTATGTTGCAGTGGCAAAGTCACTTCACTATCATGCATAAAAACCTCCATTTTATTTTATTTTCCATTTATAATATATATATAAATACACATATATACATATTATATATATATATATTTATATATACATACATGTACACACAAATATCATATATACTTATATATACATACACCTATATAATATATTTATATATACATACAAATACACACATATAATATATATTTACACACATCTATTTATATATATACCTCATATATATATATATATATATATATATATATATATATATATATATTTATATATATATATATATATATATATATATATATATAGACATATATATATACATATCAAAAATACTCAATTAACCAATATAATAATATCTAATAGTAAAAAACATATTTATTTAATCACCACAAATTAATAAAATAATAATTAAATAATTAAATAGTGGTTTGGTGAATCCATACTATTCACCTTTATCAGGTCCAGAAAATTATACAAATATTGTAAATCAATATTTAATAATAAAAATACCAATTTTGTGTACAATTATTCAAACAATTAAAAATACACATCATTACCTAAAATAATTTAGAAAGTATTTGTACACACAAAAATATGCCTACATGGTCGTCTTTGGTCTCACTACATACCTACCAAGGTTTGTATTCGGTTCGGAACAGTTCAGGCTAAGTTGGCACAATCGGGTCATCTAAAATCAATATATCTAATTAATAAACAAATAATTCATCGGTAGGGGTTAAGTCGCAACTTAGTCTGGTTTTTCTAGTTAGGACATCACTATGGCTCAGCCTTCCTTACCATAGCTAATACGCTTAGTCAAAGTAGGCCATTGCACCATTCGTGCCAAAACTCTTGGTCATCTAGTACTCCAATTCCTAACCATGACTAGAGTCATCTACCGTAATAATTAACTAAATAATTATTCTAAAATTTTAAAAACCACCATTTAAATCAAATAAATGACATAAAAATATTTCAAAAAAAAATTTCGGGAAGGGAGGCTACACACCGCTGCTCTAGCCGCGAGCGCCCATCATCTGCCGTGCGCCCATCGCGAATCTCCACCCATCGAACCTGTCGACCCCAGATCCGTCCCATGACGTCGATCTGTGTCTTCCCGACGCAGAATCGTCATCGTCCGAGTGACAGTACTCTGCACGGCGCTCCTCCGGAGTCGACGCGGCACTCCGCCACCAAGCCACGCCTACTGGTGAGAACGAAACCCCCTCTTCTCTGTGTTTTGTTTGGAGAAATGAATAAAATGACCGGTTGTCTCTCTCTCCCGTTCATTCTTATTTGTTTGTGTTGGGAGTGAGCAGCAACAAACGACCCCCCCCCCCCCCTGCTGACTTTTAGACTTTGGGCCTTAAGTGGTAAAATGATTAGTAGATTTTTAAATAGATATATAATGTTATTAGTTGTACTATCACAAATATTTATTATTATTTTATATTGTCAAAATTATAAAGTACTATTATTTTTATTATCTTATTAGTATTAATATTTATATGACATTATTTACCATTGATTATTATTAGTAGTATATTATTGACATTAAAATATTATTATTTGGAAATCGTACAATATATATATATATATATATATATATATATATATATATATATATATATATACTTATTAAGCTTGGACGACATTGTGTTGACAAATGGGAATTTTGGTACTAGGAAGGTTTTCAATATTTTGATTTATGCATCTAGGATTATTACAAATGATTTTCTAGGTTTCAAATACATATACATGTAATATTATAAACGATTTTCAGCTTAGTTATATATATAGTCATTCTTTTCCCTTAAATAATAAGTCTCGACTATTATAGTCATTTTCTTTTCTTGACCTGATTATCGTACCAAATTATGATTCTGGACCTTTATATATCAAACTAGGCTATTTGGACTATTCTGGACTCATTGGGACTTCCCGTGCCATCGTTGGAACCATCTTATGGAGCATAGCATTGTACCTACCTCGTGTCGACACGTTCGTGTCGCGTACGTCGATTCCAACCAAATCGATGCGAGTACATTCTCTGACCGTTTCATACTTGATAGGATTTACATTTATGCTCTAGATTACTTTACTTGATGTTGTCACGTTGTTAACACGGATTGGTACTATATGGATCCCTTCATGAGATGTTATCTCCCTCGGGAGCATCGGGTTATGGTATGTCATGTGTATTTCACTTTCATCATGTACTCCGGTGCTTTCACCATTCATGTGCACTCTTGTGATTCATGTACTCTTATGTTCACAGAGCCCCTCATGTATACTTTATGTGCACCCATTTATGGGCCCCCATGTAAAATTATGTGCAATAACATAACTTGTCTGGATCCTTGTGTATTGATTGGGGTACGGGGGAGTATAAATGGTCATGTGAACAATTCCAAAGTAGTGTAATCATGTGCAAACTCTTAGAATAATTATGTGCAAATTCAAGCCGTTCATATGTCTATCTTGTACTCTACATCACTAGCCACTGTTAGTTCTTTACTTATAGTAGATATTTCTTTACAGTCATCTCTTTTACTTCATATATATATTCTTCAGCGTTTCATGTATCTTACTCTATAGCATGCTTACATTTTCTGTCATGATATGAACTGCGTGAGAGATATGTGCTCGTTCATGTCCTGATTGGACCTGTTGATAATTTTACAGATAGCTTGGAGGTTACTGCTAGCCTAGAGGAGACCCAGTAGAGGTTGGAGTAGATGGCTAGAGTTTTTCTTATTTTATTTTTAGTTGCCTTGAGATGTATTTATTTCATACTTGTTTGTGGTGGTTTTGATAACACCGAGACTTTTTATTCTGTTGTATTTCTCTTGTGGATTTCATATCTATATTATCGTGCTGATTATCTACCTCCAGTTTTGTGATTGAGATTGTATCCTCTTGTGATTGCCCTCCGTTGGAGAGTATATCATTTTGTGATAGTTGTGATTGTGACCTAGAACAGCGTTCTACCGCCGACACTGCGGCGTAGGTTGGACGTACCCATTTATCGTGCCCTTACACTGGGTGCGGGTCGTGACATCCACCTATGAGATTGACTGGATAGAAAATTTGGAAAGAGACGAAGAATTTGTCGACAATAGTAGAATATCCGATATTTGACCATTGTTTCGAAGTCTTCGGGCATAGCCATAATTAGACCAAGCAAAGTATCTTCTGGGGCGCCTTACCTTATTGGAGAGAGTTTCATAAAGCATAATCTTGATGGCATGCATATAAAAATAGTGTGTTTGATAACGTCTTCAGTACGGCTATGGACATTAAGGAAAAGACGAAGCACAATCTAAAGAAATACAAAAGTTGGTAGAAATGTACAAGCGTCCGAATTTAAACTTAGAACCAATGGGGGGCTAGTGGATTTGTGAAGACAATAACACCATTCACATTGAGCAGAAAAAATTAATTTATAATATGCAACTGGATAACTGATTTAAGATTTCCTAAGGGCTATCTTTCGAATATATCTAGATGTAGTAATCTCAATAAATGGAGCCAATTCATTTTCCCCACAGATCACTTGTCGGTGGACCTATCATGTATCAATTTGAGAGGTAAAATATATAGAAATATAATTTTGAGAACTTATATAGATGAAACAATCTAATTAAATTGAGAATGTATTTTGTTGGTACCTCCCTCACCTTAGAAGAAAGTCGATAACAAGTTAGGCTCATGTAGAAGCTTCGATATACTATTACATATTTTATTACCTGAAACTGAACTCAACAATGAAAGCCTTTGTTATTTGGCCATGGGACCGATTAAGGAAGCAAAAACTTGGCATGTCTACATGTTTAATGGTTCCAAGTTTAGAAAATCTCGGAATCCTACAAATGTTGAATTTGTTGTCGATAGGTTCAATACAAAGGATTCTGACGTTTGTGTGAGGGGTACCATCTACGATGATGAACTAGATTTGATTATTATGATATATATGCTTTGAAATATTGCAGAGTTGCAATACCCCGTCCTTATGACATGAACATTGTGATGTTCAAATGTGATTGGTTCGACACAACACCAATCTAAGGATGAAAAATTGACAAATAATTTGGATTTGTATATATAAATCATCGATGGAGATATAGATGATCTAACATTTGTATACCCATGATTTCAATGTGATATAAACATTTGTATATATCAGAAGTAATAGCTAACTTACTAATATTTTCAAAATCCGCTTTCAAAGCGGCTTTCTGCTCGTTGAAGAGACGAATGGCCTCCTTTCGAGCTTGTTGCCTACTCACTTTAGTAAAGGAGGGGTTTAGAGAAAGTGATACATAATCTCGTAAAGATTCGCTTTCACCCGTCGTGAAAGGAAGTTCGTCACGAATAATATGTTTAGTTAATTCGGTTTTATGCCTAGCAGCTGAATAAGTAAAGTTACCAATTGAAGAACCGGTGGCGCCGAAGCTTATTTGGGTTTGGGACGCTTGAAGTGTGTCCTTCCCGTAGCAAGTGTCGTAGTGTCTGGATATAGTCCCGGTGCCACCGCCCTTCTTCCATGCGTACTGGTTGCAACATTTCTTGCATTGCGCCTTGTACGGTTTCGGTTCCCCCTTGGCATCTAAAACAAACGAACCATCAGGATTAGTTTCAAAAATTAAAGTAAAATAATCACAATACTTAGACCTTTTTTTCTTTTCAGGACGTTGGGTGGTACTAGCTACTTCCGGAGGAGATGGTTGGCACCCCTCCGGAATCGGATGGGTGGCTACTTGCTCAGGTGGAATTTCATTACCGTCAAAAAAATTACTAAAATAATGGTAAGTCTGTCCAGCAAGATCAGGTGGGTTTGAACCTTCACCAGCCATATATAAAATAAAATAAAGTAAACTACGCTAGAAGAAAGTAAGGGGTTGAGAGGAAGATCGGGAAGCCGTAGAGCCGGAATGGAGTTGGGAGGGAGATCGGGAAGCCGTAGAGCACCGGGGAGGGAAAGTCGTAGAACACCAGAGCACCGGGGAAGGAAAGCAGTAGAGCACCAGAGCACCGTAGAGAAATGTAGAGAATTTGTGAGGAATGAGTTGTGTTTGAAAAATGGAATTTTTGGGCTATTTATAGGAATTTTTTGGGATTATTTTGGTAATTTTAGGCCCAAAATGACCAAAATACCCCTCCCAACGTTTTAATAACGGCTATATGGGAGGGGTATTTTGGTAAAAGAAACCCCCCCCCCCCCCCCCCAACGGTCAAATGAGTGAAAAAAAAAAAAAAAAAAAAAAAAAATTCCTCCAACGGTCGGCTGGAGCTGGACCGGTCCCAGCGGGCCGGGCCGGTCCAACCGGGCCTTAGCGGGCCGGGCCTCCTTTTTTAATAAAAAAAAAATAATAAGAACGGGCCGGGCCGGGCCGGGCCGGGCTCGGGCTGGAGGGGGGGGCCCGACCCGAACCGTATGGGAGGGGGGGGGGGGGGGGCGGGCCGGTTCGGGCCAACAGCGGGCCGGTCCGGGCTATTATGGGGGCGGGCCGGTCCGGTCCACGGGCGGGCCCGGGCTAGACCGGCCCAGATAACACCACGACTCATGATGAAGTGTTCGAGACTAGAGTGTCGGAAAGTCTATAAAGGCCGTTCGTTCATGGGAGAGGAAGGGCCAGTTCGGCCTACAACAATGCATGGGCCCGATAGGCACGGCCTAGCTCAGCCCACCTGACAAGTCTACTCTGTAGTACGCTGAGCACATGATTGGCTTTCGAAAGAAACATCACACAATACAAACAAGTGCAAGAATGATAATTCGTTTAGGAGGACTAGATTCTGATCAAAACCAACATATGTAGAAATTTAGGCACAGTACAAAAGATTTAGGATTCAAGATGTCGAGAAATGATGTACCACAGCAAATGATTCTAGAAACACGAAGCCACCAAAATCGAACACGATATCTGGATCTATTTTCCCATATACAACAAAATATGTTTTTGATTTCAAGCAGATCGATGAACACTATAATGTTGACATTACAAGAACCAATTCCAGGTAACTCTGTCCCCATAACCACACTGAATCGATGATTCAAAATTTACACCAGACTCATCAAAACCCACAAAAAGCCACTGGTGGTGTCCACAACTGTTTTAAAGTTTTATTGGTTCCAGATGCACAAATAATGAGTCGAAGGAATGAACAAGGTTACAGCTACAAAACCACCAGATCAAGAACAGTGATTTGCTATCGTACAGGTGCGAGGAAAACCAGCCAGCACAAGCCAAGCAGGGGGATTCCAGTTACTCGCATCTCAAGCAGGAGGGGTTGAAGAAGGCTGCCTTCTCAAGCCTTCAGGTTTTGGAGAAGGGGGTGGACTTGCTAGTTTTGTTTCTGGAACCACATTATTTTTCACACCTTTCGAAGGAGGAGTCGAGGCGGCCTGTGAACAATCTTCTGGTGTGCCCTCATTGGTGAGAGACACTGGTGAAGTATTGTCAAACTGGGTGGGAGAGGATGGTGCAGAAACAATTGGAGAAGGTTCGGGTACAGAACGAGAGTTGGGTGGGATTTGGGTGGGGCAGCCGACCTCAGAGACCTCTTCGATACCCTCGTCCACATAAATAACGTCTTGCATCGTGAGCTGGTGATATTCCACAATCTCCCTCAAGAACCGGTTCTCCCTCGCGTAGACCGAGTTCTCATGTGCCAGTCTCCCCTTTTCCTCCAGTAAGGTCTCTAACTGGAGTCGTATCTGCAAAATTGGAGGCATCGAAGAGAAACAAGACTTAGCAAAGGAAACACGTGTGAGAAAGATCAGTTCAGGTGAATAAATAAATGTGCAAAGTTTTCAACATTGGATCAGAACCATCTCGCAGATGTGTCAGCGTGCCTCTGTGTGTATATGCACGTATTGCAGAAGGCATACCAAATCCTCGTCCTCATGGTTGTCTCCCTTCTCACGACTTTCACGTAGTCGCTTGTTCTCGTCTTCCAATTGAGTGCATCTTTCTTTTGCAAAAGCCAGGTCTGCCTTGACAGTTTTTAGTTCCCGCAAAAGAAGCTTGGCCTTAGCAGCCATCGCATTTGCAACCTGCAAAAGCACAAACAGAAGGTGGCCATTTTCACCATTATACAGGTGACAAGTGAACTTTCTGAATTGCAGGGATATTGAACTGTCAATAAAAAGAATATACCAAGTTTTACATAAAGAGGAAAAAAGTACCTAGCAGTTGAAATTTAGCATGACAAAAGTTCTCACGGTTACAATTATAGCCAACTTAGATGTAAAAGTGGCACAGTCCTACTTTCTTAGCTATTAATTTCAGCAAAACATCTCATTGTCAATTCTCCCACTAGCAAAAGAGGCTGAATGTTTTTAAAATCGTCAAATTATTGAAAGAAGACAACAATCAGGAGTAGCCCTATAATTAGTAGACCTTCCCTCAGCCTCTCAACTCATACAGAGGAGAGGGAAGGGAAATAGACTGATGCTACTACCAATACCAGGTACCGGGTGAATCATATCGAGCGAAGAACCGCTGTCGTATCGAAGCGATCGGGGAAAGGGGCTTACTTTAAGGTTTTGAACTTCCATGAAGTTACACACTCCAAAAGTGTAGATATTTTAAGATATAAACAAATCCTATCACGTCTAGGAATAATAACAAATCAAAGTTAATCTGTATTTTTTTACTTGAGGAACATAAAATTAACCTTCAACTACCTCATGATACCCAAGATTTTCAAGACGTCAGCCACCTCACGACCTCAGGATTCAGTATGAACTTCTTTTATGTTTAAAACAATCTGAGGTCTTCCAATTTTAAAGGCCTAACCGGAAATAACCTATCACCAGACCTCCATCACAAGATTTGCAGGTTTGAAACATTAAGCAAAGACCAGACTGTTTTAAAATTGGGCACATCAAAGGAGAGCGACGATCATATTTGACTAAATAATGCAGGCTAAAATATGCAATCAGTTCATCCATGCAATCCAGTGATACACATTTGCCACCTTACGTCGCGAGATGCCTTCAGTTGGGTTTCGTGGTCATTTTGATTCTGGGAGAGAGAAGTTGATGCTGAAAGATCTGCAGCCACTTTCAATGCATTGGAACCACCAGCTTTTCTTCTAATTTGCAGCTTTCGTGTTTCTTGGATGATGTCAGCTGTCCTACTCTCCATCTTTGTCAGGCCCTCCTGGCAGAAGAAAGAAGAACACAATCACTTAGTTGAATATTATTAGGATATCCATGACTATTACAACTTCTGAATATTATTAGGATATCCATGACTATTACAACTTCACTACAAAAGTTTCACCCTCCCTCTAGTAAGTAAACAGGGCAGAAGTAATGCCTCGAAAGAGGCATAAGGTTTAGGCGTTGCCCAAATAGGTTGTTAAGGAAGAGAGAGAATTGGTTGTGAAAGGAGATGTGGGACGTCAGGTGAGAGGGGCATCATTTTCGACAGTAAGAGGAGCTTCTTTGAAAGAAAACTTCTTATTCTTAGGAAGAGGAAGAAGAGGGTGAACAATGCAAGTCTTGTGGAGGGAGCCTCACTTTACAATGAAGCAGGTGGTATGAAATAAAGCTCATCAAGTCAAGTCGGAAGCAGCATGTTCAGAAAAGGCTGGGCTACCAATCAAAGAGACTGAACTAAGTCCTACCTGATAGGTTGAGGATAAAAAAAAGGTTTGACAATCTTGAGCAGTGTTTGGACCAAACCCTAGGGAATGAAAAATGATAGGGTACGGTACGAGTAGAACAAAAATATAGTGGAATAAATATTATATGTAATTACTAATCTGCCCTGTTTAATAAACCAGAGGGTGAAACTTTTGTCTCAAAAAAGATGATCATGATAACATTATCAGGAATGAAGACTGGGGCAATTCAACTTATTCGAGAAAAAAGATGGTGAATTCTTCACATGTTTACATTGATCGACTCCACGAGATAGTAATCCAGGATATAGTAAGCAAAATCAATTCCATAGTTTACTATGTAAGCAGCAATAAACTTAACTAAACTTACTCCGAGAGATTTCTTTATTGTGCCTCCGATTTGATGAAGGGAAGAAGCAATGGACTCCGAACTTTTGTTAAATGTAGGGTTTTCTGTTTTATGGCAGTTGTCAGGTGCATGATGAGACTGATTGAACTGCAAATAGAATTTTGAAATCACAGAAGCAAAGAGTCATATTATCAATAACCATCAGAAATGCATTAATAATGATGCAAGCCAAAGAAAAATATGAAAAGAAAAGAAGAAACATAGCCAAATAATGATATGATGGTACGGAGGATATCAACCTTGACTGCTTGAGAGCAAGTCGTCTCTTTCTTTCAGCTAACTGATATGTGTTGTGTATGTCATTCGAGCCTTCTCCCATCAGAATGGGGTTGGCTATGGAGCATAAGAAAGCTCCATAGAGGATTTGACAAAGATTTGACGACCGCTTGTCTACCCGACGTGTCAATCTTCGTGTCAGGTTCCTAGCCAAGGTTACAAGCATGAGAGCGTCATGCCATCAAACATAGGCGGCCAGTTGACGGATAGATAAGCCTACCTTTTGGATATGCAGAGTTAGGTTATGCAACTAAGGAGCACCCTCCATGTTCTCCTACACTATATATATATATATATATATATATATATATATATATATATATAGGGGAAAATAAAATAAAATTTGATATGCTTCCCATCAAAATAGGAAGCATGACTTAACGGAGATAAACCCCATAAGATCATGACCAATTGGACTGACATGATGAATGTAACTACGAGTAAGAGGCCTTCATATAAAACCTAGTGCACCAGTTGCTAGTGAAATAATAGTATAAAACCAAGTACAACTCACAATCAGCAAATCAACATCTTTAAGGGCTAACAGTTTTGCAAATTGTACTCACCTGACCACCACTTTGTGTGTCAGGCATCTGCAGCCGGCTCCTACCATGGTCATCATATTGCTGAGAAGGATTATCGTCATCAAGAATTGATTTAGCTTTTCTAGCCAAAACTCCCCAAAATCCATATTTGGATTCGTTCAAACTTTTCATAGATGTGTACTCATATGTCATTGCATCCTGCATTAGAATCCCAAAGGTTTCAAAGCAAAAAACTAAACAGAAAAGATCCATATAGAAGCTACTGTACACTACATCATGTAATGCCAAACAAAAGATAAACGAGAACTGGATGAGAGGTTCTTCAGAACCACATTAAAGATTGAAAAAAAGGAGGGAGGGAGGGAGATGAATCATGACAAGAAAAATGCTAAAGACACAAACACACTGGAGAGACACAACTCTTCGCTAAGTTGCATACAGATATGTACAAATTTAATGCACAGAGAAGAATAAAGCAGACCATTGTCCAAACATACTTACACCGAACTACAGCTCCATTACTATCTCATTAAAACCCAGTTTCACTATAGACTGTTTAACAAGAAAGGATCACAGAATACAACAAGGAGGGAAAAAAAATCGCAGCTTTACAATAAATAACAGATATGAACGCTCCATTACCATCTCATTAAAACCCAGTTTCACTGTGGACTGTTTAACAAGAAAGGATCACAGAATACAACAAGGAAAAAAAATCGCAGCTTTACTATAAATAACAGATACTTCATATCCTTCTTTTATTTGAGTAAACATAGTTTGGCTTATTCTATAACCTTTCATGATATTGCTGTATATTATGATAATTCAAGTAAATATTTATCTAAAGAAGTTATGTAATATTTATGAAGTGTAACCATGCAAGTTACAAATTGCTAATTACATTATCAGGCTAGCACAATGTCCTCATATACACAACACTAACAGAGTGAACTTCGCAGTATTAACACACATCAAACCACCAAAGGAATGATTAGTAGTCATGTGACATAGTCAAGCGATATTTATTCTAAGTTCTAGGAAAATAGTGAAATTATGCATTCCCATCAATAATCCAATGAATTCCCACCTCAAACAAAAAATACAGAAGAGGAAGAAAAGAGCAAATCTGCTTATCTTTGATCTTGTATAAGTTCAAATACAGCCCCAATCCGCCAGAGTTATTCACTCCCAAAAAATGTCCAAAAAGTTCCACCTAAATTCACCACTTGTGTCCAAGTGTTCATCAAACTCTCGCATAAAACTCGATATTCAAATCATCCACGACAAGGAAATCACATGTTTCCACCAATTCAACAACAATTTACCTATTTGTTTAACTCCAATCATCTTCATGCAATTTATCCTCATTCTTGCAGATACTGATACAAAAGGAATCCCCAACAAAAGAAACAAGAAGAAATTTCAATATTGCTCAGTTATGATCGAGAACCCCTTGATTTGGAAAACTTCAAGAAACCGTAGAACGATGATGGTGATGGTTGGCTAACCTTTGGTATGGTGACAATGAAGATCTCCTCAAGGTAAATGTGTCCCTACAAGAGGAGCCATAGGCGTAGGCGGAGGAGAGGGAGGAGTACCACAGGGTTGGGGGTGGAGATGGGGGCAACAAGGTTTGTATCGTCCGAGTGGCAAAAAAGGAGGAACAATCATTATCATCAGTGCCGAAGGAGGAGAAGAAAACACGCTGGATGGATAGAGTTCAGTTTTGATTTAGTAGCAGACCCGTGTAGGTTAAGTACACAGGTGGAATGAGCACTTCCATCCTCTCATAATATGTATATTGTGGACAACTTATAATTTGGTTCTGTTTCCTGTAAGTTTTTAACTATTGTGAAGTTTTTCGTCAAAGACCATATATACAGTGCTATTTAATCAGCTAAGTAATCACTTTATTTGCCCTCGTACTACATACTACATGTACTCATGGGTTTATAGCACAATAAGCAATATGGTTAATTGGGAGTCTTACACACAAAGAACAAGCATTAGTCAAAAGTCAACTAATTTGATTTGTTTATATGTATGGTTCACACTCTTACCATAAGAGGCCTATAGAAGGATGCCACATGAAATTCCTGTCAAGTAGGCCAAAACCAAATTGACTGAAAACACCATCAACTACAGTTTCACATGGTTGGTCTGGATTGCCATCTCAGATTATATGGTGGACTCCATCCCCACTCTCAATGGCATTGCCACCTACAATCGAGTGGTAGACCTAACCCACAACATGTTCTTGTTGAGTTATGTTTATAATCACTACACACTTATTTAACTTAAATCTATGTTGTGGGAGGTTTCAGTTGTGTTTGGTTCGCTCTACCCAACTTCCACATGGTATACTCCTTATTCCTCACAAGTACATAACAACCTCTTTACTTATCTCCCATACAAGAAGCCTAGCATTGCTATTTACAATTTTCTTCCATTTTCTCTTATTTTCTTCTTTCTATGACTTATGTTGATGTTCTTCCTTTCTTAAAGTTTATGAAACCCTAGAAGGTATCACGTTTTCTTGGAATGAAATAACCTATACGGAGGTGGTCCGACTTTCATAATGCTTCTACTAATTTGTCAATTGAATGTCAAAAGGGCAAAAATAAAGCCAACAAGTAGGTTGCTCCAGGCAACACATCTATCGGATTTTAGAACATTCCTCTCTTAGAAACATTGTTAGTAATAGTATTACTCAAGAAATGGGTTGGATTCGTTGAATGGAGCTTCTTTAGCCATTGCCAGATCTGACCATGAATGGCTTAACTTGAAAATCATAAAACTAAATCCGAACTATATAATAGGGTCAAATTATATTAGGTTGGGCTCAATACTTAGTGGGTAGTCCAGATTTAGGTAAGATAGTGTGAAATAGAAAGCCACATGGAATTCCTTGCCGGGTGGAGCGAACCAAACTTGGAAAAAGACATCCCAAACATGTTGTACTGATTAAAAACAAAACTCTACAAGAACATGTTGCAAGTAGGACCCACCACGTGGTTGGAGGTGCCAACTTCATTGGGAATCGGGAAGCACTTCACCACATTATAGGAGGTGGCGATTTGGGCCAGTCATGAGAATGACAACCAGCCATAAACGATTTCTTAGTCCAATTTGGTTTGCCCTACCGGACAAGAATTCCACGTGACATCTAAGTCCTCTTATTGTATGTATATAAGCACTCATATGAATCAAATCCAATTAGGTTTTACTAATACTTTTTTTATGAGCAAGACCTCTAATTACCTGTATTGCTTAGGCGCTTGCCATTGCCTCATGGGTTGTATGTAGTATGCATATGTGCAAGTGAAACGAATATGTAGGTGATGTAGTATATCATAATGCATATGAATCATGATATGTATGGAGAACTCAATTAGGTTTCCTAGTTCTTAGAAGAACTAGGTTGGTGACATTGGTCTTCTAGAAGAATCATGTTCTGCGTATGCTTGTTAATCTGGAGGAACGAGGCTGTTATAAAAGATTGACCTTGGACTTCATCTCATTAGACTGACTCAATTCTAAGGGCCATAAAGGCGTGAGTAAAAGTTATTTCCCTTGTCTTTGCCTAAATTTGAACAAATCGTGCAAGAGAATTTATAGTCCCGCTAAATGATCAATACTCTATCTGGATAATTGGATCCTCTAGTAAGCTGTGCAATTCATGAACCTACTCATTAATGGTTCTATTCATTCGTCCAGAATCAGTTGAACGATAAGCAACGACCCTCTTGAATCTGGCAATTAAAGCCTTATTTTCTCTTGCTTGTAGACACACAAGCCTAATAGTAGAACCAATTTGACAGGTCATTAGCTCTGAAAAACATAACTCTAGAAAAAGCATCCGAATAGCACTGAATATTTGTATGTTTGAAAAGTCACCAAAGGCCATACGTAAGCATTAAAACAAAATAGGTTCAGCAGGATAGAAGCTTTAAAAGTATCATCCAGTAAAATCAAAATTATTAAGCAGACAATCTACAGCCATATTAACAATTTGGCTGAAATCGGCTACAAGGAGCTTGGGGTAATCTCGAAGGCAAATTTTGGTGCCATCTACAAGAGGTAGACTGAAGAATATGTAGTTTTACATCCCTGTCTCTACTTTGCAGCTCTTCTTCTTCTTAAGTTTTACTTCTCCCTCTTCTATTACTTGTCCTCTTCCACTTTCCTCCATCTCTGTCACACTCTTTTGTTTTTGTCAGCTATTCTTCGTCTGCCTCAACTATTCTTCTTACTAATTCTCATTTGTATGAAGGAATCTTTACCCTTGGTACTAAATTGTCATTTTTATGATTAACGTAAGACGCTTTATGATTTTTGTCAAGTTGGATAGTAAAAAGACAATGGTGGAACAAGGATTTTGTTTGGGAAGGAGGATGAAGCTAAGCTAGCGTAAAAGAAAACAATTGCACATAATAAACACTACAAAAACAATAGCGCCTCAAATATAATTACTTTAATTTGAGAAAATATAAAGATTTAAAGTGCAAATCATTACTAGGAGTATGCAAAAATTGAAGTCAATAATTTATCATAATCAGATTTTACCACTACCAGATTCTGCTAACGAATAGGATTTGAACCTATACACCACTTGCCTATGATTAGTAAATCTCAAGCATAAACTGAAGATCAATGTCAAAGGATTGTAGACATCAAAATAAAGCCAGACTCAGATTCGGCATGAAACTACTACGGTTTAAATCTGTCAAAAACAATTTTTGGATTTGGGTGTTGAAAATGATCCTGATGGATAATGTTCAAGACTACAACTTATTCTTGAAAAAAAAAATCTAGTGTTATAATTCAGACATCAAAATCTGCAGTTGAAGTGTAGGCTTCAGTTCGGATCAGAATTTGGAAAATTTAGTTAGAGTCAATTTAGGATTCCTATTAAATAAATTTCTTAGAATCTGTTTTCAACTTCTATTTTCTTACAGTATTTTCCTTGAGTTTGAAGTTATGAATTTCAAAATTTTAAACATCGACAAAAACTTCTAAATAGTTTCCCTCCATGCTCCTCGTGGAGTCGAGATTGTTGCTCTATTAATCCACATCCTACTAAAAAAAATCCGAGTAGTTTTCTTCCAAGGCCTGTTTGGCAAATGGAAAGTATGAGGGAAATTAAGAAAGTTGTGGAAACTACAACTAGTTTCCATTTTCAATTTTGTTGGTTGTATGGGAAATAAAAAGTTAGGGAACAAATATAACCCACCACCACCCCATTCTAGTTTCCAATCCAAACAGATGGAAACTCATGGAAAGCAATAGTGGCACATTTTTTAATCATTTACTTCTTAGAACTAAACACACACTATTAACCACTCCATATTAATTACTCTATTCTGATCATATCACCATTTACTACAAGTTTCTATCGTTTAGTTTCTATCAAACAAACAACATTTCTAATTGAAGAAAGTTAAGTGAGGGGAAAAAATTCTGCTTGGTTTGAGGGTGAATAAATTTGAGGGGGGAAAATGTCGCTTGGTTTGAGGGTAGGGGTTTAGGAGGGGGAGTCGCAGAGGGTTAAGTGAGGGTTTGTTTAAACTTCTTTTTGTCCATATTTTCAACCCTCCAAATCGGAGGGTTAACAAGGGAAAGTGAGAGGTTGTTGTTTAAAAAATCATAGATACTCCTTATTTGTCATATAAAATATAGTAACCTTCTCCATTTTTTCTTACTTTCAACCTGCTGCTGAACCAAAAGTTTCCATGTGTCAGACAGGCCCTATGGTTGAATGTGACCGGCTCAACCGCTGCCTACCCACAGTCGTCGGGGCGGCCAGCATCGGGAGGGGGGAATCGAGACGTTTGCTTTGGAAGGGGAACACGTTTCTCCGGGCTCAGTCAATGCGTTTAATTCATCAATTCTTCACAAAACAAGCCGTCTCTCCTCGTTATTCCGGATCACTGATAACAGTACGCCAATCCATCATCATCGCAATCAAATTTCCAATCTATCATTACAAATCTCCCCCAATTTCCACCAATGCAAATAGCCGACTCCACCCAAACCCAAAGAATGAACAATCTCTCCGACCAAATCAACAGTTTCCACCTCAATTTCCCATCAAATCATCACGGACGACTCAGAAATTTCAAGAAACCCTCGGATCTGCGCTAAATGGAAGAAATCGAAGAGAGAGCTAAATGGAAGAAATCGAAGAGAGAGAGAGAGAGAGAGAGAGAGAGAGAGAGGGGTGAGGGGTTATATACCTTTCGAGAAGTGTCGGTGACGGATCCCGTCAACCGATTGGGATCCGGTTGACCACCAGCGCCGCCGGCAGCGGAGGAGGAGAAGGCGGCGGGGTCTCCGTAGGCGGAGGAGAGGGACGACGAGTCCCGGTGGGCCGCGGAGGCCCGGATCGCCTGCGCGGCGAGCGCGGACGAGGAGTCTCCTCCGCCGCCAGCGCCTCCTCCATCGGCGCCTTCGCCGGCGACGGTTCCGGCGGCGGCGGAGGCGGCGGCGGGAGGGGGAGAGCGGAAGTCCTCGACGAAGGTGGTGGCCCTCGGCGTCACTTGCTTCCTCCGATACGCCATGGTCGCGGTGAGTATCGGATCAGAAAGGAAGGGGAGGAGAAGAGAGGGTTCGGGTCTGGTTTTGACCGGACGCGGATCCGTAGGCGAATTGCAAGCTTGGAACGATCACTTCCATTATTTCTTTTCCAGAAATAGTGTGGGTGGAAAGTGATGGCGGTGCCCGGATCCGATTCCTGGGCAAGTTTCCTGCATTGGCCTTCTGATTTGTTTATTACTAGTTTTCTGGCTGTCAAACACTCCTTGAGAAAGGAAATGACCAAGGACACCACCAAAATCGTATGGATGTGTGAGAACATTTTTAAGGGTTTTTTCTAAGGGCACTACCAAAATTGTTTGGGGGCATCACTTAGGGGCTGTTTGGATAGATGTAACTCTTTAAAAATGTGAAAGTGACATTTACGTCATGATGAGTTGCAGTTGAAAGTATGAAAGTGACACTTTCCAAAATGTGTTTGGATGTAGTACTTTTTGTCTCCTGCAAGTGAAAGAAAAATATGTTTGGTGTTTGGATGGTTGTTGAAAGTGGAGAAAAAAGGAGTTCGGTTGTTTGGATTGTGGTTGAAAGTGGATGTTGAAATTAGCTATGGTAACCAATAATTAAATTAATTACCATAATAATAAATAATAATAATAATAATAATAATAAGGCATATGTATAATATCGACTCCACTATCACCAGGAAAGAGAGGCAGTTCTCAAATGTTACTTCAATTTTTTTGACTTTGCTATATAATTTTTTTTTAATACATAAAGTAAAAAAGATGTTCTCAAATGTTCTTCCTTCTCCAGGAGAACAGGCTATCCTAAAAAAATGTTCTATTCATTCCTTCCACCTCTCTCCGGACCCGTCTTGTCACCGCCTCCATCAGATCCCCTCTCTCCCTAGATCCGATCGGCGGTGCCTGCAGCGGGACTCGGCTTCCAGTGGTGAGCGGAGGTCTCCAGCGCATAGAAGAAGAAGAAGCAGTACCACCGTCGCACTCCCCAACAGTTGCAGAGCAGTTTCAATCACACCGCGGAAATGAGTTTCAACCAAAAAAGTTCGGATGTTAAAAGTAAGATTTTTGCAGGGGACAGGAACTCTGGAGCAATCATTTCAGCTGAGTTTCAAATTTTTTGGCGGAGTTACCAAACAGCAGAACTTGCGACACTTCAGGCGAGTTGCAAAAAAGAAGGCAGTTTCAGCCCAGTTTCAACGTACCAAACAGGCCCTTACTTGGAGCAGTCCAAGAAGGTAGAGAATTTGCTAGAGGGCACCCAAAATTTGCTAGGGGACAGCTCAACTCCCCAAATCCTTCATTTCATTTCATTTGTCATTCTACACTCTCTCTCCTCAAGAAGAAAAAAAAAAAAACTCTCTCCCTCTCCCTCTCCTAAAATCCTAATTTCTTCTTCTCCACCACTCCACTCCCAATTCCTCCACCAAGATTTCTTCCACAAACTTCGTAGATTCGAAGAGATGACACGCAAGTCAAAGCAACCGGAATCTAGGTACGTTCTTCCCTAATTTCTTCGAGAATTTTGTACATTCTATTCAAAATCCTAGAATATTTTTAATTCTTGAAAAAGTTTTGATAAAATAGGTTTAGAATCTCTTTATGGTTCTCTTCCCTAATTTTTGAACACAGAAAATCCACATTTTATGTTGAAACCCTTACCGTATAACACGACAAACTAGCATCTCGTTTTGGCAGTTCGGATCTCAAAACAGTAGGACTGCCAGGCATGTGGCAGTCCTAATGTAAATCAGGACTGCAACAGTCCTGACAGTTCTCTTGTGAAAGAGGACTGCCAGGACTATGGCAGTCCTGATTTACATTAGGACTGCCACATGCCTGGCAGTCCTACTGTAATGACATATGGGGGTGGATAACTGCATGATGCTCATATGCGGGGGATAACTGTATGTTCTATTTCTGTTTCTATTATTTAATAACTGTATGTTGTCATGCAGTCCACCGGCCGCTAACAAAAGAATATGGCCCACCGCGTCAAAGCGGAAGGAACGTGCGGGACGTCCTCTCGAGCGTCCGATAATAATTTTCGAATCGGCGCCCGAAGCTCGGAGAGGTTGCCAAAGTGACACTAGTGTCGCGGTAGCCAACAAGATTGATCGCATCGACGACGTGGTCGACTTCTCCTTCATGAACAATATGGAGTCTCGTTCAAAGGCCCGACATGATATATAGTTGGATCTGGATATTTTTCTTGTTTCAAACTTAAGTTGGATGTGGAATAGTTATGTACTTGTTTGAAACTTAATTTGGATGTTGAATCTTTGAAACTTAAGTAGTTGTGATGAATTATTGTAGTTGTGATGAATTATTGGGATGAATTATTGTAGTTGGATTATTGTGATGAATTATTGTGATGAATCTTAAGTTGGATGTGGAATATTTATGTAGTTGTGATGAATTATTGTTGTTTATGTACTTGTGATAAATTATTATTTTTTATGTACAGAGTATCAGTATCAGGACTGCCACCCACTTGGCAGTCATACACTAAAGTAGGACTGCCAGGGTGCTGCAGTCCTGACTGAAACTTGCTGCAACATCAAGTTTGAGTTAGGACTGCCAGCACCCTGGCAGTCCTACTTTAGTATAGGACTGCCAGGGGGGTGGCAGTCCTACTTATCAAACTCTGTGAGGAGCTCCTCAACTGAAAACTCTTAATTTAGCACGGATAATGGCTAGCTGATCCAGTATCAGGACTACCATCCCCCTAGCAGTCCTACATTGAATTAGGACTGCCAGCACCCTGGCAGTCCTAATTTAATGTAGGACTGCCAGGGGTGTGGCAGTCATATTTGTAAGTCTCTGTAATTTAGCACGGAGCACAGAGAATGGTCATTCTCTCCGTGTAAATTAACACGAAGAATGGTCATTCACCTACGTTTTAACGCTGGGAATAGTCATTCTCCGTGTAAATTAAGACGAAGAATGGTCATTCTGGTGCATTTTATGGTCAGTTGAAACTTTTGAGGGCCATAACTTTTGACTGAGAGGTCGAAACGAGGCCCGGTTTGTCGCAAAATGAGCGTATCTTTGAGGAGCATGAGGTTAACGGTTTCATCGTTAGACGGCCTTCCGAAATTTTAGAATCGCAAAAAAAAAATGATGTTTGGACCTCCGTTTTAGCACTTTTTGTCGAAATTTTAGAATCACAAAAAAATATATGTAGGACTGTCAGGCCCCTGGCAGTCCTACATATGCAGGGCCGGCCCTGAATTCATGGGGGGCCCTGGGCAAATTTTGAAAATAGGCCCCAATAAATGGGGCTCATATATAATTAAAAAAACTAAAATAAAAATAAACTAAAAAAAAATGTTGCAACCAAGATTTGAACCTAAGACCTTTAGTATAGAGGTTTAGCATTATAACCACTACACCACAATTATTTTGTGTTAGAACAGAATCATGATACATATTTGTTCTATTTTATGTACAAGATTATTAATATACATATGTTAAAATATTTTTTTTGGGCCCCCAAATTTTTTGGGGCCCTGGGTGGTCGCCCTGGCCACCCTGGGCCAGGGCCGGCCCTGTACATATGTGAAGGACTGCCACCTCTCTGGCAGTCCTAATCTATGATCGGGACTGCCAGAGAGGTAACAGTCCTCCGTGTCACAATCCGATTTTTCATCCGATGAAAAGTTAAAATTTAGTTACCAAGAGGGCTTCCGATGCATCAAAGTGTTCTTCGGACGTGGCGGAAAGAGAGTATACAACATTTGATGATCCCGGTTGTTCCATGTTCAATATTTTTCTACATTAAACACATAATTCAACTTTTTATATGTGAAATTCATGTTTAAAATATTAAACATATATTAATTCGATGACTTACTAATAAATGAGAGAAGTCAATGACCTATAGTTGAGGGAAAAATTTGGGATAAAAATTAATGACCTAGAGTTGAGAGAAAATTTTGAAAAAAATGTAGGTTGGAAAAAAACTTGGGGTTAAATTCTTTGACCTAGAGTTGAGGTAGAGAAGAAAATAGTTGAGGGAGAAAAGAAAAGAGTAGAGGGAGAGAGAAAAAGAAAAAAAAGTTGGTATTTATACCTTTGCTTGGACTAGCCCCAAGTAAAAAAAAATTGATGGCAAACTTGTAATATTTTGAAATATTTTTTGGGCTATCCCCTAACAAAAAGGGTGGTGCCCTTAGAGTGGTAGAGAACAGCACACATTTTAAATATTAAAAAAAATCTCGCACAACTTTATCATCATCTTCCTCTTGCAATATATTCCTTTTTCGAAAACCATTATCAATGATTTCAAATACCATTATAGGAGTCTATAAATTTTTAAAGTCGTGACAGTTGGATTTGAGACGATGAAGGATTACCAGAATTCTGTCAGTCCTAAGATAGAGGAAAAAAACTCTCTGTCTTAGAATTTTCAGGATTCTGTCAATCCTAACAACAGTTATTAAAGCTAGAATTAAGGTAGCCACAGAACAAAGATATATATAACTCTATGTTGTAGAACGGTCCGGATTATGACATTCCTAACAACAGTCGTGACTGTCGCAATCATGATAGTCTTTTGTCGTTGCCAACCTGACCGTCACGATTTCTAAAGATTTTAAACCCTTTAATGAAAACGCAATGGAATTCAAAACCACCAATAATTATGTTCGAACGAGAGAGAGGTTACAAGAGAGAGGGAGAGAGAGTAAGTTATGTGAGAGGAAGAAAGAATATGAGTTTGGGTGTTTGAAATTGTGTGTTGCCACTTGTCCTTTAACATTCTTTAAGATTATTTGGGTATCAAAAAATGGTCATAAATTTAAAAATATGTATTAGCTCATATTACTTTGTGTGTTGTCCCTAGTAATTTTTTTAATAAATCGTCTGTTTGCGCTAACTGAAATATTTATCATTTATATTATCTAATAACAATATTCTAAAAGTTGTTGACCTATGATATACTTTTTTGATGATACATTATATCCATCGATTTATATAATAATAAAAAAACACACATATATTGCTTTAATCGCAACACTTTATATTATGTAGGTAATACTTCTATGATTCTATGGGCTTGTCTTTCATCGTGGAAGAAATGTCGCAACTAAAATCACTTTCAGAATAGACTCCCAAAATAGATTTGACTCTAAATTTATTATATGTCTTCATGTGATTGGAAGATGAACAAACGTCATAATAGTGAACAAAAATAGACTCTAAAAACATTGCAAAACCGGTGGACACACCGTTACCAGGCAGACCCGATGTTTTACATCAAAGTAAACAGTTTCTTCTACATATATATATACACAAAATCACCACAGCCATGGCAGGAAGATGAAGAAAGGAGCTAGAAGGTGGAGGAGGAGAAGAGAACCACTGGAACCCATTCGTCAGCACGAGCACCAACTTCAGACCCTCCACTTTCAAGTTCCAGTTCACGTACTGTGCAGCACGGACACTCCGGTGCAAGAAGGGCAGCATGTGGGCCACCACCACCGGAATCTTCAGAAACGGCAAGCTCTGCTGCCACATGGAAGAGATTCTGTACGTATCAACCTTTATATTGCTCTAAAATAGTTTTTTTTCAGTGTCCGCGTGGTGTTCGATACATGTCCTCAATGGACATGAAACCAGTTACGAAATTCCCGCGTGGTGTTCGATACATGTCCCAGGCTTCCTAGTCGCTAGAATATCGCGGTTTTGTAGGCTATAACATTATAGCGAGACCCTAGATATGTGAAATGCCGATACCACCTACGCATTTGTGATGCTACACATCACATGTACCAATGAGCAAGGAGATATGAAAGCAACAACCAGAAGGTGCGGCTTGGTGCGGAAAGGCTCCGTGTTTGAAACCTGGTGGATGCGAGGTCGAGTCGAAAACATATCTATATATCCGGGGATGTCCTCCTCGTACCCTGCAGTAGCGGGAGTCTCGTGTGACGGGCATGAACACCATTCTGAACATAATTTATGTGAGGGAGACAGGCCTAGTGCCATCTAGTCTATCAATGTTGGTTAAGAATTATAGTTCGAAGTATCAACCGATACCGATCCGATACGGCCGACGGTTTGACGTGTCTCGGTCCTATACCGACATTGAGAGTATTTTTTTTGGGTCAATTAGACAAAGGAAAATTGAATGAAAAAGATCAATCAACAAGGGTGTAAAAGCATAGTAAAGTTGTAAAAGTGTGTAAAAGAAGAAAACATATCTATCGCATGTAAACCAATCGGCAATGTTTTGACTACTATTTCATTCAATTTCAAAAGTGCTAAGAAATAACACTTGAAATACTTAACATTATGCCTAAATGTATAAAATATAGTTCCCAAATGTTAATAATTTGTTAATAATTATTTTCTTTTCGATACCAAAAAAATCTGATACTCTGAATCCGAAACCGTCGATACCGCCGATCCTGATACTCAGTGAAATGGTCTGATACGATTCCGATACCGATTCTGCGAACCTTGGTTAAGATGTGATTATTTGCACAGTTCGATACTAAATTGATTGTAAATTGTGTTCCGTCATTTACAAATTTCCCCTATAATCTGCATATGAATACCTTTCCGAGTCTTCTTTATAACTTTTATGTCAGCATCATTTGGGAAAAAATATGAAATGTCCAAAAACCATAAAAGTTTTATGAAAAATCCACCGAAAAATAATATTTTATCGCGTGTCAAGAATTAGCGAAAAATATATAAAATGGTTCGGAATGACCTTTTTGCCCTTCTAATTTATTGAAAATACCCATGAAACCTACTCTTCAAAAAAATGTTTTCGATTCTTCCTCTTCTTCCATACGCTGTTCACTTTCGAATCTAGTTTTTCTTCTCCAAAATCTTCAAACCTTACTTCAAAAACTCGTCAGTGACTCTCCATTCGCAATCTTCACACCATGTCGTCATCATCAGTTCACACTTCATCATCAGCAGCAGCATCAACTGGTCATTCTCCGTATTAAAATGCAGGAGAATGGCCATTTTGCGACAAACCGGAGAATGGTGTCACGTCCCAGAACCAGAAAACTGGAGAGCGGGGGCAGACATAGCCAGCTACGTATATGAAATGGAATCCATCTCACTATACGGTCACGGCTGTCTAGATACATGAGGGTTTACTACAAGCCAACAGTCTCCTATGGTCATGAACAAGCCTAGTGTCTCAATCACAAACAAGCAGGTAAAAGTCACAAGATGTTAGATCACCAAATATACAATAGTAAGGCGTCCCAAACATTACATATTCAGTTGATCATGAAGCTAGTCGTTACAAAATGTTAAGACTAGCAAGAGTTTTAGTCATACATGATCAACCCTAGGATCTGTCAATCATGTTATAGCCCGTAGGCAGACAGTAAATAAGTGCAATCGAGCTAAACAGGTGCTCGTCGGCTAAACGCCTCAAAAGAATATTTTTACAATAAAGTGGGAGATCAAAAATAAATCCAATCGTTGTCCTGGTTACGTCTAGTCGCCACCATCGGGCTGGAAAGTTGGTAGATCCTCTGGAGATGCTCCGAAATCTGGCCATACAAAACCAGCTGGGTCAGACCCCAGAAAGAGCAAGTGCCACAAAGGAAGCTTCACTTAGAAACTAAAACCAGCAATTAGCACAGAAGATAATATATAGTAAAACTGGAGATAATATAACATCATGAGGATATACGGTAAGATAACCATGGGACCATTCAGATAACCAGGTTACAATCCTTAAACCAAACAAGGACCGGGATTGTAACCCTTTGTCTGAACCAAACTTGGTTTCTTCCATTTATCAGCAAGATAATGTAAGAAAATCAGGACATGTAACAATTTTATACAGGATCAAAGCTAGACAGATTATTCCTCATTCAATCAATCACGGCCAAGCAATGAGTACGGCTTGATACTTTAACTAGCTAGGGTTATCACAGGTCTAGTTATTAGCAAGATGCAGTGAGATTATTCCACAGCCACAAGCCCTGCAGACCATCCAGGTTACCCAGGTCGAAAATTAGGGGTTGAATTCAGGTGGGTACATCGTCCAGGAAACGCATGTACCCTTAGGTAGCTTGAAGGGTGCAACACATGACAGTGTGCTGGAAATGTGCCCTACTTGACGGCAGGCTACAGATCCCAAGCGCGCCTAGGTAACGAGATTACCTGTAGCTGGGAGATCTCTTTATGACTAATATATTAATCTAGTTATTAGCCTTAGTCCATTTCAGTAGGTACTCCTGACCGTGGTACTCAGGAGTCTCATCCTAGACATGATGCAATACAGGACTGGATTATTTGTACAAGCACAATCTCCCACGGTGTCCAAGTTACTTATACAGGTCATGTCATGTCAGGTAGCCGTCGCAACAGCTTATCAAGATATATCATGTCAGGTTATCATGTCAAGTGTACTGGTCAAGAGTGCGCCACGACGGGCCACTATCAGGTCATGTCATATTTACTTGTCAAGAGTGCACCACTACGGGTCACTGTCGTGTTCAGGGTACATGTGTAAGACATCATAGTGCAATCATTCAATCAGGAGATCCAAGCTATGCTGAGGTTACAAGGCACAAGTTATCAGTAAAGATCAAATAATAATAGAGAAATAATAATAATAATAATAATAACAATAATTAAATAGCAGGGCAAGGCACAGGAAGGAGCTCTACGGCTCAGGATTACTAGACTCATGCGGCCAATAAGGAGAGCGCATACAAATGGGAAAGGACAGGGGCATGCGGCTAGATAGGCAAGGGCGCATGCGGTCCCAAGAAGTTGGGTCTCATGCGGCCAGCGGAAGAGTGGGCTTCATGCAGCTGACGGGAAGCAAATCCATGCGGGTCGGAGGAATTAAGAGTCTATGCGGCTCGGAACAAGAGCAGCTCATGCGGCTGGGAAGAGAACAGTCCATGCGGCTGAATAGGGTCAGGTGCATGCGGCTAAAAGGAAAAGGCTTATGCGGTTGAAGGGTATCAGTCATATGCGGCCAGCGGTAAGGGAGGAGCGTATGCGGCTTAGCCAGAACATTCCATGCGGCTAGGAAGATTGGCGCTATGCGGTTACAAGGAGAACAACGCCATGCGGCTCACGGGGAAAGGGCTCTCATGCGGCTGGAACGGACTCGGGTTCATGCGGCTGAATAGGAGTACTTGCCGCATGAACTTGTCATGCGGTCAAGTCCAGGCAATAGTGCATGCGGTTGGAACAGTGAGCATAAGCGGCTGGAAGTGTAATACGCCTTGCGGCTGGAAAAGACTTGCCGCATGAATATTCATGCGGTCAAGTGCTACCATGCGGCTCGGGACTGTGCTTCTTCTCCAAATTTCCGAGAAGAAGTACACCATGAAGCCATGGCTACCAAGCTGCATAGAACCTTCATCCGGAGTCCAAATCCGAACTTCCATAGGTCAAAATGGGGCAGAATAAAATTCTCAACAACATGGAACCATCAAAGCTCAGAAATAACAAGATTAAGTAGATCAAAATCCAAGAATTCCGAAAATAAAGTAAACTTAGATCTACAAGAATCTAGCCATGGAAAGTAAAAAAGCCAAGTATTAAAGTAAGTTAAAATGCTGTAAGGAAGAGAATGAAGCAATAAAATTTGAGTTTCTCCATGAAGCAAGCTGCACTTGCCTAGGCCTCTCTCTCTCTCTGGTAAGTGAAGGAGTTAATGGAGGAAAGAAGAAGAGTAATGAAGAGAGAGAAGGAAGTGGGGTTAATAAATGGTAGTGGTGGTGGTAGGTAGGGGGTTCACCCTTGGTTCATAATGAACCAAAGCAAACCGAGCCAAGCCGAACCAACCCAAGAATAAACCAAGCCATGAAGAAAACTAAGCAAGGAGTCATGCAATACAAGATAAAATACGTACACGTATTCCAAAATACGTAATACGAACCACAAGCATTACAACTCTACCCACCTTAAAAGAATTCCGTCCTCGGAATTTAATTAAGAGGCTAGAGAGACGAGGACAAGCTATATTAATCACAAGCAAGCTATAACTAGGAAGGCAATCACTCATTCAAGCAAGGAATTGAAGGCATGAGGCATAAGGAAGACATTATACCGCACGAGTCAAACAAGTCGGGATATCGCGATCGGATATCATCCTCACGCTCCCACGTTGACTCACCCAAAGAGTGATGACCCCAAGCAACTCGGACTAACTTGATAGTCTTGTTCTTGAGTATCTTCTTTCTCCGGTCCAATATAGACACATGCCTCTCCTCATACGAAAGGTTGGTACCAACAACCAATTCCGAATGATCCAGGATGTGGCTCGGGTCCGGGATATACCGTCGTAATTGGGATACATGGAACACGTCATGCACCTCGCTTAGCGACGGCGAAAGAGCGAGACGATAGGACACATCTCCTACTCGCTCCAGAATATCGAACGGCCCTATATACCTGGGGCTAAGCTTTCCCCGTACGCCGAAACGAATGACGTCACGGTTAGGTGAAATCCTCAGGAATACATGGTCGCCGATAGAAAATTTGAGAGGGCGCCGATGAGAATCGGCCCAATGGCGCTGACGATCTTGGGCAACTCGAAGATGATCCCTGACTTTTCTGACTACTTCAACTGTCTGGGCAATCATTTCTGGACCGAGCATCTGCCTCTCTCCAACATCATCCCATGCTAACGGGGATCTGCACTTTCTACCATACAGTGCCTCGAACGGTGCCATCTGGATACTAGCTTGGAAACTATTGTTGTACGAGAACTCCACCAGGTGCAGGTGATCTTCCCACGAACCACCGAAGTCAAGTGTACAGGACCGCAACATATCTTCAAGAGTCTGGATTGTGCGTTCCGACTGGCCATCTGTCTGCGGGTGATAAGCTGAGCTAAACTGAAGGTGAGTTCCCAAACTCTCTTGCAAGCTACGTCAAAAGTGAGACGTAAATCTTGAATCTCTGTCCGAGGTGATACTGACTGGCACTCCGTGCAACCTGACAATCTGCCTGAGGTACATCTCTGCTAACTGAGCTGTCGACTGACCAATTCTGAACGAGAGGAAGTGAGCTACCTTCGTGAGCCTGTCAACTATAACCCAAATAGCATCTCTACCAGCTGGGGATCTAGGTAATCCAGTCACAAAATCCATGGTCATATGTTCCCATTTCCATTCTGGGATCGGCAAGGGCTGAAGAAGTCCAGCGGGCCTCTGATGTTCAGCCTTAACTTGTTGGCAGACCAAACAACGAGAGACAAACCGGGCTATCTCCCTCTTCATGCCATTCTACCAAAAGTACTGACAAATATTACGGTACATCTTCGTTCCGTCCGGATGAATGGAATACTGTGAACTGTGAGCCTCTGCCATGATCTCCTGTCTGATATCTCCACTGGGTACACAAAGACGCTTACCATGTCTAAGTGTACCGCCTTCATGAATACACAACTCTGGTCTTCGTCCTGCCTCATACTCTGTTCTGAGTCGCTGAAGCTTGGAATCTACTGACTGCGCCATCCGGATCATCTCGACTATGGTTGTCACGCCCCAGAACCAGAATACTGGAGAGCGGTGGCAGACATAGCCAGCTATGTATAGTGAAATGGGATCCGCTCCACTATACGGTCATGGCTGTCTAGATATATGAGGGTTTATCTACAAGCCAACAGTCTCTTAAGGTCATGAACAAGCCTAGTGTCTCAATCACAAACAAGTAAATAGAGTTACAAGATGTAAGATCACCAAATATACAACAGTAAGGCGTCCCAAACATTACATATTCAGCTGATCATGAAGCTAGTCGTTACAAAATATGAGGACTAGCAAGAGTTTAGTCATACATGATCAACCCTAGGTTGCCAATCATGTTACAGCCCGTAGGCAGACAGTAAGTAAAGATGTACACGAGCTAACACATGCTCGGCGGCTAAACGCCTCAAAAGAATCATTTTACAATAGAGTGGGAGAGCAAAAATAAATCCACTGTTGCCCTGGTTACGCCTGGTGTTCACCATCGGGCTGGAAAGTCGGTAGATCCTCTGGTGCTGCTCCGGTATCTGGCCATACAAAACCAGCTGGGTCAGACCCCAGAAAGAGCAAGTGCCACAAAGGAGGCTTCACTTAGAAACTAAAACCAGTAATCAGCACAAGAGTACAATTATAAATAGAAGACAGAAAATATGGAAAAGTATGACAGGATGATATACGATGAGGTAATCCATGGGACTATTCAGATAATCAGGTTACAACCCGTAAACCAAACAAGGACCGGGGTTGTAACCCTTCATCTAAACAGAACTTGGATTCTCCCACCATTTATCGGCAGAATAAATTAAGAAATCAGGAAATGCAATAATCTTGATATTGAATTAAAGTAAAGCATGAGTAATCATGTCATGTCATAACCTTATACAGGATCGGGACGAGACAAAGCTGGACTAGACTCCATCCAATCAATCACGGCCAAGCAAAGAGTGCGGCTTGATAGTTTATCTAACTAGGGTTATCACAGGCCTAATTACTAGCAAGATGCAGTGAGATTATTCCACAGCCACAAGCCCTGCAGACCATCCAGGTTATCCAGGTCGAATATTAGTACAATAAGGGTGCAACACATAACAGCGTGCTGGAAATGTGCCCTACTCGTCGGCAGGCTACAGATCCCAAGTGGGGCGCCCAGATAACGGGATTGCCTGTAGCTGGGAAAATCTCTTCATGACTACTAGATTATTCTAGTTGTTAGCCTTAGTCGAATTCAGTGGGTATCCCTGACCGTGGTACTCAGGGATCCCCGTCCTAGACATGATGCAAGATAAGACGGGTTCATTTGTACAAGCACAATCATCCACGGTGTTCAGGTTATTCAATCTTGTCAAGTCGTGTTAGCCGTCGCAACAGCATTCGAGATATATCATGTCAGGTTTTGTCATGTCAAGAGTGCGCCACGGCGGGCCACTATCAAGAATCATCATGTCAAGTTATCATGTCAAATTGTTAGATCAAGTTATCTTGTCAGGAGTGCACCACGGCGGGTCACTGTCAAGTCATGTCATTTATCAAGGAGGGGAGAAACTTGCGCAATTAAATAATAATATAATAATATATATATATATTCTTGAAGCTAAGGAGAAACTCTACAACTTTCATGTTGGGAGTGGGAAGAAATTGTAATGCCTGTAGTTCGTATTACGTATCTTGGAATACGTGTACGTATTTTATCTTGTATCGCATATCTCATGGCTTGGCTCGGTTTATTTTGGGTTGGTTCGGCTAGGCTTGGGTTGCCTTGGTTCATCATGAACCAAGGGGAGAACCCCTACCTACCACCACCACCCTCATTTATATTTCCACCTAACTCTCTCTCTCTTCATTTATTCTTCTCCTTTACTTCTTCTTCTCCACCATTTACTTCTACACCTACCAGGAAGAGAGAGAGAGAGAGAGAGAGAGAGAGCTTAGGCAAGTGCAAACTTGCTTCATGATGGATCTCAAGTTTTATTGTTCCATTCTCTTCCTTACTTGATTCTAAAATACTTTAGAACTTGGCATTTTCCATTTTGATGGATATTTTCTTGTAGATCAAAGTTTATATTATTTTCGATTTTCTTGGATTTTGATCTATTAAACTTTATTATTTTTATGTTTTGATTGTTCCATGTTGTAGAGAATTCGATTTTACCCAAAATAGACCTTTGAAAAGTTGGATTTCGACTTGTTTTGAGAAAGTTATGGCCAAAAGTATTTTTGGCCATTTCTATGTTCATCTGTGCTGATTTTGGCAGGGACGATGAATAGTGCCGCATGCATAGTGCCGAGCGCATAAGAGTGCTGCATAGTACCGAGTCGCATAAGGGTGCTGCATAGTGCCGCATAGTGCCGAGCCACATAAGAGTGCTGCATAGTACTGAGCCGCATAAGGGTGCTGTATAGTGCCGCATAGTGCCGAGCCGCATAAGGCACATGTCGCAGTTGGCCGCATATGATGTCGCGAATGAGCCGCATAAGGCACATGTCGCAGTTGGCCGTATATGATGTCCCGAATGAGCCGCATGAGCCGCATGTCGCAGTTGGCCGCATATGATGTCGCAGTTGAGCCGCATGAGCCGCATGTCGCAGTTGGACGCATATGATGTCGCAGTTGAGCCGCATGAGCCGCATGTCGCAGTTGGCCGCATATAATGTCGCAGTTGAGCCGCATAGGCTGCATGTCGCCGTTGGCCGTATATGGTGTCGCTGAATAGGCCGCATAATGCCTATTTTGGATATTTCTAACTGTTATATGTCCTAATTGACTGAATTGTGGCTCGAGCTTCTCCCAACTCCCAACATGGAAGTTGTAGATCTTTTCCTTGGCATCAAGAATATATCACTAGTTATTTTATGCAAGTTTCTCTCATTCATGATATTGTAAGAATAGAACACGATAGTGGCCCGCTGTGGCGCACTCTTGACAAGTAAACTGACATGATATATCTCGGCATGCTGTTACGACAGCTAGCCTGACATGACAAGTATGAAAGACTTGGACACCGTGGACGATTGTGTTTGTACAAATAAACTAGTACTGTCTTGCATCATGTCTAGGATGGGGACCCCTGAGTACCACGGTCAGGGGTACCTACTGAAATTGACTAAGGATAATTAACTAAAATGATTCAGTAGTCATGAAGAGATTCCCAGCTACAGGCAATCCCGTTATCTGGGCGCATTCAGTGGACTTGTAGCCTACCGACGAGTAGGGCACATTTCCAGCACACAGTCACGTGTTGCATTCTTCCTAAACGGACATTCGACCTGGATAATCGGATGGTCTGCAGGGCTTGTGGCTGTTGGGATAATCTCATTGCATCTTGCTAGTAACTAGGCCTGTGATAACCCTAGTTAGTTAAAAGTATCAAGCCGTACTCTTGATTGGCCGTGATTGATTGAATGTAGTTTATTCCAGCTTAGTCTTATCCTGATCCTGTGCAAGATTGTGACATGACATGATTATTGATGCTTGCCTTAACAATAACGATCGGGGGTCCAGTTCTGTTCAGGCGAAGGGTTACAACCCCGGTCCTTGTTTGGTTTAAGGGTTGTAACCTGGCTCCCGGAGCAGTTCTGTGTCCTCTTTTCGTTTATTGTCTTATTGCAACCCCATGCCATGTTCGTCATGTTTTACCTTACCTTAATACCATGATTATTTATACTGGCCTTAGCAATAAAGATCAGGGGTCCAGTTCTGTTCAGGCGAAGGGTTACAACCCCGGTCCTTATTTGGTTTAAGGGTTGTAACCTGGCTCCCGGAGCAGTTCTGTGTCCTCTCTTTGTTTATTGTCTTCACTGTACCAATAGTATTTGAGACGGGTTTCTATTCAGGTGAAGGGCTGCAACCCCGGTCCTTGTTTGGTTTAAGGGTTGTGACCTGGCTACTTGAATAGTTTCCTCGTACTCAGTTTACTGTTGTTATCTCTATTATTATCAGTTCTTTATTTATTATCTTTAATATTCTATTTGTGATATGCTGGTTTTAGTTCCTAAGTGAAGCCTCCTTTGTGGCACTTGCTCTTTCTGGGGTCTGACCCAGCTGGTTTTGTGTGGCCAGATATCAGAGCAGCACCAGAGGATCCACCTGTCTTCCAGCCCGATGGTGACCACCAGGCGTAACCAGGGCAACGAGTGGGTTTCTTTTGTCCTCCCACTCTGTTTGTAAAATTATTCTTTTGAGGCGTTTAGCCGGCGAGCACGTGTTAGCTCGTATTGCACCTTTATTTACTGTCTGCCTACGGGCTGTAACATAATTGACAAATCCTAGGGTTGATCATGTATTGACTAAAACTCTTGCTAGTCCTGATATTTTGTACGACTAGCTTCATGATCATCCAATATGTAATGTATGGGACGTCTTACTATTGTATATTGATGCTCTAACATCTTGTGACTGTTACTGCTTGTTTGTGATTGAGACAATAGGCTTGTTCTTGACCATAGGAGACTGATGGATTGTAGTTAAACTCTCATATATCTAGACAGTCGTGACCGTATAGTGACATGGATTCCATTTCATTATACGTAGCTGGCTATGTCTGCCCCCGCTCTCCAGTATTCTGGTTCTGGGGCGTGACATGGTTTTAGTGGTAGCCCATGCAGGTCTTGTAAATCAAGATATGTGAGGGTTTACCGAATAGATATCTCAATCAGTATTCGCCCTTGATCTCTGCTCGTATCTTCAAATCCTTGAGAATCTTGACCTGGTCACATGCTTGTATCGTTGATCTGTCATGGTCCTTCCTTATTGTTTCCTATGTCATCTTCTTCAGCGGCATTGTTCCTGGACCTGCCGATCAGCAAGGCGGTGCACCTCCAGCGGACCAGCAGCAACCTGGAGAACAAGCCCAGCATTCAGGAGTAGCCTCCAGAGTCATGCCTACCGAAGGAGAACCACCAGTTCAGCCCGTCCAGCTTGCAGAACCTGATGATGACACTTTGGTGGGTCTCATCAGGTCATTATTAGCTTCCCAAGATCGTCGAGGAGATGCTTTGCACCAGGCGGTGGCAGACGCTTTGACCAGAGGAGGTCATCAGGGTAATAGCGCGGCCAACAGCTTCAAGCGCTTGAACCCTCCCTTCTTCGACGGCAGTGAAGATGCGATCGCTGCAGATGCATGTCTTCAAGACACAGAGGTAATTCTAGAAGCAGCCAGGACTCCAGAGAACGAGAAGGTGGTCGTGGTGCGCCTGCAGTTATTGGATCTTCCCGCAGCTGGTGGGCAGCGCAGGCCGATGGATTAGTGGCCCCTATTTCATGGACAGTATTCAGGGAGGGATTCCAGACCAAGTATTTTGATGCTGTAGCTCGGTATGATCTACAGACGAGGTTCACCAATCTGAAGCAGATGGGCAGGACGGTCGATGGATATGCGGCCGAGTTCTCCAGGCTTAGTCGGTTTGCTCCCACCTTGGTGGCGACCGAGTTCGATAGAGCCCAGCGGTTCCAGCAGGGGCTCCACCTAGAGATTTTATTGGCGGTGGAGCAGTTTGAGCATCAGACTTTTGATGCAGTGTTGAGAGCAGCCTGGAGGCATGAATATACCTCCCAGAGGATCGTGGATAGGACCGGAGGTCGGAAGCGATCTCACGGGCAGATAAATCAGTCATCAGCACCAGCCCCGGCAGCCAGGGCTTTGACCATTGGAGCTCCGAGGCGGACGGCCTCAGTGACGTCGGTTCAGCATTCCACCTCGACGCACCCTCAGCAGCAGAAACAGAAGCAGTCTTCCGCAGTGGGATGTTCACACTGCGGGAAGCCAGGGCATGTGGTATCAGAGTGTCGCAGAGCACATGGTTTGTGCTTGGTTTGTGGTGCCCCGGACCACAGGGTTAGGAATTGCCCGAACATGGAGAGTTCATCCGCTTTCTCTAGTCCTTCAGTTAGAGGACCAGCACCAGTCCAGCAACAGCATCAGCTGCAGTACCCGTTCCCGAGGCCATTGTCGACGCAGGCCCAGGCATTCCAGCAGCAGAGACCGCAACAGTATGTCCAAGCCCAAGCCCTGATCCAGAGCAGGCAGAGGAATTTTCAGCAGAGGGGACCCGCACCCAGAGGACATGGTCAAGTGCTGGCTTTGACCATGGGAGAAGAAGGAATAGCACCAGGTGAGGTGGTGGCAGGTACTATTCTCGTCAACACCTTTCCAGCTTCAGTATTATTTGATTCTGGTGCCTCGCATTCATTTATGTCTGCACGATTCGCGACACGGGTAGGATTGGAGCCCGAGTCATTATCAGTGAGGCTCAATATACTTACTGGTAATGGACTTGTGGGAGTAGATAGAGTGTTTTCCTCGTGTCGGATCGTAGTTAGCGGTAGAGAATTCCCCGCTAGATTGATAGAGTTTCCGATGGTCGATTATGATGTGGTCTTAGGGATGGATTGGTTGAGGGACCAGTATGCTAGGATAGACTGCCACATTGGCAGGGTTATTTTTAGCATTCCAAGCGAGCCGGAGTTTTCTTTCTCCCGAGGCGAAGTTGAACCTTCTCCTTCAGTGTTGTGGATGGCAGTGGCAGTAGTACAGTTACCTCGGATAGTCGAAGAGTTTCCAGATGTTTTCCCAGAAGAGCTTCCAGGGATGCCGCCAGAGCGAGAGATCGAGTTTACCATCGACTTGATTCCCGGGACAGCCCCAGTGTCAGAGAGAGTCTACAGGATGGCGCCGTCAGAGCTAGAGATATTGTACAAGATGATTGAAGAACTCAGAACCAAGGGATTCATTCGTGCTAGTGGATCGCCTTGGGGAGCCCCGATGCTTCTTGTGAAAAAGAAGGATGGTACGTCCAGATTGTGTGTTGATTATCGTACCTTGAACTCGGTGACAATCAAGAACAGATACCCTCTCCCGAGGATAGATGACTTGTTTGATCAACTCAAAGGGGCAGCCGTGTTCTCGAAGATTGACTTGCGGTCAGGATACCACCAGATCAGAGTCAGAGAGCAGGACATCCCGAAGACAGCTTTCAGATCTAGGTATGGGAATTGGGAGTTCCTTGTGATGCTATTTGGAGCAACCAATGCGCCAGCTGTATTCATGGACCTCATGAATCGCATCTTCATGCCTTATTTGGATCAGTTCGTGATTGTGTTCCTAGACGACATCCTGGTCTATAGCAAGAGTGAAGCAGAGCATGAACAGCATCTCCGAGTTGTCCTCCAGATTCTCAGAGAGCACCAGTTGTATGCCAAGTTTAGTAAATGCGAGTTCTGGCTCGATAGCATTTCGTACTTGGGTCATATCATCACCCGAGGAGGAGTTGAAGTGGATCCCCAGAAGATCGTGGCCATTGAGTCGTGGCCGGTACCTAGCACAGTGGCAGAAATTTGCAGTTTTCTTAGCTTGGCCGGCTACTACCGGCGATTTATTTCAGACTTTGCTCGAATTTCCGCGCCATTGACCCAGTTGACCCGCAAGGATGTGCAGTTTGCTTGGACAGCAGAGTGCCAGGATTCTTTTGAGAGGTTGAAGCGAGGCTTGATGACGGCTCCTATTCTCACGCTTCCAGATGGAACTGGAGGATTCTCAGTGTATTGTGATGCTTCGGACAGAGGTTTAGGATGTGTTCTGATGCAGCATGGGAAGGTAATAGCTTATGCGTCGCGACAACTTCGTGATCATGAGAGAAATTACCCAACCCATGACTTGGAGCTGGCAGCAGTAGTGTTTGCACTTAAGTTGTGGAGGCACTACTTGTACGGAGATAGGGTAGAAATTTTCACAACCACAAGAGCCTGAAGTATGTTTTCACCCAGAAGGATCTTAACATGCGTCAGAGGAGATGGCTAGAGCTGCTTGTGGATTATGATGTCAACCTGCAGTATCACCCAGGGAAGGCCAACGTTGTTGCAGATGCATTGAGCAGGAGAGCCGGAGTTTATTTCCTGACAGCGCAACCAGAACTGTTAGCCGATCTTCAGAAGATAGGTATAGAAGTTGTCCTCCCTTCCAGTGTGGCATTGATGGCCAGCATGCAAGTTCAGTCCACTATAGTCGAGAGGATCCGGATGGCGCAGTCAGTAGATTCCAAGCTTCAGCGACTCAGAGCAGAGTGTGAGGCAGGACGAAGACCAGAGTTATGCATTCATGAAGACGGTACACTTCGACATGGTAAGCGTCTTTGTGTACCCAGTAGAGATATCAGACAGGAGATCATGGCAGAGTCCCACAGTTCGCAGTATTCCATTCATCCCGGTGGCACGAAGATGTACTGTGATATCCGCCAGCACTTTTGGTGGAATGGCATGAAGAGGGAGATAGCCCGGTTTGTCTCTCGTTGTTTAGTCTGCCAACAAGTTAAGGCTGAACATCAGAGACCAGCTGGACTACTTCAACCATTGTCGATTCCCGAGTGGAAATGGGAGCATATAACCATGGATTTTGTGACTGGATTACCTAGATCCCCGGCTGGCAGAGACGCTATTTGGGTTGTCATAGACAGGCTCACGAAGGTGGCTCACTTTCTCCCGTTCAGAGTTGGTCAGTCGACGGCTCAGCTAGCGAAGATGTATCTCCGGCAGATTATCAGATTGCACGGTGTACCAGTCAGTATCACTTCGGATAGAGATTCAAGATTTACGTCGCACTTTTGGCGTAGCTTGCAAGAAAGTTTGGGAACTCACCTCCAGTTCAGTTTAGCTTATCACCCACAGACAGATGGCCAGTCGGAACGTACGATCCAGACTCTCGAAGATATGTTGAGATCTTGTACGCTCGACTTCGGTGGTTCGTGGGAAGATCACCTGCACCTGGTGGAGTTTTCGTACAACAACAGTTTCCAGGCCAGTATCCAGATGGCACCGTTCGAGGCACTGTATGGTAGGAAGTGTCGATCCCCGCTAGCCTGGGATGATGTTGGAGAGAGGCAGATGCTTGGTCCGAAAATGATTGCTCAGACCGTTGAAGTGGTCAGAAGAGTCAGAGATCATCTTCTAGTTGTCCAAGATCGCCAGCGTCATTGGGCTGATTCTCATCGGCGCCCTCTTGAGTTTTCTGTCGGCGACCATGTATTCCTGAGGATTTCGCCTAACCGTGGCGTCATTCGTTTCGGCGTACGAGGAAAGCTTAGTCCTAGGTATATAGGGCCGTTCGATATTCTGGAGCGAGTAGGTGATGTATCCTATCGTCTCGCTCTTCCGCCGTCGCTACGTGAGGTGCATGACGTGTTCCATGTATCCTAACTGCGACGGTATATCCCGGACCCGAGCCACATCCTGGATCATTCGAAATTGGTTGTTGGTACTAACCTTTCGTATGAGGAGAGGCCCGTGTCTATATTGGACCGGAGAGAGAAGATACTCAAGAACAAGACTATTAGTTTAGTTCGTGTTGCTTGGGGTCATCACTCTTTGGGTGAGTCGACGTGGGAGCGTGAGGATGATATCCGATCGCGATATCCCGACCTGTTTGACTCGTGAGGTATAATATCTTTCTTATGCCTTATGCCTTCGATTCCTTGCTTGCATGAATAATTACTTGATTGCTTGATTAGTATAGCTTGCCTACGAATAGTATAGCTTGTTCTTATCCCTCTAGCCTCTTAATTAAATTCCGAGGATGGAATTCTTTTAAGGTGGGTAGAGTTGTAATGCCTGTAGTTCGTATTACGTATCTTGGAATACGTGTATGTATTTTATCTTGTATCGCATATCTCATGGCTTGACTCAGTTTGTTTTGGGTTGGTTCGGCTAGGCTTGGGTTGCCTTGGTTCATCATGAACCAAGGGGAGAACCCCTACCTTCCACCACCACCCTCATTTATATTTCCACCTAACTCTCTCTCTTCATTTATTCTTCTCCTTCACTTCTTCTTCTCCACCATTTACTTCTACACCTACCAGGAAGAGAGAGAGAGCTTAGGCAAGTGCAAACTTGCTTCATGATAGATCTCAAGTTTTATTGTTCCATTCTCTTCCTTACTTGATTCTAAGATACTTTAGAACTTGGCATTTTCCATTTTGATGGATATTTTCTTGTAGATCTAAGTTTATATTATTTTTGATTTTCTTGGGTTTTGATCTATTAAACTTTATTATTTTCATGTTTTGATTGTTCCATGTTGTAGAGAATTCGATTTTACCCAAAATAGACCTTTGAAAAGTTGGATTTCGACTTGTTTTGAGAAAGTTATGGCCAAAAGCATTTTTGGCTATTTCTATGTTCATCTGTGCTGATTTTGGCAGGGACGATGAATAGTGCCGCATGCATAGTGCCGAGCCGCATAAGAGTGCTGCATAGTACCGAGCCGCATAAGGGTGCTGCATAGTGCCGCATAGTGCCGAGCCGCATAAGAGTGATGCATAGTACCGAGCCGCATAAGGGTGCTGCATAGTGCCGCATAGTGCCGAGCCGCATAAGGCACATGTCGCATATGATGTCGCGAATGAGCCGCATGAGCCGCATGTCGCAGTTGGCCGCATATGATGTCGCAGTTGAGCCGCATGAGCCGCATGTCGCAGTTGGCCGCATATGATATCGCAGTTGAGCCGCATGAGCCGCATGTCGCAGTTGGCCGCATATGATGTCGCAGTTGAGCCGCATAGGCTGCATGTCGCCGTTGGCCGCATATGGTGTCGCTGAATAGGCCGCATAATGCCTATTTTGGATATTTCTAACTGTTATATGTCCTAATTGACTGAATTGAGGCTCGAGCTTCTCCCAACTCCCAACATGGAAGTTGTAGATCTTTTCCTTGGCATCAAGAATATGTCACTAGTTATTTTATGTAAGTTTCTCTCATTCATGATATTGTAAGAATAGAACACGATAGTGGCCCGCTGTGGCGCACTCTTGACAAGTAAACTGACATGATATATCTCGGCATGCTGTTACGACAGCTAGCCTGACATGACAAGTATGAAAGACTTGGACACCGTGAACGATTGTGTTTGTACAAATAAACTAGTACTGTCTTGCATCATGTCTAGGATGGGGACCCCTGAGTACTACGGTCAGGGGTACCTACTGAAATTGACTAAGGATAATTAACTAGAATGATTCAGTAGTCATGAAGGGATTTCCAGCTACAGGCAATCCCGTTATCTGGGCGCATTCAGTGGACTTGTAGCCTACCGACGAGTAGGGCACATTTCCAGCACACAGTCACGTGTTGCATTCTTCCTAAACGGACATTCGACCTGGATAACCGGATGGTATGTAGGTCTTGTGGCTGTTGGGATAATCTCATTGCATCTTGCTAGTAACTAGGCCTGTGATAACCCTAGTTAGTTAAAAGTATCAAGCCGTACTCTTGATTGGCCGTGATTGATTGGATGTAGTTTATTCCAGCTTAGTCTTATCCTGATCCTGTGCAAGATTGTGACATGACATGATTATTGATGCTTGTCTTAACAATAACGATCGGGGGTCCAGTTCTGTTCAGGCGAAGGGTTACAACCCCGGTCCTTATTTGGTTTAAGGGTTGTAACCTGGCTCCCGGAGCAGTTCTGTGTCCTCTCTTCGTTTATTGTCTTATTGCAACCCCATGCCATGTTCGTCATGTTTTACCTTACCTTAATACCATAATTATTTATACTGGCCTTAGCAATAAAGATCAGGGGTCCAGTTCTGTTCAGGCGAAGGGTTACAACCCCGGTCCTTGTTTGGTTTAAGGGTTGTAACCTGGCTCCCGGAGCAGTTCTGTGTCCTCTCTTCATTTATTGTCTTCACTGTACCAATAGTATTTGAGACGGATTTCTATTCAGGTGAAGGGCTGCAACCCCGATCCTTGTTTGGTTTAAGGGTTGTGACCTGGCTACTTGAATAGTTTTCTCGTACTCAGTTTACTGTTGTTATCTCTATTATTATCAGTTCTTTATTTATTATCTTTAATATTCTATTTGTGATATGCTGGTTTTAGTTCCTAAGTGAAGCCTCCTTTGTGGCACTTGCTCTTTCTGGGGTCTGACCCAGCTGGTTTTGTGTGGCCAGATATCGGAGCAGCACCAGAGGATCCACCTGTCTTCCAGCCCGATGGTGACCACCAGGCGTAACCAGGGCAACGAGTGGGTTTCTTTTGTCCTCCCACTCTGTTTGTAAAATTATTCTTTTGAGGCGTTTAGCCGGCGAGCACGTGTTAGCTCGTATTGCACCTTTATTTACTGTCTGCCTACGGGCTGTAACATGATTGACAAATCCTAGGGTTGATCATGTATTGACTAAAACTCTTGCTAGTCCTGACATTTTGTACGACTAGCTTCATGATCATCCAATATGTAATGTATGGGACGCCTTACTATTGTATATTGATGCTCTAACATCTTGTGACTGTTACTGTTTGCTTGTGATTGAGACAATAGACTTGTTCTTGACCATAGGAGACTGATGGATTGTAGTTAAACCCTCATATATCTAGACAGCCGTGACCGTATAGTGACATGGATTCCATTTCATTATACGTAGCTGGCTATGTCTGCCCCCGCTCTCCAGTATTCTGGTTCTGGGGCGTGACAGAAATTCTGACCACAATTTAGGCAAATAAAACATTAAACAATCAAAGTGGACCCCATGCGGCCCAAAAGTGGGAAAAACAAACATGCGGTCAAAGAGAGTGGGAGGCCACCCATGCGGCCAATCAAAGCTTATGCGGACAGAAAAATAACTGAAGAGGGGCCATGCGGCCAGCATGAATTATTCATGCAACAAAAAAACAAGGAGAGAGGAACCCGCAATAAATGCAAGCTTCCACTCAAGCAAAAGAAAAGGTCACGTGGCCACTCAAGTACTGAGGCCATGCGGCCAAGAATTATTGGTCATGCACATATTATATATATGGCCATGTGGCCAAGTACTGTATATAAGCATACAAGCCCACGTTGTAAGTGCCAGTTTAAATATGTGCATGCAAGCATTTAATAATGCAAAGCATATAAAATATGTAATATGGCAAGGCACATTAAAGTATTAAGATATGCATTCTGACAAGGCGTATAAAATATGTTGCATGGCAAAGCATATGCGGCTGGCTTCAGGAATATATTAATAATGCATAAAAATTGCATTCAAGAATGCATTAAAGTAATGCATTCTCCTGAATGTTTATGCGGCTCATTCCATGGATTAGAATGCATTAAATATGCATTGATTAGAATGCATTAAATATGCATTATTATAATGCATAAAAAAAATTGCATGCGGCTGGCCTTTCCAGGAAATGCTTCAACAAGGTCATTAAAGCAAATGCATTAAGAAATGCATTAAGAAATGCATTATGGGGGATTAGAATGCATTAAATATGCATTGATTAGAATGTATTAGAATGCATAAAAATTGCATGCGGCTGGCCTTTCCAGGAAATGCTTCAACAAAGCATTAAAGCAAATGCATAAAAATGCATTATGAGATGCATTAGAAAATTTCTAAACCATATGCGGCTCACTAGGAAAATGTATTAACGAAATGGATTAATGCAAATGCATTAAAGAAATGCATAAATAGAATGCATGCATTAACACCTGGTATGCATATGCGGCTACCTCAAGTATGCAATGCTTGCATTAACATAATGCAGCAAAGTGTTGGCCAAGCATTCTTATGCGGCCTGGCATAAGAATTGCTACATGCGGCCAATATCTATTAAATAAGCCCAAGCAGCTTGCCACTGCAGCTAAGTGACGCGAGCATTAACTGCTAAGCCATGCTAACGTGGCCAAGCATTTAATGCTATGCCTAAGCCTTGCTCCCATGTGCTGATGCAACCTTGTTCCCATACACATGCATTAAATGCTAAGGTGCGGCCAACGATTGTAAAAGAGATTAAATAATACACTTCCATATAAAGCCATGCGGCTCATTTAGGAATAGCCACATGCGGCTGAGGAAAAACTTGCCACATGAAAATCCATGCGGTCAAGTACTGTGTATCTTTCCCACTTGTCCGAGAGGAAAAGTCATGAAATCCATGCCTTCAAAGCTCCACAAATCCTTCATTCCAGGCCCAAATTCGAACTTCCATAAGTCAAAATGGGGTAGAACGAAATTCTCTACAACATGGAACCATCAACTAGTAGAAATATGCAAGCTTGATAGATCAAAATTTATGGAAATCGAACATACCACAAAATTAGATCTATGAGAATTTAACCATAGAAATGAAAAATGCTAAGTACTAAAGTGGGTTAGAAACACATGAGGAAGACAATAGAACAATAAAAAAATAGACTTCCTCCATGAAGCAAGATGCACTTGCCTAAGCTCTCCCTCTCTCTCTGGTAGGTGAAGAGTAAAGATGGAGAAGAAGAAATGAGTAATGAGTAATAATGGAAGAGAGAGAGTGGGATTGATATTTATGGTAGGAGTGGTGGTAGGTGGGAGTGGTTTGCTTCACATAAAATCAAGCAAAACCGAACCAAGCCAAACAAACCGAACCGAACCAAGATAAACCAATTAATGAAATGCTAAAAATGAATCAAACAGGGAGACATGCAATGCGGGGCGAAATACGTACACGTATTCCAAATACGTAATACGAGATATGGGCATTACAATGGTGGACTGAACTTGCATGCTGGCCATCAATGCTACACTGGAAGGGAGAACAACTTCAATACCCTTCTGAAGATCTGCTAACAGCTCTGGTTGCGCTGTTAGGAAATAAACTCTGGCTCTCCTGCTCAATGCATCTGCAACGACGTTGGCCTTCCCGGGATGATATTGCAAGTTGACATCATAATCCACAAGAAGCTCCAGCCACCTCCTCTGACGCATGTTAAGATCCTTCTGGGTGAAAACATACTTCAGGCTCTTATGGTCGGTGAAAATTTCTACCCTATCTCCGTACAAGTAGTGCCTCCACAACTTAAGTGCAAACACTACGGCTGCCAGCTCCAAGTCATGGGTTGGGTAATTTCTCTCATGATCACGAAGTTGTCGTGACGCATAAGCTATTACCTTCCCATGCTGCATCAGAACACATCCTAGGCCTCTGCCTGAAGCATCACAATATACTGAGAATCCTCCAGTCCCATCTGGAAGCGTGAGAATAGGAGCCGTCATCAAGCCTCGCTTCAACTTCTCGAATGAACCCTGACATTCTGCTGTCCAAGCAAACTGCACCTCCTTGCGGGTCAATTGGGTCAATGGCGCCGAGATCCGAGCAAAATCTGAAACAAATCGCCGGTAGTAGCCGGCCAATCCAAGAAAACTGCGAACTTCTGCAACTGTGCTGGGTACCGGCCATGACTCAATAGCCACGATCTTCTGGGGATCCACTTCTACTCCTCCTCGAGTGATGATATGACCCAAGTACGAAATGCGATCGAGCCAGAACTCGCATTTACTGAACTTGGCATATAACTGGTGCTCCCTGAGAGTCTGAAGAACCACACGGAGATGCTGCTCATGCTCCTCCTCACTTTTGCTATAGACCAGGATATCATCCAAGAACACAATCACAAACTGATCCAAGTAAGGCATGAAGATGCGATTCATGAGATCCATGAATACTGTCGGCGCATTGGTTGCTCCAAAGGGCATAACAAGGAACTCCCAATGCCCATACCTCGATCTAAAAGCTGTCTTCGGGATGTCCTGCTCTCTGACCCTGATCTGATGATATCCTGAGCGCAAGTCGATCTTCGAGAATACTGTGCCCCTTTGAGCTGATCAAAGAAGTCATCTATCCTCGGAAGAGGGTATCTGTTCTTGATTGTCACTGAGTTCAAGGTACGATAATCAACACATAACCTGGACGTACCGTCCTTCTTTTTCACAAGAAGCATCGGGGCTCCCCAAGGCGATCCACTAGCACGAATGAATCCATTGGTTCGAAGTTCTTCAATCATCTTGTACAATATCTCCAACTCTGAAGGCGCCATCCTGTAGACTCTCTCGGATACTGGGGCTGTCCCGGGAATCAAGTCTATGGTGAACTCGATCTCCCGCTCTGGCGGCATACCTGGAAGCTCTTCTGGGAAAACATCTGGAAACTCTTCGACTATCCGGGACAACTGCACTGCTGCTACTGCCATCCGCAATACTGGAGGAGAAGGCTCAACTGCGCCTCGGGAAAAGGAAAACTCCGGCTCGCCTGGAATGCTAAAAACAACTCTACCAATATGGCAGTCTATTCTAGCATACCGGTTCCTCAACCAATCCATCCCTAGGACCACATCGTAATCGGCCATCGGGAATTCTATCAATCTAGCAGAAAATTCCTTACCGCTAACTACGATCCGACACGAGGAAAATACCCTATCGACTCCTACAAGTCCGTAACCAGTAAGTATATTAAGCCTTACCGATAATGACTCGGGCTCCAATCCTATCCGTGTCGCGAATTGTACCTGCCACTACCTCTCCTGGTGCCAATCCTTCCTCTGTGGTCATCACCATAGCCTGACCATGCCCTCGGGGTGCTGGTCCCCTCTGCTGAAATCCTCGCTGCCTATTCTGACTCATGGCTTGGACTTGTGCATACTGCTGGGGGTTCTGCTGTTGGAATACCTGGGACTGAGGCGGCAAGGGCCTCGGCAATGGATACTGCTGCTGCTGGACCGGAGCTGGTCCTCTCACCGAAGAGCTAGAAAGGTTGGACGAGGATGAACCACCCCTATTCGGGCAGGATCCAACCCTATGGTCTGCTGCTCCACAAGCCAGACACAATCCCTGTGCCCTGCGACACTCTGCCACTACATGGCCTGGCTTCCCACATTGAGAACATCCCACTGCGGAAGACTGCTTCTGCTTCTGCTGCTGAGGGTACGTCGGGGTTGAATGCTGAACCGACGTTACTGAGGCCGCCCGCCTCGGAGCTCCAATAGTCAAAGTCCTGACTGCCGGGGCTGGGGCTGAAGACTGATTCATCTGGCCGTGGGATCTCTTTCGACCTCCGGCCCTATCCACAATCCTCTGGGAGGTATACTCATGCCTCCTAGCTGCTCTCAAGACCGCATCAAAAGTCTGATGCTCAAACTGCTCGACTGCTAACAAAATTTCCAGGTGAAGCCCTTGCTGAAATCGCTGGGCTCTATCATACTCGGTGGCCACCAAGGTGGGAGCAAACCGACTGAGCCTCGAAAACTCGGCCGCATATCCGTCGACCGTCCTGCCCATCTGCTTCAGATTGGTGAATCTCGTCTGTAGATCGTACCGAGCTACAACATCAAAATACTTGGTCTGGAATCTCTCCCTGAATACTGCCCAAGCAATGGGTGCTGCTAATCCAACGGCCTGAGCCGCCCACCAGCTGCGGGCAAGATCTAACAACTGCAGGCGCACCACGGCTACCTTCTCGTTCTCTGGGGTCCTGGCTGCTTCTAGAATCACCTCTGTGTCCTGAAGCCAAGCATCTGCAGCGATAGCATCTTCACTACCGTCGAAGAAGGGAGGGTTCAAGCGCTTGAAGCTGTTGGCCGCGCTGTTACCCTGATGACCTCCTCTGGTCAAAGCATCCGTCACTGCCTGGTGCAAGGCATCTCCTCGACGATCTTGGGAAGCTATCAAGGTCCTGACGAGTCCTACCAAAGTGCCATCATCAGGTTCGGCAGGCTGAACTGGCTGGACTGGTGGCTCTCCGCCAGAAGGCACGACTCTGGAGGCTACTCCGGAATGCTGGGCTTGATCCCCGGGTTGCTGCTGATCCACGGGAAGTGCTCCGCCTTGCTGACCGGCAGGTCCAGGAACGATGCCGCTGAAGACGACGACATGAGGAACAATAAGGAAGGACCAAGACAGATCAACGATACAAGCATATGATCAGGATAAGAACCCAGGGATTCAGAAGATACGAGCAGAGATCACCCTCACATATCTTGATTTACAAGACCTGCATGGGCCACCACTTAAACCATGTCACGCCCCAGAACCAGAATACTGGAGAGCAGGGGCAGACATAGCCAGCTACGTATATGAAATGGAATCCATCTCGCTATACGGTCACGGCTGTCTAGATACATGAGGGTTTACTACAAGCCAACAGTCTCCTATGGTCATGAACAAGCCTAGTGTCTCAATCACAAACAAGCAGGTAAAAGTCACAAGATGTTAGATCACCAAATATACAATAGTAAGGCATCCCAAACATTACATATTCAGTTGATCATGAAGCTAGTCGTTACAAAATGTTAATACTAGCAAGAGTTTTAGTCATACATGATCAACCATAGGATATGTCAATCATGTTACAGCCCGTAGGCAGACAGTAAGTAAGTGCAATCGAGCTAAACAGGTGCTCGTCGGCTAAACGCCTCAAAAGAATATTTTTACAATAAAGTGGGAGATCAAAAATAAACCCACTCGTTGCCCTGGTTACGTCTAGTCGCCACCATCGGGCTGGAAAGTTGGTAGATCCTCTGGAGCTGCTCCGAAATCTGGCCATACAAAACCAGCTGGGTCAGACCCCAGAAAGAGCAAGTGCCACAAAGGAAGCTTCACTTAGGAACTAAAACCAGCAATTAGCACAGAAGATAATATATAGTAAAACTGGAGATAATATAACATCATAAGGATATACGGTAAGATAACCATGGGACCATTCAGATAACCAGGTTACAATCCTTAAACCAAACAAGGACCGGGATTGTAACCCTTTGTCTGAACCGAACTTGGTTTCTCCCATTTATCAGCAAGATAATGTAAGAAAATCAGGACATGTAACAATTTTATACAGGATCAAAGCTAGACAGATTATTCCTCATTCAATCAATCACGGCCAAGCAATGAGTACGGCTTGATACTTTAACTAGCTAGGGTTATCACAGGCCTAGTTACTAGCAAGATGCAGTGAGATTATTCCACAGCCACAAGCCCTGCAGACCATCCAGGTTATCCAGGTCGAAAATTAGGGGTTGAATTCAGGTGGGTACATCGTCCAGGAAACGCATGTACCCTTAGGTAGCTTGAAGGGTGCAACACATGACAGTGTGCTGGAAATGTGCCCTACTCGACGGCAGGCTACAGATCCCAAGCGCGCCCAGGTAACGGGATTGCCTGTAGCTGGGAGATCTCTTTATGACTAATGTATTAATCTAGTTATTAGCCTTAGTCCATTTCAGTAGGTACTCCTGACCGTGGTACTCAGGAGTCCCATCCTAGACATGATGCAATACAGGACTGGATTATTTGTACAAGCACAATCGTCTACGGTGTCCAGGTTACTTATACAGGTCATGTCATGTCAGGTAGCCGTCGCAACAGCTTATCAAGATATATCATGTCAGGTTATCATGTCAAGTGTACTGGTCAAGAGTGCGCCACGACGGGCCACTATCAGGTCATGTCATGTTTACTTGTCAAGAGTGCACCACTACGGGTCACTGTCGTGTTCAGGGTACATGTGCAAGGCATCATAGTGCAAGCATTCAATCAGGAGATCCAAGCTATGCTGAGGTTACAAGACACAAGTTATCAGTAAAGATCAAATAATAATAGAGAAATAATAATAATAATAATAACAATAATTAAATAGCAGGACAAGGCACAGGAAGGAGCTCTACGGCTCAGGATTACTAGACTCATGCGGCCAATAAGGAGAGCGCATACAACTGGACAAGGACAGGGGCATGCGGCTAGATAGGCAAGGGCGCATGCGGTCCCAAGAAGTTGGGTCTCATGCGGCCAACGGAAGAGTGGGCTTCATGCGGCTGACGGGAAGCAAGTCCATGCGGGTCGGGGGAATTAAGAGTCCATGCGGCTCGGAACAAGAGCAGCTCATGCGGCTGGAAAGAGAACAGTCCATGCGACTGAATAGGGTCAGGCGCATGCGGCTAAAAGGAAAAAGGCTTATGCGGTTGAAGGGTATCAGTCATATGCGGCCAGCGGTAAGGGAGGAGCGTATGCGGCTCAGCCAGAACATGCCATGCGGCTAGGAAGATTGGCGCTATGCGGTTACAAGGAGAACAACGCCATGCGGCTCACGGGGGAAGGGCTCTCATGCGGCTGGAACGGACTCAGGTTCATGCGGCTGAATAGGAATACTTGCCGCATGAACTTGTCATGCGGTCAAGTCCAGGCAATAGTGCATGCGGTTGGAACAGTGAGCATAAGCGGCTGGAAGTGTAATGTGCCTTGCGGCTTGAAAAGACTTGCCGCATGAATATTCATGCGGTCAAGTGCTACCATGCGGCTCGGGACTGTGATTCTTCTCCAAATTTTCGAGAAGTACACCATGAAGCCATGGCTACCAAGCTGCATAGAACCTTCATCCGGAGTCCAAATCCGAACTTCCATAGATCAAAATGGGGCAGAATGAAATTCTCAACAACATGGAACCATCAAAGCTCAGAAATAACAAGATTAAGTAGATCAAAACCCAAGAATTCCGAAAATAAAGTAAACTTAGATCTACAAGAATCTAGCCATGGAAAGTGGAAAAGCCAAGTATTAAAGTAAGTTAAAATGCTGTAAGGAAGAGAATGAAGCAATAAAATTTGAGTTCCTCCATGAAGCAAGCTGCACTTGCCTAGGCCTCTCTCTCTCTGGTAAGTGAAGGAGTTAATGGAGGAAAGAAGAAGAGTAATGAAGAGAGAGAAGGAAGTGGGATTAATAAATGGTAGTGGTGGTGGTAGGTAGGGGGTTCACCCTTGGTTCATAATGAACCAAAGCAAACCGAGCCAAGCCGAACCAACCCAAGAATAAACCAAGCCATGAAGAAAACTAAGCAAGAAATCATGCAATACAAGATAAAATACATACACGTATTCCAAAATACGTAATACGAACCACAGGCATTACAAATGGCCATTCCCCGCTGTCTATTTGGAGGTCCAAACATCATTTTTTTGCGATTCTAAAATTTCGAAATCCTGTCAAACGATAAATTGTTTATCTCAGGCTCCTCGAAAATACGCTCCTTTTGCGACAAACTGGACCTCGTTTCGACCTTCCAGTCAAAAGTTATGGCCCTCCAAAATTTCAACTGGTCATTCACCGTGTTAAATTGCAGGAGAATAGTTATTCTCTGTGGTAATATCACGGAGAATGGCAATTCTCCGTGTTAATATCACGGAGAGTTGTCATTCTCATTAAATTGACAATTCTCCATATTAAAATGCAGAAAAATGATCATTTTTAGTGTTAAAATGCAGGAGAATGGTCATTCTCCGTGTTAAAATCACGGAGAAAGACCATTCTCCGTTGCATTCTCCGTTGTTAAAATCACGGAGAATGACCATTCTCCTGCATTTTAACACTAAAAATGACAATGTTTCTTGATTTTAACACGGAGATTGACAATTCTCCGTGATTTTAAGATGGAGAATGACCGTTCTCCGTGATTTTAACACAGGGAATAGTTATTCTCCGTAATTTTAACACGGAGAATGACCATTCTCCTCTAAAGTTTCAACTGACCATTCCTCGTGTTAAAATACAGGAGAATAGTCATTCTCCGTATTAAAATACAGGAGAATGACCATTCTTCGTGGTAATATCACGGAAAATGACAACTCTCCGTGTTAATATCACGGAGAATGGTCATTCTCCTTGTTAAATTGACGAAAAATTGTCATTCTCGGTGTTAAAATACAGGAGAATGGTCATTCTCAGTGTTAAAATCATGGAGAACGGTCATTCTCCGTGTTAAAATCATGGAGAATTGCCATTCCGTTGTTAAAATCATGGAGAATGACCATTTCCCGTGTTAAAATGCAGAAGAACGGTCATTCTCCGTGTTAAAGTCACGGGGAATGGCCATTCTCCGTGTTAAATGACGGAGAACAGTTGACAGAAACCTAATTTTTTGTTTTTTTAAGAAAAAAATTTGTCAGGAATAAAGATTCAAGAGATTTTCGTTCTTCTTTCAAAATGATGCTAACTCTTATGGAGAAGAAGAAAATATTCTCTCCACAATTGATCTAATCGTCGAAAAATTTCAAATCTCTCCACGAAGATGATGATGATGAGTCGGAGTTCGATTGAAGAAAAGCACAGTGAACTACGAACGATCTTTGCGATCTCTGCTGAAGATGAGAGCAGTGGAATTCAGATCTCTCGTCAAGAAGAAGAAGACGACGAAAATCGCAATCAAAATCTAAGTTTGTGAATTCAAATACATATATATGACTAAATTTGTGCGAAGGGGTAGTTATGGTATTATCAAAATGACAATTTTGTAAACACAGAGCATCTAAAGGGAATCTTGGAATATTTAACGTGGGAATATATAATTTTGGGCATTTCATAAAACCCACCATGCGGGTGGATTTTTCATAAACTCCCACCCCAAAATTGGGTATTTCAGCAATTTCCCGTTGATAATTCCATCTTTGGCATGTTTTTTAATCTCTCTCATTTATGCTAAATTAAGACTAGTTTCTTGGATATAATTGGATAAATAAGAACTAAGAATGTAAACTTTGTATGTGTTTTGCTTCTCACAAGGAGGACTAAGGGCCAGTTACTTTATAGAGGATTCTTGTAGAATGTGCATGACCATGGATAGTTTTTTTTTTCAAATGGAAACACGATAGTTTTTTAATTCTAATTCGCAGTGTATCATCATATATTCCTATACCATTAGTTTCCAGGATTTTTAGTAGACTAACATCTACATGGGATCATTATTTTAAGTAGAAAACTCCCACAAAAGAAACCAATTGGATGTTTGCAAATTGCAGTTAGTAAGCCTTTCATGATGGCAGAAGCACTCTTTCCAGATCAGAAATTCTATTAGGTGTGAACTAAGATGTTGGGAAAACCTACTCCAATACTTCCAGATCAAATATATTTCTTGGAGAAATGAAATAAGAATATTTTAGCAGGTCCTGGCTGACCTTAAGGAAGAAATTTCCTTACATAGCTAGTGAGCAACATCAGGAAGGTGATCCTATATTTTAGATAATAGAAAAGACCTTGCCGAGTAGTATCCTGGCAAAGAACCCTTCATCACCTCTACTGGCCCAAAACCCCATTTCCCCAGATTTTGATCCTTTTTTTGTTGCATGAAGGTCTACATCCACTTGCTCGATAGTAATGCCATGCAAACTTGTTTTGAATTATTCTACTCGTTCTGTTCAGTTTGGTGTCACTATGAATTTTCTTCTTTACTACATCTGTTTAAGGGATGTCTAGATGATCTAATAGACAATCTCCGTTTCGGAGTGGTTTTGACAGATTTAGATCAGAGTTCCAGCATTATGAGTTTCGGAAGTTTGCATAATATTTCAACATTTTGAAAACTGCATAAAAGATAAAAGTGTTAGTTTTAATAAACTCTAATACATCACTTCTCTAACTTGATGTCCGTTTTCACGAAAATGATCGATATGGTAAATCCATGTCTCGGTTGTGAGTTGTGACCCATGCATAGTCATATGTACACAATCACTTGACTTAATCCATGTCTCGGCTGTGACCCATGCATATCTGTACACAATCATTTGACTTAACTTTTCAGGAGGTCGTCCAACATAATACTACTCTCGCCCAAGAACACTTACGATGTTCTAATAGGGTCCACCTGCCAAAAGAGTCAACCTTGATGGTAGTTGCAGAAAAGTGTTTGTATTTCTTGCTTTTTTAGTCTCTTGTTTGTCCTACTGGATGACAAATTACAAATAGAGTAGGCTCTCATCCTTCCCTATAAATATGTAGTCACTCCACTCTAATGAATTAATCCATTGACTCGTGTATTTCATATTCCAACATGGTATCATAGCATGGTTTTTATGGACCTAGCTCTTCCAATTAAATTTTATTCTAACCTTATCATAAAGTCCAATTCGCTCAACCACCACCATCTAGCTCTGAAGAATCGCTTCCCGGCCTCCCATCACCAACCATCTCCTACAACAAGAACCCACAACTCTAGCCGCTAAAACCCGTCTCCCTCAGCCAGGAACCCACAACCTTAGCTGCCAGGACACATCTTCCCCTCAGGGGATTGGCAAGCACAACCATAGTTGCCAGGACACATCTTCCCCTCAGGGGTTTGGTTGCCAATGAGTGTTCATCGTCGAGCACAATCCTGATGTTACTACCAAGCGCTTGAAACTTGAAAGTTTCTTGATGCTAAAGTCTTCATTCATCTTTATGGATCGACTATGAGGAAACCTTCCTCCAGTTCCCAAACTAAACACAATTTTGGGATTACTTTCCTTGCCCGTCAACATAAGTGGCTCTAACAATCAAGTTCCTCAACGGAAACCTCTCCGAGACAGTGTATATACAACCACCTCTTGGTTATGAGGGGTGCGGGGGATTGGTCATGAGGTTGCCGGGGTGCCCCTTGTCTGTCATATCCGAAAATCCATCTATGGACTTAAGCAAGTCTCCTTGGGCCTGGTTCGACAAGTTCAGCCAGGCGATTCAACATATTGGTTTTTCTTTTACTGCAGACTACTCTCTTTTTGTTTATTTTCGACCCCAAAGTCATTCTTCTAGTCTAGCTGGATGACAGTGTCATCATTTGCAAGGATGTTGCTGATATCTCCAAGGTCAAAACTCATATTTCCAGCTACTTTTAAGAGTTATGACCTTTGTAAGTTGTAATATTTTCTTGGTATCGAGGTGGCTCATAATATTGGTTCTCTTCTTTCTTAGGAAAAGTATTGTTTGGATCTCTTGGATGAATCCAGGTTTCTTGGCTGCCTACCGGCTAACATTCCTATGAATATGCATGTTCGTCTCTCTAACATTAGCGTATTCTATGATTAACTTCTCCGTAACCCTAACATATACTGTCGACAAGCTTATTTACCTTATTATTTGCATGGGACATTTCCTTTACTGTCACGACTTTTGTAGTCTGCTATAGTCTTTAACCTTCATGCGCTCGAGTGCATTCTTTGTTACTTCAAGCAGTCTATGCCATGCCCCGATCCCACGGAGCAATAATCAAAAGGGTATGATGTCGTACAAGTCCAAGAATGTGATTCGTACAAGTCCAAGAATGAACATGTACAAGTTTTGAATTCAAATATCTCAATAACATTCGACTCAAGACTTGCTTCGAAAAGCAGAACATTGAATTATAACATAGAAGTTTATAGAATCAACCGAAAACCATTGCAACAGAATTAAGGTTCTTCCCAAATAGAGACCACAATCGACAATATGAATCCAATAAATAAGTTCCACACATCATATTATTTTATTAAGAAAGGAAATAAACACATTATAGTTAGCTGAAATGCACGAACTAAAACTTCTCCTGTCTCAGTGCCTCCAAAACGTTTTGCGCACCCGCAAGGATGATGGTCAATAGGTGAGGTTGTACTAGTAAGATATCATTAGTAGTTAAGACTCTCAAATGCAATTTGAGACCCAAAAATTCAAAAAAAAAGGTAAATTTAGAATGTGCTGGATTTGTATGAGAATAGTAGGAAATGATAAAGTGAGCTCCGGTTCCAAAGATTGTGTGGTTAAAAATTGATATGGGAAAAAAAAAATGTAAAGTGTAGAATCTAGAAATTTGGACTCCAAATTGGCACTTACTATTCTACAAAATGAGTTCCTGGAATCTAGAATCTAGAAATTGGGAGGCTCAACCCTTAGCACCTATGGGATGGAACCGAAATTGTAGAAATTGAAACTAGGGATGAAACTTACTATTCTACAAAATGAGCTTCTATATTCTAAATCTAGAATCTAGAAAATGGGATGAGCCTTACTAATGATGCTCTAAGTGGTAGAACTTATCCCATCTAAACCAAACACAAATCATCATGTGATAAAGTATCCATTTTATTTTGTGATCCTGCTAATCTTTCTAAGTTCTTTTTATAAAAGCAAAAGAGCCATTTCCTCTAATGTATCTATTTTTTTTAATTCATACGAAGGAACACATTTATATCATACTTTAAGGGACACAGGGTCGGCCCTGAGCAATTGGGGGACTTTCAAAATGGACCCCAACATAAGGTAAAAAAAAGTATAAATAAAATAAAAATTTGTTGTAGTTAAGATTTGAACCAAGGACCTCTTAAATAAAAATCTAGCATTGTACCCACTACACCACAATTCCTTTTGGTTAAAAAAAGACACATGATACATACTAGTTCTATTATAAACAGTTTCATGTTGGTGTCCCCCTTTCGTCGGGGGCCCTGGGCCGTCGCCCGGCCTGCCCTGGGCCAGAGCCGCCCCTGAAGGGACAAAAAAATACTATGCATGAAATATACCACAAACAATTCTTACCTACGGCCGAAGTCCCTTTCCTACAAAAACAAGAGGTTAGGTTGTATAGCACCTACAAAGCCATTGTTGACCAATTGTTCAGTCACCATTTTTGGATTATCCATCGTATAGGACATCTCTTCTAATTCAGGTAGCTAGTACCACTAAAGGTCTTATAATACCCGTGTCAAACTACTGCATGATAAATATACCTCCTTGGTTGACACGGTTCTAGTGTCAAGAACAACGTTCAAGGAATTATATATTGTGCACAAGTTATCCAGACCAATGCTTTGATGCAACCTCTATCTTATAAAACGTGTAAAAAGAACATGGAATAGAATATGATAAGTTTCTTTTTCTTTGTCTCAATAACACACCCGCCTTTCCGTCGTGCTATTCCCAAAATCCACCAAGGCTCAGCTCATAACATGTGCCTCAATGTACATATCAGTCCACAAAGCCTTGGCTCATAACTTGTGCCTCAAATTAATGCCTCAACATCAAAACCCATCTCAAGTTCTACTAGATGTTCTCTTATGTTCGTATCAGTCCATACCAGTTCGTATTAGTTATTATCTTTATTAAGATGTCTATAATCCTCTTTACAACAATCGATTCATTTTCGTTCGTCATTGCCTTAAGGGCATTTCATAGTTCTTTTCATATTACTGGTCTTGAACCATTAATTGTATCAACAAGCAATGTTCCATTTTTTTCCATATCACAATATGAACAAATAGCATACGAGTGTTGGCTCCTAAGAAAGTTGGTACGTGGACAGACCGAGTATGGATGGATTTGTGAGAGTAAAATGGTTATTTCTACCATATAAGTCCAACACGGACTAGAAATAGCCTTGAATGCTCTCCGCGGAGTAAAAGAGGCCAAACGTTTCATGCTTTTTTTTTTTTTTTTTTTCTCTTTTTTTTTCCAACGCGTGCGGACTCAGTATAATCGTGTGTCCCACGCACACGATTTTTGGCCTGTCGTATGGAACGACTTTTGGAGTGCGGACGTAGTCCGTTGGCCTTGTCATCATCGCCGTGCACACGCACCCCGCGCACTCCGCGCGCTCCAGAGCTCTGCTCGGCAGCACACCATCTTTCGACGGCAGTTACTCAACACCTCGCTTTGCCCACGATGCCGAAGAGACGCCATCGACGACTAAGGGTGACCGCCGTACGACGGCCACTAATTTTCTGCCGACTGCGACTACCGATTCCGTTCAGCCGCCCGTTCTATGCGCACGACGCGCATATTGACGACGATCGCCGACGTCCTTACGATCGAGCCTACAATCGTTTATGGCGGACGTCTTCTGGTCGCCCTCAGCAGCGCCGCACGACGGACCGCGTGGCCGGCCTGTCGCTTATACCTGTGGACGAATGGTACCGATTCTCCGATCCGTCGCACGACGACCGTGCACTGAATTTGCTACACGGACGCCTCCTTCTGCCCCACGCAGGACGTTTCATGCTTCCACGAAGCTGAGCGTGCATCTGCTTGCTCGGAGCTGAGCGGACATCTACTTCCGCGCCGTTGTGCACAGTAGGCTTCCAGTTCCTTCTGTGCCGCTGAATTTTGTTGGTTTCACTCGAATATGTGCTGATAATTTTGCATCGTTGTTCGCAGCCTCCTCAGCGACACTACGTGCCCAGTTGACTGAGTGGTTGTTGAGAATTCATACTTCTTGGTGGTTTTGTTGACCACCCTGTTAATAGGCCATCATGGCCTTGACTTCCTTGAGGAGTGGGAGATGGTGGTAGTTCCTCCTAGTACTAGCGGTTCACCCGCTACTTAGCCCCATTGAGCCTGTGATGTAGCTAAGCAGAAGGCTGCCAAATTGTTGTTTAGCGGTTTCAGAGGGGTTTTCCTCTATAAATAGCCCATAGTGCGACTAAATCTGGATTTTTTCCGAAGGTCTTCTTCATGAAATCCTCACTCTATGCGTACAAAGAAGAGAACCCCAAGGTCATTTCTTGGATGATAGTCGTTGGACACTATAACATGAAATTGGTCCCAAGCGATCTCGATCTCGCTCAAGCCACTTTGGGCTGCAAGCTTCAACCGAAGAGTGTTTGTCATTCGTAACTCGACAACACGCTTTCATCTTCTTATAGTTTTGAAGCATCAAAGAAGAACTCATCACCGTCGAGAAGAACCCCTATCTTGGATTCTAATCGTCAAAGGAACAAAGTGATCGTAGAATCTATAAAAGTCGTAGAAAACTTTTGTAAAGCTCTCATTGAAGAGTTTTAATTCATCTATAATACTTTTGAATACCAAGTTTTCCTTCTACTTTCTCAAAAAAACAAATGGTGACACTGCTGGGAATGACTTGGGATGAGTTTCTCTACTGACAAGAAGGTTGTGTCTTGATCCGACACTAGATCACCAGGACAAATGTCAAGACGTTGGTCATCAAGTTCAACCAATAAAAATTGAGAAATTCTCTACGCACTTCATATTTTACTTAGGACAATCCATTACTTTACGACAATCCAGATTTTTGTAATTTTTATTCAGGACAACCCTAAATTTACTTTGGGCTACCCAACCCTCCAAACCTTCCCAACATAACTGTAGGCAAATTCTACAATCCTATAGTATATACAGGACTGTAAAAATTTTCTACAGTCCTATAGTATATCTAGGACTGTTGAATTTTTCTACAGTCCTGGATTATATATGGACCGTAGAATTTTATATAGTCCTGTACATAAGCAGGACTTTATAATTTCCTTACAATCCTAGTTGTTTATCTCTGAATTTCAACATGACTGTAGAAAATTCAACAGTCTATATATTATCTAGACTGTAGAATTTTCTACAGTCCTATGAATACTATAGGATTGTAAAATTCTACAATCCTATATATATTATAGGATTGTAGAATTTGTCTACAGTCCTGTTGACTTTTATAGTCAAAATTTGGATTGTTCTTAAGCAAAAAAAAAAAAAAAAGTGGCAAACTTGTAAATAAATAAAAAATTGGACTGTTCTCAACCAAATGATGAAGTGTCTATAGAATTTTCCTAAAAATTCGAGCATATGATCTTAGAGCATCTCCAACCCTATTGTCTTATTTTGTGTTGTAAATCCTATGTGGCATGAGACATAAGACAATATCTTTCCTATGTGGCAAGATGACATTCACACAAGAAAATGAGATAAAAATATGTTCTCCAATGCAAAAGTTTGAGAAGACAATAAAATTACTTTTTTTTCAACTTCCAAGACAACTTTTTCACTTCTTGTTTTTTATATGTATGTATTTTTATTCATAATTGATGATGTTGACATAAAGTCATTGTGAAGTGCATTGTCTAGATCTAGACAACTAACTTCACATTCTTCTTGCCATGTCAACTTCATATTTTATTCTACATTTACATTGGAGAATAATTTTTGGAATAAAAGTTTGTCATTCCTATGTGGCAACCATTTTTTGTAAACTCAGAATAGGGTTGTAGATGCTCTTACTTGGCTATTTGAGCCCTATCTCAGTGTCTCCAGCCTTGCTGCTTCCCGAGATGCTACTACAGTTCCCCGCAAAATTAATTCAAAAGCTTCTTCCAAAGCTATTTTGTCGTTCCTAACATTATATTTAGTACATGGTGAAACTATTCTGAAAGCTCCCTCTGAAGCTATTGCTGCAGCCTACGGTGCTATAGCAGCTGCTTGTGGATCCACCTGACAGTTTCTTTGGAGCTAAAACCCGCTACGGTGCCGAGCAAGCTTAAGTTCGCGGAGTTGCAGAGAAAACCCAAGTCCGCGTAGCTGTGAAGCAGACTCGAAAATGCGGAGTTGATGGCCTATTCTGGGGTAAAGTGTATTTAAACCCTCCTTAGAGTTACCTCGTTCGCAAAATAAGACCTTTTAGAAAACTTATGCAGTTTGCACCTCCCGCAAATCATGTTTTGCTCATAATATCCCTTTCCGTCAAAATGACGTTACATGTAGCCGTTAGCACCCAAATTTTTTTACTTCCCAAAATACCCCTCTATTGGACCGTTAGGGACAGCAGCCTATTCCATTCTCTATATAATAGGATTGTTTGAAGGAAGATTGTTTGAAACATAACATTAAACACAAACATTTCAATTTTCTACATAATTGACCGGTTGGTTGGTAGGAAAAATAACAACGTTTTATTTTATTTTTTATTCCTTTTTATTTTACTTATTTGCTATCATTTAATATTTTGAAGTTTTTTTTTTTACCTACAGATCTCAAATTCAACTGCAAATTATGGCCAGTAGCTCGCAATCTTCATTCTCAAGACGTCCAAACAGAAATTATTGAAGAACAATTTGTTGCTATTGTGGATTAATTAGTCCACTGAAGACTTCATAGACACCAACCAATCCTGGAAGAAGATTTTATGGGTGTGCAAATTTTTCAACAAATTCTTGTGGTTTTCTACTATGGGAGGATGAGAAACTTTCAGAACACTATCATATTTTAATGTGGAATTTAATAAAAGAAGTAAAGGAGCACCGAGGCCAAGGTTTACAACCTATTCCAAGAGAATCGACAGAGGCGGTGGCAGCAACTGAACCCAGACCATGCTTCAACATACATGTTTTACAATTTATTTTAGAATTTTTGACATGTTTAGTACTATTTAAGTTATTCGTTTAAGAATTACGGATGTGATGAATGGTGGCAGCAACTGAACCCAGACCATGCTCTCATTTAATGTTTGAAGCTTTTTTTACTTATTCCTTTTTTTTTTTCTCAAGACGTCCAAATAGAAATTATGGAAGAACAATTTATTGCTATTGTGGATTAATTAGCCCATTGAAAATAAATTTAATATTAGTTACAGTAATATTACGTCCAAATAGAAATTATGGAAGAACAATTTATTGCTATTGTGGATTAATTAGTCCATTGAAAATAAATTTAATATTAGTTACAGTAATATTACTTTCAAATAGAAATTATGGAAATTTATTTTTGAATTTTTGATACGTTTAGTAATATTTAAGTTATTTGTTTAAGTAATACATGTGATGAAGATAAATTTGTACCAAGATTTGCAATTTCAGTTAGAATTAATAAATAAATAATTACGATAATAGTCATTACTAATAAATTATTAAGTAAGACTATAATGATGATTATAATGATATTACTAAATTATTAATTAAAATTATTATAATATATAAATTATTAACTATAATTATAATTATGATTAAATTATTATTAATTAATATTATAATAAAATTGTAATTAATAAATTATTAACTACGATTATAATTATTAATTAAGATTATAATTATTATAAAATATTAAATAATATAATATTAGTTACAGTTATCTAGTTCCAAATACGGTTTACAAAACATGTCCTAAGTTAAATGGCTGGATGGTTCAGGACTAACCGAAAATTTGTTAAAAGATTTTTTTTTCCAGAAAAAATTTAAGATGAAAACCTACTATTTAGATTATAAACATTTATTTTCGAAAATGACGTCAAGCATGAGAATTCTATCTTTTTAGGAACGGGAGGTTATTTTAATAATCTTTTTAATTTTTTGTTTTTTGTTTCCATTTTTTTTTCATCTTTTTAATAATCTTTTCTAGTTTTTTAAGAGTGACTTTTATTTTCAAATTTGTATAGTTTTTGTTTTTGCCTTTTTTTCATTGTTTAAGATTTATCCTCATTTTTTAGGTTTTTGGAATATTTTTTCTATTTTTTATTTTTTTCCATATTTTAATAGTACTTTTTTTTGTTTTTTATTTGGTATTTTTTTCCCAGTTATTCATCATTTCTATTTTTAAGAATTGATTTTTTTTTGTATTTTTCAGTTTTGTTTTTCCCAAAAATATTTATATATTTGTTAAATAAAAAATAATTTATGACAAAATAATTTTAAATAATATTTATCCACTTTTTTGACGGAGCTAACCGTTTTTAACAAGTTAATATTAATTAAAATAATTTTAAAAAATAATTTTACTAGCAAAGACCATTTTTTCTTTGTTAATATTTATCCACTTTTTAACAAGTATTTTTGCTTAACCGTTTTTAACAAAATAATTTTAGAACTAACCGTTTTTAACAGTTAATATTAGATAGCCCAGGGGTAAAAAGGTCAAAACAACCCCATTTTAACACCCCTTAACAGAAAAGTTAGCTGAGGGGGTGATTTGAGCATTTTCGTAATTTTTTGAATTTTTCGGATCAGCGAGTCTTTATTTGCGTTTTCGTGACATCTAAGAAGGGTTTAAATGCACTTTACCCCCTATTCTGCGGTACTGTTCAAAGTAGCAATGTATATTTTCAATCCCATAACATGACTAAGAGCATCTCCAACCCTATTGTGAGTTTGAAAAAAATGATTGCCACATAGGAATGACAACCATTTTTTCCAAAAGTACTTCTCCAATGCAAATGTGAAATAAAGTGTGGAGTTGACATGGCAATGACATGGCAAAGACAATGTGAAGTTGGTTGTCTAGATCTAGACAATGCACTTCACAATGTCTTTATGTCCACATCATCATTTGTGAATAAAAATATTTATAAAAAAGAAGTAGAAGAGTAAAAGTTGTCTTGGAAGTTGTAAAAAATTATTTGTATTGTCTTCTCAATACTTTTGCATTGGAGATGACTTTTTAAATCCATTGTCATTTGTGAATATAACCTTGCCACCTATACAAGACATTGTCTTGTCCCTCATGCCACATAGGATTCACAACACAAAACAAGACAATAGGGTTGGAGATGCTCTAATGCTGAGCTCGCAAGCAGCAGAGCTCGTAGCTCCCGCAGAACTCACAGAGTTCAATGTTGGAATCCTTTGTTAGTAGGGATTATCATTTGGTCCGAAGTAGGGGTGAGCATTATTCGGTTTTGAACTGAAAATCGAACTGAACCGAATAAGAGATTCGGTTTTAAAAAAAATCGGTTCGGTTTTGCTTTTGAAAATACTAAATTTTTTTATTCGGTTTCGGTTTTGGGTTTCGGTCCAAAACCGAAAACTGAATAAAAAAAATTAGTTTATATATATATATATATATATATATATATATATATATATATATATATATATATATATATATATATTAACAAAAAAAATCCAAAAACCGAATAAACCGAAAATCGAACCGATTTAATTCGGTTCGGTTCGGTTATTGACCAATTCGGTTCGGTTTCGGTTTTGCTTATTCGGTTTCGGTCCAATTCGGCTCGGTTGGAGCCGAATAAACCGAATACTCACCCCTAGTCCGAAGTCCATGGACGTCTGAAAAGTCCGTCCGGCCCGATAGGCCAAAGCCGAGCCGGACATTAGGGTAGTCCGAGTTGGTCCATATTATTATAGGGCCCAGCTTGGGTTATGCATTCGTCCGTCCGAGGTCCGTCCGATATTGGACTATGCGTCCACCGGAGCCCGGCTCAAGGCCAAATGATGATCCTCACTTGTTAGCAATTCGGCAAACGAAAAAAATTTGGAACGTCAAAAATACAAGTATAAATCGGCTCAGTATAAATAAAATACGTTAAAACATTCGGTCAAATATTCGAAAAATAGAAATTTTGAGGTTAGAATGTTTACATTCTTAAATATGATGTCAATTTTGGTTAGTTAAACAGGTTCCATTATATTTTTTGTGCCAAATTTTTCAATAATTTATACGGAATACGTTTAAAACCTCGCATGCTTAAAATTTACATACTGATTTGAATCTTTCAAAAGTATGTAAGTATTATACATTTCTGAAAGATACGAAAAAATTTGCGTATAATAAGAGTTTTATTATGGTGATTGCTAACAACAGTTGGAATCAGAATGACATTTCTGCTAGTGGTGCGGAATGCTTTACACAGTACTAAAACTTGCTCATACCAGTAAAGAGGCTTAGACAACTCTGTCACAAGCTAAAATTCAAGTCCTCGTGACTAATTTGTCATCTCCTCATGTAGAAGATAATTCCCATGCTCCTTACGGGGCTACAAATATCTAATGAAGGGCGAGTCTCTGCAAATGACCTGTAGCCTCCGTCAATATGAGTCACAAGTTTGGGATCACGTTCTCATAAGCCATGTTTTAGGCTATATTGAGCGAGCTGAAACAACGCAACATGCAGCCATGTTAGAGATTTCCTAAGGAGATTTCGTAACATCTCTCGTCAGTGTCCCGCTGGCAACCCATGTTGTTGCAAACATGCACGCACAACTTCCACGATCAACTAGAAGTGTGTATAGGCGTCGTTACAGCTGACACTTGGAAACAACTCCAACAACAAGACGAAATTGTTGAATATGCACTTGAAAGATTTTTGGTTCCCTCGTCATTGAGAGCGAAGAAGAGGATGGCGATCTTGACACAGCGCAATCTGTCGATGATGGAGACGATGCAGATTCATAATCAGAGGAGGATATGTTGTCGCCTTTGATGCGGAATATCCTTGATGACGATCTTTAGCCTCTTTAAACCATTTACCGTCCAATAAAGGAAATAGCAGTACAACCTACTCAGCGCAGATGATAGCTATGGTAACACACACATGGGTTTGGAGTATATTATCCTCCGCCTAACGATTTGTGATCATGTTAATATTATACCTCTAGATCACTAAGTCGTGACCTCCCTACAAATGTGCTACCAAAATCAAGGCTCCTTAGCCGAGTCATCGCCAAGACTCCCCATCTGAAGTTACTTCTGACGGTCATATCTTGCTATGTTAAATTTTTACCTCTATCGGAGCTCGTCCATTATCTTAATCTGCTTGCTTTACCGGAAGCAATTCATTTCCGATAATACCCACCAACTTCTCCAATGAAGTTTTCAAACTCATCAAGGTAATGATCGTCTCTAACGATGAATCCCCAACAGTTTTTCTCTATCATGTTAATGATTATCTCCGATAGTCCATATTCACCAGCAGGGTTAGGAATATTTTGTTGTCACGTTAATGATAACCTATAACAACTTATTCATCTCCACTAGAGTTTTATGATTCTATCATGTTAATGATCAACTCTGATAGTCATACTCCCATTGGGGATTCTACTTCTTCCACAAATTCATCATGGACAGCAAATCCATTTGTCAAATTTCCTAGCAAAGGAAACTGGAAGCAATTGATCCCCGAGAGCCATTTACTAATTCATGGCGGATTTTCGTCGTGATCAAGTTAACACATTATACCTCTAATCACCAACAAAAGAATCGCTAGAAGCAGCTTATCCCTGGTGACATTCATCAATCCTCAACAGAGTCTCTAACATTGTCACGTTAAATGATACCTCAGACACATCGAACATTTCACTAAATGTTTCCAGTGATGTTTTATAACATTGTCATGTTAATGGTTACCTCTGACAACTCTCTGATTTTACTCCCCTGTCTCTAATTCTCGGTAGGGTTATGGATATCCCATTGCCACATTAACATTATACCTCTGACAATTTTTTACATCATTTTCAAACTATCATGTTTTCTAGTATTACCTTTAATACTCGATTTCGAGTTTGAAGCTTCCTAGCATGTCATGTTAATGATTACCTCTGAATGGACGGGGTTCCTAAGCCAAATCACAACCTCAAGTTGTAACAATGTCATGTTCACATTAAATCATTGAGCAGTTGATCCTGAGATTGGTGCTTCTTAGTCTGTCATGTTAATGATTACCTCTGAACAGACGGGTTCCTAAGTCAATCCAATCTCGACTTTCAATGCTATCATATCCAACATTATAACATCTGATTGTGGATTTCGAGTCTGGTGCTTCTTAGTCTGTCATGTTAATGATTACCTCTGAACAGACGGGTTCCTAAGTCAAATCCAATCTCGACTTTCAATGCTATCATGTCCAACATTATAACATCTGATTGTGGATTTCGAGTCTGGTGCTTCTTAGTCTGTCATGTTAATGACTACCTCCGAATAGACAAATTTCAAGATCTAATTCAATCGAAGCATCGTCTCCACCTATGTAGCTTTCCCCAGTAGAGCTAACTTGACCACCATCTCCACATTATCGCCCGCAACATCAAGAAATTTATTATCCCATGGAGCAACATTTCACATTTGAGCACGATCTCCAGACATACAACTCTATTACAAGCTCATCCTGTGGACAACTATTTCCACAGTGGAGCACCATCACCACATCTCCTAAGCAGCTGGAAGCCAACAACAACCAGAGCACACAATGTTGCAACTTATAAATTAACAAGATATTTTAGGTTATTCAAAGTATTTTGAAATCCGAACCAACTCATTGCGGATTTTAGAAAACTTTGAAAGGGATTTTCTTGGCTCTTAAAAAAATTCGTATGTGGACAGATTGAGCCTAGATGGACTTGTGAGGGTAAAATGGTCATCCAGTGTTCTAAAAATCGAAAAAAGTGCCGCCTAGGCGCCAGGCACCCATGGTCCACCTAGGAATAGGCTGGAATCGGTACAGTGGGCGGCCAACAAGAAAATCGAAAAAAGGCGGCTGATTAGGTGGTCGTCCCCGACTTGCACGGACATCCCCCTAGGCCCTTTTTTTTTGCAGGTAGGGACCCGACCTGTGCACTCTACAGCCGCCTCTTCTTTCTTCTTTCGTGAGCAGCATAGGAGACCTTGTTCTTTGGTGAGAGCAGCACAGTAGCAGCAACGAGTAAGCAGCACATTAGCAGTAGGTGAGAGCAGCAGCAGCGGTGATAGGTAAATCTTCTTCTTCTTCTTCTTCTTCTTCTCCTTCTTAAGTTTATCTTCCTGAGAAGAGTGGCCACTACTTCAACACTTTATTTTTTTGCCACTTGCCCACCGAGAAGAGTGAACCTTTTTTTTGTCACAATGGCTAGTGCCAAGAAAAACTGAGCAGTGACACTTCTCCATTTATATAAACTAGTATATATGCACGTGCGTTGCACGTATTTTAATTGTCTTCTAATTAACTTAATTTGTATGTACTTGAAAAGAGCAAAAGACAAAATTAATATATTGAAATACTAAAAACTAGATATTGTAAGTACCAAACTACCCCTGATAGAATACATTATTTTTTGTATTGGAATAGGCATGCAAGGATATTTTTGAAGAAAAAAATCTAACTTTTGGCATTATATAGTAGAATAGATGAGTGAGCAAACCAAGAAAAGCGGGCACTGTGGTTAGTGGTTACACTGTTACAGTGCCATTTCTTTATGTAAGACCAAAAAAAGCTGAGCACACAGTGGATTTTTCTACTTTTAATATGTGCCTGAACACTGAGTACACACTGAATTTTAATATAAACAGAAATTAACAGAGTTAATATATAAACAATGGATTTTCTATAATAATATTGTTATTTTCTTATTGCTATATTTTCTTAACTATTTGAATTATATTTTACTATGAATTTGACTATGTTTTGTTATTACGGGAGACTTTAAATTTGGGATATAATTTCCAATTAAGCTTACTTTTAATTACTATATATATTTTTTAAATTTGAAGCAGCTGCATAATATTAGAAGGCCACATAGGCGGCGCCTAGGCGGCCCAGGCGCTAGGCGGTAGGTGGCCGCCCGCCTAACGCCTAGCGCCTTTTACAACCTTGTGGTCATCTCAACCATCTAAGTCCAACACGGGCTAGAAATAGCCTTGAAGGCTAGCTCCGCGTAGTAAAAAAGGCCAAAAGCTCCCTGCTTTCGCAAAGTTGAGCACACCATTGCTTCCACAGAGCTGGGCGCGGCCTGGTCTCAATTTCTTCAACGTCGCTGAGTGCTATTGGTTCTACGTGGTTCTGCATTGTCTCTTCGACGCCTCTTTGTGCTGTTGATTCTGCGCCGTAGTGCGCTACTAATTCCGCACCATTGTGTTGTCTCTTCCATGCCATTGTTGGGATTTAGTCTTTCTGTTGAAGTTTTAAAGGGTTTGGCTTTGTCAAAGTTCAGTTAATAAGTTCCTATTTGTTAGGTACCAGTTAGTAGGATTTGACTTCTTCTGTAACTAGATGCCGCCATTTTAGAAGTGGGCTGCTTCTCTTTATCTTGTAAGGCTATATAAGCTAATAAGTTATTTTCAATCGAATCAGTGATGTTATTCCAAGATTGAGTTATCTACTGTCACGTCCCGCTCCCGTAGGCGTGATCGTCCTCGCTAAGGCATGATGTCGCACGAGCCTAGATTGCGCTCGTGCAAGGCGGGTTCCATAACGGCCGATTACAGCGGCTGCGACGGGATCGTCGCACAGAAGTCCCAAGCAGAGACATTGAATAATAGCAGCAAAAATTTAGAACAAAACGCAAGTCATTCAAACTATACATTTTATTGATATTGAAACGAAGGTTACAATTGGGCGCAAGACCAAGATTACAAGTCACTCAAGCTCACTTTTCTCACATTACAAATCTCTCAGCTCTCTCTCTTCTCTCGATACAATGCTTGAGCCAGCGGAAGCTTCGGAAGACGATGTCCATACATTATGTCCCGTATAAGTTTTGACTGCACACGGCCACACGCTTCGAATCGCCAAGGAACTCTGTGCCTCGACGCATCCAAGCGAGCTCCGCGCCACGAACTTCTACCTGTGCCTGCACATGAGAACTATGTGGGTGTCAGTACTCAACTGTACTGGTGGAGTGAGCTCCTCGTCCACCCATACAAAACCAACACGTTTGATTTACTTTTGTGCAACATAAACCCTTTACGATTGTCTTTGCCTTATGATCAGTTTCAGGACATAGGCTCTCGGCCTATTTAGTGTCATTAGACCGTCTCCGTGCTATTGCACCGATAACTTCCTTACCCTTGTCTCTAGACCGTTCCCGTGCTTGCAATGTCAACGCACCGACTCATACTTGTCTTTCGTGCTATAATCTGGGACATAACGACTCGATCGTGAAATGAACTCGATTCGTGCTTTAATATTTCTGAGGCAATGTCTCCTCGCTAAGTCTTGCCTATACTTATATTGTGACAACGCGGCCGTGCCTCACATTTCGAGGTCGTGCCTCGCAGCTTAACCTGACTTAACCAACTCATCTTACGGCCCTTCCAGACTTAACTCGAAACGTCTAACCCAACTTGTGGAGCCGGTGGAGAGAACTCAAGCACAACGCCATATCTCATGCCGAAGCACGTGTCTTTACGCATAGCCAAATCTTAGGCTTCATAATACCTTATGTGCATACCGTGCACGCACTCCACAACTCATCACATACTGTGCTTACACTTCCTTTGTTATGACTGACACCGTGCATGCGGATTCGCCGCTTAGCACGCCAATTATCTATATGAAAGGCCACTGGCACGACAAGCCATCGTGGACATAGCTTGGGTAGGCGGCGGGTCCTTCAGCGCAGGTAGCGAGTCCCGTTGAAAGCCTCCGACTACCCACGCAGTTCGTGCGCTGCTATAACGTCTTCCCCCTAGGATGACTGGGCCCGGTGCCTCGGCGTATAACCAGTCCAGGAAGAAATCCTTGTCGACAAGTTGTCCAATGACCATGCACCTACGAGACATCTAGACTCACGTAAATGCATGGCCTAATTTACGGTACGACTGGAACCATACTTAGCATCTCGTGCTCTAAACCACACTTGCAAAACGTGCATCGGAACCGTGAGACTCCCAACCGAGGAACCGCCTTATACTTCTTAACGTGCATAGGAACGTGAGACTTCCAACCGAGGGACCGTCTCATACTTCTTAACGTGCATAGGAATGTGAGACTCCCAACCGAGGGACCGTCTCATACTTTTTAACGTGCATAGGAACGTGAGACTCCCAACCGAGGGATCGCCTCATACTCTATGTGACGAGCCTTAAGACCGTGAGAACAAATGGCTATGTGCAGCCGTAGAACCGTGGGACCGATCAAGGCTATGCCAAGCCTTGGATGACGGGACCGTGCATACTTATCAAGTGTTCACGCGGGCGATGCCTATAACTTAGGCTAATTCGAACGTTGTGGCAACTTAGCAACTTAGGCCAACTTCCTTCTCCCAAGCCGCGGGACGAAGGACCGAGTGTCATTTGAAAGCACGCTGAGACGACTTCTAAGCAGACCGTGGAACATTTTTCCATGTTCTAACACATTTCGATCCGTCGGAATTATTCCCTTAGCTATGTGGATTCGTCTCTTTTATTAGCAAGCCTATTGTGCAAGTTGAAAACGTGCGATTTATTAGGTGAAGGCTAAGATGAGGCAAGTTCACCGAAACTGTCCCACCTGAATGAGCGGTCGCCTTGACCGAGCGATGTCTTCAAGCAGCCGTTGCGAGGCTAAGTCCAAACGCCGTCGGCGTTTCGATTCCTCCGATTGACTTGAACGGGACGGGGCACTACATTATACACCACTCAGAAAACGTTTCGTCCTCAAAACTTACTGAGTACACTTATCGGCTTATAACTTGATTCAACATCCTACGTTTCTCGCACACACTATTCCTACGCGTTCCCTCAATCCGAGCCACGCTCGTGCTATCACCAATTTAGTCGTAAGGCACACCAACCGATCAAGCAACATTCGAACTCGTCTCAATTCAATGATCGCATTACCATCAACATTTCTTTGAAACTCACGATTTCAAAATCCTCGACACTTTTCCGTTCCTCAAGTCTCACTTGATTCAACGTATCACTTAATTGGATCGTGCACATATTCCAGGCGTCTCCAAAATATATGCATTTCAGCCAAGCCTCGTGATAGAGAATCCGCCATCACCACTCGAGTCGGATCGTGCACATATTCGGGCGTCCCTGATATACGTTTATGTCAACCGAGCCTCATGAGTGGTGCCTCCACAATTTTCTATCGCTTCGCACTCGGACGTTTGCCTAACCGCTAGGCTAAGTCTTTCCGTCAGTACTGGAATCATAGTTCCCAAACAACGATATCAACGCTGACCCCATCCTAAGGTCAAACCAAATCGATGGTACGGGATTTTCTACCAAAACTCGCATCACTCTGATTTCTAAATCGAGCACGATCACCTAATTCGCATCAAAGCACTCATTGCGCATATTCGATTCTATTTCAATTCACCAACTCTAACCAATTCATGTATTCGATCACGAGGTCATCTAGCTTGACAATATGTTGCGTCACAATCTCACGCGAGTCCGATTATTCATGGTGGTTCATGAATCACCACACAACGCTCCCGCGGAATAATCATTCTCATCGGGGCGTGACTCTTGTTTGAGTCTAGACTAATTCATTTTCGATACGCGGATTGGAACTACTCGATCCTCAAGTTCAATTCATCAATCACAAGTCCTAACATCCTCGAGTTCTCCTTCGCATCATACCAACAAGTCGAAATAATCAAAGTTGTCGCATCCTGATTTTTTGAGTTCGATTATTCCCACGACGTGAATCACCATGTCAGCGCTCAAGCGGAACGATCGCCCCAAATCCGATGCAACGCATGTGCGAGGCTAGAGTTGCGCTCGCGCAAGACAAGATCGTCGACGTTGTGGTTATCCGCGTAACCATCAAGACACGATCACTTTCATCCAACATTCGTCTCAATATCAAAATCCTAAGTATTGCATCCATCAGAACAATAACACTTGTACGATCGTCATTTACCGTGTCAGAGTACCCCCGAGTTATCGCATATCGATCTTTGATACGCCTCAATACCATCGATGATATGCGTAACCTGACGATCTTCCTTTGCAACGAATTTCGAGTCGTGCGAATGATGTTATCGTCCGACTGGATAATCTCCTCGACATTCAATTTCAAGTTCGATCATTATCCCTCGAATTGTTCACAACATCAATTTCTTCAACCCAAATTCACGTATCGTTATTCGTCTATCTTAAGTCATCAACTAACGTATTTCCTCAATTCGCATCATTCTTTGCTAACTCAAATCATCGAACGACATCCATTCCAATCCTCAGAGTGAGTTGCGTAACTTCAAAATTAAACCCTTCATGCACGCTATCTACCTGTCGTGCTAACTTTTCGTATACGATCCGTATCAATTTTCTCGATCAAGTCATCCATTCGTACACCCTAACTTTTCCTCAATTTGATTTATCTACTCAATCATCTTCGCGTTTCATACTTGCACAATCCTCAATTTCGTGCACGTTCCGTGTGCGTCAATTTCTACGTCGTTCGAATCAACTCGTCAAATCTCAAGACTACACTTATTCAACGATACTCAATCTACGGCTTTGCATACACGCGACGCTTGCTGATATACTCATTGACACCTGTCACGACCCGTTACCCAAATTGTTGGGCCGAGCCATGTCCAGCGTACGCTTGGTTAAAGCATAGTAAGCTGTTCTAAGTATAGACAATAAAGGATCTAAGCAGCTAACAGTTCTAAATTCACATTTAAGGTTCATCACAACACAGCATCTATAAGCGAAGGTAAACAAGTACAGACTTAATAATACACTTCCAAAGTATCTAACTGGAGACAAAGTCCAGTATCCAAATATAAGTTCAAAACAAAGTCTAAGTCTCAAAACACATGAAAAATATCTAAGCAAGGTTCCCTGCTGGGGCCTCATCTGGAGCTAAGGCCAGGTCCTCAAAATCAGTGCCATAATATGAATCACATAGCATTTCTTTCTCGAAAAGTGAACCTACAACGTTATCCTGTCAGGACGGGAGCAAGTACAACCTCTACAACTAAAGTACTGAACATATAATGAAAGAGATGTACAACAAGAAACATGGTGTGATAAGTCTATAAAACATGAAATACTGGAAACATGACCTCATGGTACAACTGGGATCACAGTATCATAGTAACATAGGGAACATGGCATATCTGGAATCATGGTATAACTGGAATCACAGTATCCTAGTAACATAGGAAACATGGCATCTCATAGTCTATCATGGCATGGACACATATGTCATATAGACAAATGTATATGTAATGTTTAAAACTGTAGCTGGTACGTGATCGGTCAATAGGTGTAAAATGTACTGTGGTACAAGTATCTAAAATGTACTTCCATACAAGTAAAACAAGCAATAGTTGTACATACATACAAATACAGCTGGTGCGCCTACGACAAGGTATACATAAAATGTCAACCTTGCTCGGTACGTACGTACGAGTAGGGGGGCATGATCACGTACTCAACTATCAGTTTCCCCATAACCCATATTCTATCATGTGAGAGATACGAGAACAGTAAAAACATGTGAGAGATACTGGGAGTAATATAAGCATCGCAGGTACTGGGAACAGTATGAAACATGTGAATACTCCGAGTAGTATAAAGCATAGTGAAACATGTACTGAGAACCAGTAAGAAACATGTGAAGATATAAGAACTGTCCTAAGCATAGCAGGTACTGAAAGTAATACAACATGTGAAGACTTAACTTGCTAACTCAAGGATCAGTATTTTAACATGGTTAATACATGTTCTAGCATTAAAAGACAGTAAATGAGTTTGTAGATGTACTTGCCTGGGATCCTGCTGTCAATATGAATCAAGGCTCGGAGTGAAGTCATAGTCCTAAAGATGAGATAATACAATAGCTAATCAGGGTGAAAAGACATACTATAATGTCTAGGTCAACTAGGGCAAACTAAGACAAACTGGGTCAGAGGTTGACTTATAGTTTACTTTGGTCAACTAGTCAACTTCGGTCAATTCCAAGTCCAATGTGGGATGACACTATATCCAAACTAACTTCCTAGGGTCTTTACACTAGTGTAGGGGGTGGTCCAATACTACAATAATTCAAAACAACACAAAATATTGCAAGTCGTAACTATTCAATAAATAAATCAAACTATACACTGAGTTCCAACAATTTTTGAGATAGACAAAAAACTCAATTATACATAAAATAAAGTACCAAAATGATCCTTGTTAATTATAGAAATTTATACTAATTTTTCTGGAATTTATAAACCCTCATAAATATTTATTAAAAATCAGCAAACATATGTATCCTGAAAATGAGGTCTGTTTTCCCATTTTTATAAAATACCAAAAGTACTTATTAAATGCTGGAAAAATTATAATAAATTAGCTAAATTAACATAGTATTTAAATACAATTTTTCTCAAATTTTTTACAGCAATTAAAATATATATAAAAATTCAAAAACAGCCTAACCGGATCATCCGGAGGATTACTGCGGATTACCGACGGATTTTCCGAAGTGTCATAGCAAGTTTAGTGGTGCAAGTTCGGATTTTCCGACGAATTTCCGCGGATTTTCGACGAATTTTCTGAACCGTCACAGAAAGTTGATTTTTGAACTCAAAACTTGTTTCGGCCATAAAAACTTCGTTTTAAATCGAAATTCGGACTTTCAAAAGTCAAAATTGAATAGAATTGAATTTCCTACAACATTGAAGTATTAGTTTTCACAAATCAAAATATTTGATAGATCAAAACCTCAAAATACTCGAAAATCATATCTAGAAACTCAGATCTACGCAATAGTGTCGATCAAAACCAAAAGTGCTATATACTAAACATGTTAACAATTTAAAGAAGCATATTATAGGCCAATAAAACTTTAGTTTCTATGGAAAACAAAAATAAAATATGGTCATGTCGCTTTTGAGCAAGATGTACTTGCCTAGGTTAAGCTCCAAGCCTAATCTTCTACTCCACCACCAAGAGGGGTACGAAACCACACTCTAGACCTCAAGGCCAAGCTCTTGTCAAGCTCCAAGGGAAGATAAGGGAAGAAGCAATGAAGAGAGAGTGAAGAGAATGAAAAGAGAGAGGAGAGAGAAAGTGAAATGGTATATATAGAAGGGGGAATTAATCTTAGCCGTCGGATCGTGATCCATGTGAAAGTCTAGGTCAATCATGGCCATTCAAACAAAACCAATTATCCATTGGATAATAGAGTGTATCTACACTATTCACGAAAATATCTAAAATACTATTCACAAAAATATCGGAAACACTATTCATCAAAATATCTGAAATCAAAAATATCTAAAATGTGGAAAATCTGTCTGGACGGTATGCCATCGGTATACTCTGGTATACTGGCGGTATGCCGGCCAAGGAGAAAATCTATAAGTTAGGAAAATTTTTAAAGCATTCCGGAAACCAAGAGAATACGAAATACGCTGCAAAATACGTATTTAAATTAATATAAAATACTTATAAAAAATAATTTATTTAGAAAATTTAAAATAACCCTGAAATTCAGGGGGCTTACAACACCCCACATCCTCATTCGATCGATCGACATCCCTGAGACTATCGCATACACCACTCAGGGATGAAGTCATTCGACAAATCCTTAAACTATCATTCACATCAAAATCGACTTCTTCAACTTTTTCATTCGAACCATTCCTCGAATTCCAAGCACGCTCATCTATATCGCATCGACGTTATTGTCGCTCGATAGCACCCCTATCGATAGTCATCTCACTTTATTCAATCGAGTTCAACTCATTCTAGCTCGAAATATTAAGAATCCCGTACTCGACTTTGCTAGGGTCGACGCAACTTTGGTGTATATGCCAGTCCGACTTAGCCAATCGTGCTTATGCGAATCATCTTTTTGTTTGTTGTCAAAAACTGTTCTCCTACGTTTTGCAAATTATTTGGACTTATTGTATGGACATCCCGTAAGATATTTGAGAGAGAGCGCACCAACGATATCAACTTGCGGAAGCACAATTCAGAGTTTGCAGAAACAACGGAGTTAAAGAATTCAATCGACAGTCCAAGGACGTAAAGTCGTGCTCTGATACCATTATGTCACGCCCTGCTCCCGTAGGAGCGATCGTCCTCGCTAAGGCGTGATGCCGCACGAGCCTAAATTGTGCTCGTACAAGGCGGATTCCATAACTGCCGATTACAGCGGCTGCGATGGGGTCGTCGCACAGAAGTTCCAAGCAGAGACATTGAATAATAGCAGCGAAAATTTAGAACAAAACGTAAGTCATTCAAACGATACATTTTATTGATATTGAAACGAAGGTTACAATTGGGTGCAAGGCCAAGATTACAAGTCACTAAAGCTCACTCTTCTCACATTACAAATCTCTTAGCTCTCTCTCTTCTCTCGATACAATGCTTGAGCCAGCGGAAGCTTCGGAAGGCGATGTCCATACATTATGTCCCGTATAAGTCTTGACTCCACACGGCCACACGCTTCAAATCACCAAGGAACTCCGTGCCTCGACGCATCCAAGCGAGTTCCGTGCCACGAGCTTCTACCTGTGCCTGCACATGAGAACTATGTGGGTGTCAGTACTCAACTGTACTGGTGGAGTGAGCTCCTCGCCTACCCATACAAAACCAACACGTTTGATTTACTTTTGTGCAACATAAACCCTTTACGATTGTCTTTCTACTATTGTCTTAGGATCAGTTTCAGGACATAGGCTCTCGGCCTATTTAGTGTCATTAGACCGTCTCCGTGCTATTGCACCGATAACTTCCTTACCCTTGTCTCTAGACCGTTCCCGTGCTTGCAATGTCAACGCACCGACTCATACTTGTCTTTCGTGCTATAATCTGGGACGTAACGACTCGATCGTGAAATGAACTCGATTCGTGCTTTAATATTTCTGAGGCAGTGCCTCCTCGCTAAGTTGCCTATACTTGTATTGTGACAACGCGGCCGTGCCTCACATTTCGAGGTCGTGCCTCGCAGCTTAACCTGACTTAACCAAACTCATCTTACGGCCCTTCCAGACTTAACTCGAAACGTCTAACCCAACTTGTAGAGCCGGTGGAGAGAACTCAAGCACGATGCCATATCTCGTGCCGAAGCACGTGTCTTTACGCATAGCCAAATCTTAGGCTTCATAATACCTTATGTGCATACCGTGCACGCACTCCACAACTCATCACATACCGTGCTTACACTTCCTTTCTTATGACCGACACCGTGCATGCGGATTCGCCGCTTAGCACGCCAATTATCTATATGAAAGGCCATTGGCACGACAAGCTATCATGGACATAGCTCGGGTAGGCGGCGGGTCCTTCAGCGCAGGTAGCGAGCCCCGTTGAAAGTCCCCGACTACCCACGTAGTTCGTGCGCTGCTATAACGTCCTCCCCCTAGGATGACTGGGCCCGATGCCCCGGCGTATGTCCAGTCTAGGAAAAAATCCTTGTCGACAAGTTGTCTAATGACCACGCATCTACGAGACATCTAGACTCACTTAAATGCATGGCCTAATTTACGGTACGACTGGAACCATACTTAGCATCTCGTGCTCTAAACCACACTTGCAAAACGTGCATCGGAACCGTGAGACTCCCAACCGAGGGACCGCCTCATACTTCTTAACGTGCATAGGAACGTGAGACTTCCAACCGAGGGACCGCCTCATACTTCTTAACGTGCATAGGAACGTGAGACTCCCAACCGAGGGACCGTCTCATACCCTATGTGACGAGCCTTAAGACCGTGGGAACAAATGGCTATGTGCAGCCGTAGAACCGTAGGACCGATCAAGGCTATGCCAAGCCTTGGATGACGGGACCGTGCATACTTATCAAGTGTTCACGCGGGCGACGCCTATAACTTAGGCTAATTCGAACGTTGTGGCAACTTAGCAACTTAGGCCAACTTCCTTCTCCCAAGCCGCGGGACGAAGGACCGAGTATCATTTGAAAGCACGCTGAGCCGACTTCTAAGCAGACCGTGGGACATTTTTTCATGTTCTAACACATTTCGACCCGTCGGGATTATTCTCTTAGCTATGTGGATTCGTCTCTTTTATTAGCAAGCCTATTGTGCAAGTTCAAAACGTACGATTTATTAGGTGAAGGCTAAGATGAGGCAAGTTCACCGAAACTCCCCCACCTGAGCGAGCGGTCGCCTTGACCGAGCGATGTCTTCGAGCAGCCGTTGCGAGGCTAAGTCCGAACTCCGTCGGCGTTTCGATTCCTCCGATTGACTTGAGCGGGACGGGGCACTAAATCTACTGCTTTGATTTATTGCTTGCAACAAATTTGGTATCAGAGCTCCCTTAAGGGGTCTGATCGAGTGTGGTTAGGAACTGCAGTTTCCTAACATGGTGAGAAAGAGAGAAACAGAAGGTGAAGAAAAGTGAGAGATGTCAACTGAAGGAGGGAGTTTTGTTCAACCAGCAATACCCAAGTTCGATGGTCACTATGACCATTGGGCTATGCTCATGGAGAATTTGCTCCGGTCAAAGGAGTATTGGCACTTGGTGGAGACGGGGATTCTCACAGTGGAAAATGGTGCAGAGCCAACAGAAGCACAAAGAAGATGATCAAAGAACAACGATTGAAAGACTTGAAGGTGAAGAATTACCTCTTCCAGGCCATAGACAGAACCATCATGGAGACGATCCTTGACAAGGAGAGTGCAAAGAGTATTTGGGATTCTATGAAGCAAAAATATCAAGGGTCAACCAGAGTGAAGAGGGCTCAGTTGCAGGCACTGAAAAGAGAGTTTGAAGTTCTTCAGATGAGGGAAGGAGAGAAGGTAGAGGAGTACTTTGCTCGGACACTTACAATTGTGAACAAGATGAAGATTCATGGTGAAAAGATGACTCAAGTCATGATCATCGAGAAAATCCTGAGAACAATGACCTCAATATGGGACTACGTCGTGTGCACGGTGGAGGAGTCCAAAGACTTAGATGTGCTGACAATCGATGAGCTACAAGTTAGCTTGTTAGTTCATGAGCAGAGGATGAATGGTCATGGTGGAGATGAGTAGGCTTTGAAGGTTTCGTATGAAGAAAGATATGGAGGAGGAAGGGGAAGAGGTAGAGCACCTGTTCGAGGTCAAGGGAGAGGAAGAGGTAGACAACCTCTAAGCAAGGCCTTCGTGGAGTGTTTTTAATGCCACAAACTAGGGCACTTCCAATACGAATGCCCTAGTTGGGAGAAAGGGGCTAACTACGCCGAGATCGATGAGGAAGAGGAGATGCTCCTTATGTCTTTCGTTGAAGCCAACAACTCGCGACAAGAAGAAGTGTGGTTCCTTGATTCCGGCTGCTCAAATCATATGTGCGGGAACAGGCAGTTGTTTTCCAACATTGACGAAGCATTCAGGCACTCAGTAAAGCTCGGCAACAATTCAAGGATGGGAGTAATGGGCAGAGGCAATATCTGTCTTGAGATCAATGGCACAACTCAGGTTGTTACTGATGTTTTTTATGTATCGGAGTTGAAGAATAATTTGTTGAGTATAGGCCAACTCCAAGAGAAAGGTTTGGCCATACTTATACAACATGGAGAATGCAAGTTGTATCACCCTAAAAGAGGATTGATCATTCAGGCGAGGATGACTGCAAACCGTATGTTTGTATTGTTGGCTAGAGTGGTGCTTGAGACTTCAACCTGCTTGCAGACAGTAACTGATGATAGCTCACAGTTATGGCACCGAAGGTACGGGCATTTGGGTTACAAAGGTTTGATGACATTGCAGTTCAAACAGATGGTGAAGGGCCTTCCACTCCTCAAAACTACAACCAAAGTTTGCACTGAATGCTTGGTAGGCAAGCAACACAGAGAGGCTATTCCAAGGAAGAGTCAGTGGCGAGCTTCCCAGAGATTGCAGCTCATACATGCCGATATCTGTGGCCCGATCACACCTGCCTCCAATAGTGATAAAAGGTATCTTATAACATTTATCGATGACTTTAGTAGGAAGGTGTGGATATACTTTCTAGTCGAAAAATCCGAGGCATTTACAATGTTCAAAAACTATAAGAGCTTGGTTGAGAAGGCGTCGGGTGCACTTATATGTTGTTTACGCACCGGTAGGGCAGGAGAATTCACCTCCAATGAGTTTAATAATTTTTGTAAGGTCAATGGTATAAGCAGGCAACTTACAGCAGCCTACACCCCTCAGCAGTACGGATAGCAGAACGCAAAAACCGAACTATTATGAATATGGTTCGGTGTATGCTTTGTGACAAACAAGTACCAAAGACTTTTTGGCCAGAAGCTGCAAGATGGGCTGCTCATGTGCTTAATAGAAGTCCGACGCTGGTAGTAAAGGATAAGACTCCCGAGGAGATGTGGAGTGGGATTAAACCTAAAGTTGACTACTTTAGGGTATTTGGGTGCCTTGCTCATGTACATGTGCCAGATCAAAAAAGAACAAAACTTGATGACAAGAGCTTCCAGTGCGTGTTGCTTGGAGTAAGTGATGAGTCCAAGGCGTATCGCTTGTTTGATCCAGTTGTTAAAAGAATCGTAGTGAGCAGAGATGTTACCTTTGAAGAAGATAGAGGCTGGAATTGGGGGAGGACTGCTGATCAAGTAAAGCGCGACATATTAGATTGGGGAGAGAGTGATGAAGAGCAGGATGATCTTTTTGAAAGTGAAGAAGAAGCCGAGGAAGATACAAATGTTGTGGTTACTGTTAGTCCCGGGGCTTGATCAAAGATGGTAGACTCGATGTCGAGATCAGAGGTTCAACAAACGTTCACCTTCTGATTATTCTCGAGATCCAAGAGGAACACTATAATATAAATCTGATTACAAAAGCAACAATAATCAGAAAGTAAATCTCACGTTCTTCCTTGCAATCGCAGTTGCTGACGGACAGAACTGAGTTCAGAAAATAAATCTCACGTTCTTCCTTGCAATCGCAGTTGCAGACGGACAGAACTGAGTTACAACTCAGATGAAGGAGAAGAAAGAAGAAAGAAAGAAGAAGAGGAAAGGTTCTTGCTGGGGTGATTAAGATCACCGTTGCTCAAAGCAAGATTCGCCCCACCACGATCTGCTTCCAGGAACCAGCAAGTTCACGAAGAACTTCTGGAACGCTCGTAAGTCAAAATTTGAGACTTGAACGGGCTTCCTGGACTTTACAGACTCCCTTAACTCTCTTCTTGGTGCATCTTTCAAAGGAGGCCAAGGGGCTCTATTTATAGAGTGGAGTTGAGACTTCACCTCTTCTCCTATCCGATGTGGGACTAAAATACCAATACTCAAAAATAGAGTTTGATATTTTAGATCATCCCACAATCAGCATAGAAGTGTGCCACTCCACGTCTACCCTCCCGAACACTCCCGTGCATGCACGAGACATCCTGGAGTCCGTGTCCGAGTCCGAGCCCGCACAACAAAAATCAACTTGCATCCTTGTTGGATTTAATCCTTTTTCCTTCTAGGAAAAATACTCCCACATGGCACAAACTTGTGCCCCACTACACCTCATGTGCACACCTCAACACAAGCAATGCATTATATTGAGATACTCTCCATTTGGTGTAGCCGATGTGGGACTATCTTTTCTAGTCCAAAGGCAAAAACACCAATAATCCCCCATATATCTCAATATATGGGTTGAGCGTTCCCTACAGTGACTGTCCATCATGCATTAGGAGAGATGTCGCTACGACTTGAATCTTTTCGCATAGGTTAAATAACAGCATGATACAAGAATGGACTAAGCCTTGAATTCTGCACCATAACTGCAATTCTTCCTACTCACATAATGACATCAACTGTGCTTCTGGCTGCACATTGAAGGTCTTGTGCCAGCCTGGTTTCAGTGTATAATTTTTTGGCGTCTATAAGTTTACCCTCAAGAGACGGCCTGATATCTCTGTCCATACACTATAGGTGAGTTCTTTATAAAGAGTCATGGCATGAAGCATTGCGCTTCTTTGCGGTGCTACGCCGCTATGACATGGCTTAAAGCCGAGGCTTTACCCCACCTGGGTACCTCATCGTAGTGTACTACTGTAACATGAGGTTACAAGCCCCTTTGTAGTGCCAAACTATCCAGCATGAAGTCTTGCGCTTCCGTGCGGTGTTACGCCGCTATGACATGGCTTGCGAAGCCGAGGCTTTACCCTACCTGGTACCTCTTCGTGGTGTCATGCCACTGTAACATGAGGACATCGTCCTCTTTGTAGTGCTGTCTACTTCTCTTTATTACGATTATCATACAGCATTAGGCTACCTGCCTATTTGCGGTGCTACTCCGCTGTGACTTGGCTTGCAAAGCCGAGGCATTACCCCTACCTGGGAACCTCATGGTGAAGTTACCTCACTGTAGCATGGAGTTACACTCCTTGTAGTGCTGCACTACCGTGCTTCCTGTAAAGCACTCCAGGCATTCACTCTGCCTGAGAACTCATTAAGGCATTTAAGCCAACCTTCCCACAGGATCAGTTTTCCGCAGAAAACAACAGTAGACAACAGTGGTTGTAGGTCTGTAACCTCTCCATGTCACAGAGGACAAGTACCCACCGTTCCTGATATTCTTCTGGTTAATAGTCCTCCCTTGAACCAAAAGCTAGATGCCTAGTAGATTTCTCTTTGAACTAATAGCATATAACTTTATGGTAGGATTGTAATAACACAATATCAGAATGCCTTCAAGCCCATTTTACAAGCTATGTCATCGACCAGCTGGCGCTTGAAGCCCTTGGTGAACGGATCCGCCAGGTTCTCCTGACTCCGAACATCAATCACTGCAATAACACCCCTCTTGATGAGATCGTGTATTGTCCTGTGCTTCAACTGCACAGTCCTCTTCTTCCCGTTGAAGAGGTCATTTGATGCCACCGCCGCAGTCGCCTGGTTGTCGCAGTATATCGGTATCCCCGGTATTTACACCCCAACCACTGGAAGATCATACATGAGCTTCCGAAGCCATTCTGCTTTCTCCGCTACGGTATCAAGTACAAAGAACTCAGATTTCATGGATGATCACGAGAGCATAGTCTGCTTCTTCGATTTCCACGATATAGCAGCTCCACCCATTGTGAAAATGTATCCACCTGTGGACCTCTCGCTCTCCACTTCTGAGCACCAGCTGGCATCACTGAAGCCTTCCACTACCGGCGGATCTCCGCTGTAGTGCAGTGTATATGTTTGAGTCTTCTTGAGATATCTCATAACCCATTTCACAGCTTTCCAGTGCTCAATGCCTGGGTTGCTCGTGAAACGACTCAGCATTCTCACAGCGAAAGCTATGTCAGGCCTTGTGGCAGTAGTAGCATACATCAACTTCCGATTACGCTTGCATACTCCAGCTGCCTGACGCTTTCCCTTGAATTAGGCTTCAATTTCATATCACACTTGTACGGCGTATCGATCCCTGGAAGATCCTGATACCCGTAACGAGCGATCATCTTCTCAACATAATGAGACTGTGACAGCGCTAGTCCAGTGTCTGTCCGGATGATCTTGAGTTCCAAGATAATATCAGCATCTCCCAAGTCCTTCATACTGAACTTCGTCGAGAGGAACTTCTTTGTCTCCGTGACACAGCTTATATCCGTACCTATGATTAGCATGTCGTCCACGTATAGACAAACGATGACTCCTTTTCCGTCAGCAAACTTCGAATAGACGCACTTGTCTGTTTCACTGACCCTGTAGCCATTTGACCTTATGACTTTGTCAAACTTCTCATGCCACATTTTGGGAGCTTGCTTTAAACCGTACAGAGATTTTATCAACTTGCAGACTTTGTCTTCAAGACCTTTGACGATAAACCCTTCTGGTTGTTGCATGTAGATCTCTTCGGTCAGTTTGCCATTCAGGAATGCCGTTTTCACATCCATCTGATGTATCACCATCTTATGTATCGCTGCGAGAGCAATCAACATTCTGATGGTGGTCATCCGGGCTACTGGAGCATACATGTCAAAGTATTCGATCCCCTGCTTCTGAGAAAATCCCTTGGCCACTAACCTGGCCTTGAACTTGTCAATAGTTCCATCTGCTTTCATCTTCTTCTTGAAGATCCATTTGCATCTGATGGGTTTCGCTCCTTCAGGAAGATCAACCAACACCCAAGTGTTATTTGAGGTGATGGAATCAATTTTATTGTCAATCGCCTCCTTCCAGAAAATATCATCTCTGGTCTTTATCGCCTCATCATAGGTAAGCGGATCTGCTTCCACATGATAGGTGATGAAGTCATCTCCGAAGTTCTTCGGCCTCCTCGCTCGCTTCGACGACGGCTCGGCGAGTTCTGGTTCAACCGTTGTTTCAACAACAACATCTTCTTGGACTACTTCTTTATTGAAAACTTCAGTTTCTTGCGCACTCTTATTGTTCTCCGGTTTATCCGTAAGAACAATATTCTTGTGCCTTGCAAATTGTCTTCACGAGATTCGATGATATGATTTGACTCAATATCAAGAAATCTCTGAGCATCACTCTTCTCGGCATACTCCAAGAAGATCATCTTCGTAGTCCTAGTCCCCAGCTTCTAAATCTTCAGATCTGGGACCTTCACATAAGCCAGAGACCCCCACACCCGAATGACATTCAAGTTAGGTCTGACTTTGAACCAGTGTTTATGAGGAGTTACGTCCGAAGTTGCATACGGTACTCTATTTAGAATAAAAGTGGTCGTCCATGCAGCTTCTCCCCATTAGCATTTAGGAAGACCCATAGTTAGCAGCATTGAGTTCATCATTTCTGTCAACGTTCTGTTCTTCCTTTCCGCTATCCCGTTAGATTGAGGAGAATACGGAGCAGTAGTCTCATTGATGATTCCATGTTCTTTGCAGAACGATGCAAATTCATGAGACCTCTACTCTACATCTCGATCACTTCTGAGTAGTTGTAGATCGGTTTAACGTTCAGCTTCAGCCCTGAAGTCTCTGAACTACTCGAATGCTGCATCCTTCTACTTGAGAAGTCATACGAACGTGCACTTCGAGAAACACTTCGAACCGGCCTCTGTGGAGAATTGATAAAAGTCACAGATATCTGAGTGTACTAACTCCAGATGATCAGTACTTTAGTTCAATCGTCTGAGCAGCTTCCCAACAGTCTTGTATCTGCACAGACCTTAAACTCCTCCACCTCCTTACCCCCACATTCCGAAGATAAGGTCCCGGTAGGACAGCTTGAGTCTACTTCTGTCATAGAACAACTCTCAGTCCACTCAACCATCAGCAGAAGTTCGAACATTCCTTCAGCATCGAACATCTTTTCGAAGCATGTTCCTCGCCAAGAAATTATCATCTGGCTAGTACGAATGTCCATCTTTCAAATCTGTATCAGATAACAGACTTTCTGAGATCAGATCGCCGAAAAATCTCTGGTACGTGCAACACGCATTCCAGTGTCCTTGTCGGTGGTTAATAACCACTGTCTCGATCTTCAGAACTTCTGCTAGATATATGTTCGCCATCGAGACCTTTGTCATAACATGACTTGTCCTTGGTGAACATCTAGCTCCTTTGAGAGCACACGTGGTCAGATGCACTAGTGTCAGACCACTTGTTAGCTACCACGCTAGATAACTCAACCTGTACAACAATAGCAACCAAGTTAAGTAATCAAAATAACCAAGTTTAGCTATACCTGCTATTTTGGTTTGGGCTTGGATTTGCATTCACTCATGTAGTGGCCATTCTTGTCACAGTTGAAGCAAGTCACGTGGGACTTGGACTTCTGTTGCTTGAACGAAGGACCGTTCACTTTTAGATTAGTGGAGTCATTCTTCTTGTGATGAGAAGCCACATGCTTCCCCTTGAACTCTCTTGTCTGCACCAAGTTGGCCTTAGCCAGTTGTTTGGACAGAGAGTCCATCTTCTGTTGAGATCGCATTTCGTCCTCAACGTGGATCTCTTGTAGAAGATCTTCCAAGGTAATATCCAGCTTCTTTCAATGCATTCTAGCATAGAAGTTGCTCCAACCAGCAGGAAGTTTCAAGACTATCCCTCCAACGACAAACTTGTCGACGAGGGTGTAGCACCCAGTTTCTAAAATAAGGGTAAATTTGAAATTTTATAATTTTAATTATTTAATAATGATATTTAAACCATGTTATGATTTTTAGTAATTTTTAGTTAATTTTAAACTATTTAAAATCACGACTTGTGATTTTGGTGATTGACTAGTGTAACTCTAGAGTTTGCTGAGCCTAGAGACTAACCATGACCAAGGGAGCCTAGTCATGTGATTAGGATGACTAATTATAACTTTTTAGCCTAGGGGTATTTTGGTCATTTTGGCAATTTTGTGAAATTGTAAATTGTATTAATTAAATATTGTGCTAAGCTATTAGTTAGGGCTTGACCTAGAAGTTGAGCCTAATCTAGATAATAGTCATGACCATAGAGGCTAAGTTAGATGGTTTCAACTAAGTAATCATTTAGGTTAATATCTAGATATTTGTTAATAGGATATTTTAGGCTAAAGGTTAAGAATGGTTACTTTAATTGTGAGCCATTAGATTGCCTAGAATTTTTTGGAGAAGCCTTAGCCACTCATCCTAAACCCTAACCCTAACCTAATGGCAGCCATCACACTCCCCCCCTCTATAAATACAACCCATTAATCATTAGCATTATTTTTAATCATTTGAATTGCCTCTTTTAGTATTCTTCCTCAACTCCTCCCCAAATATCCAAATCAAGTCCAAATTGAGCCTAGTCTTTTGCATTGGACTCCCCTACAGTAGAGGGTACCATTTGTGGGTAGCTAGCAAGGATTCGGAGGCTCGGGATCATCGCAAGATCGAGGGAAGCCCTCATTCAAAAGGCTTGAAATTAAGGTTTCACCCTCAATAGGTAAAACCCTACAAAACCTATTAAATTCTAGTTTTCTTCCTATAGATGCATTCATTTAGGGTCCCCCTAGGTGTAGCCCAAGTTTGGTAGGAATTCGTGTCCATTTCGTGTCCGTATCGGACACGTATCGGTGTTTTAAATAGGGTGTTCGATGAAATGTTTGAATGGAATAAATGTAACTAATTTGCAAAACTAATTAAACAAAATTGTAGCCCTATGAATGTACTTTAGGTTTCGTGAAGACTGAGCCAACTTTCGTGTCGTGTCCGTGTCCAAAATGGACACGAACTCGCAGCACGAGACAATGTCTCGATGCCCTGCTGCTCGACACCGAGTTCTACCTACACAGGACACGTGGACACGAGATTTTTGAGGTGAATGTTAGGGAAATGTCTGACATTGACCTCCCAAAGTTTGGGATTAAATGGTTCAGTATTCGAGGAGTTCTTCCTCTCGTACTGGTCGCACACACACACGTACACGCTGGAAATTCCTCACTGATACGCGCTTCGCGCGTGGACACGAGACTTCGTGGATACGACTCAGGCACCTAGACACCTACCCTGACACCCCACCTAGCTACTGACACGTGCACGAGACCCAAGGTTGTGTGTGTCGTGTCCTGGACTGACTCGCACACGTGCACGAGGCTGTACGTGCCTGTGTGTGTCTGTGCGTGTACGTGAGTGTCTGGACACGTTGTGTCCTGTTGTAGGGACACCCCATGACCCGTGGGACACACTGACACATGCACGACACTTTACCAACTATTAATTTAGGTTTTTATAGGACTTTCGAACTTGTTTAGGGGTTTTTCCCCATTTTCCTGATACTGAGCACAGTATTCAGTTTCAGGATATGTTTAATGCGTTTAAATCGATTTAAATATAATTTTTGCAATGAAATAACATGTATACATGTCAGGGATATTGGACTTCATGTCTGGGTTCAATGTGAAGAAGTTTGGTCGAGTTTTGGGTGTTTTAGAGTGTGGGATTAGGAGTTGTACTAGGGACCTAGCCTTAATTCAATTTCCTGTCATTGAGTAACATGACCACTTGGCCATGTTTGTAAAGAATAGCAAGGGTTGATTCTGAGGGTGTGTGACATGTATTGGTTTTTCAAATGTTGGATTCAAATTGCAGGTTTCAGTTGTCTGATACTGAATGTTAGTTTTCGATTTGTTTTAGTTCCTAAGTTTAGATATGGAGGTAAGGTTAAATATAAATCTGAATGTATATGTGTAGGTAACTGTGAGAGGGTTGGATAGGGCTATGGGAAAACTGAGATTTACCCAGTTATCAAAACCTGAAGTTTAAACTGAGAATGAATGGCTTGGGATTCAATTGTTGAAATCTGAAATTGAACCTGAGAATAGGTTAACACATGAAAACTGACTTTTAAAATGTGAAAACCTGAAACTGATTTTACCAAGTTAGAAAGAACCTGAGAAGTGTTCCCTTCCCTTGATATTAAAACCCGAGATTAACCCCTCACATGAAAACCTAAAAACTGAGAATGGATTGGGGGTTCAACTATAGTGACTGACACATGTTAATGTAGGTAAGTTCCTATTGGGTTGATGTGAGGAGAGTTTATGTTTTGGTTATGTAGATATATATATATATATATATATATATATATATATATATATATATATATATATATATATTTATATGCTTATGTACATATATAGATGATAGGTAGATGGAAAATATTAGGATTGGATTTGGTGCATGTGTGTGTTTGGGAGAGAGGGAGATAGAGGAGGTTAGCAGCAGCAAGCACTGCTGCATACAGGCAGCAACTTGCCCTGCTGCACTAGCAGCAGGAAAGAGTTGTGATGGCTAGGCCATCTAGCTAGGTTAAAGGTTTGGGTTTTGAGTGTAATTTGATACATGGCAGGATAGGTTAGTGTGCTTAGTCTAATGCAAATATTTGACAGTTACTCAATGTGTCAGAACACCCTGTCTTGCCTTCATTGCCTTGCCTATGGAGATGGTTTATGCATCCTTATTTAATATCCTTTCCTTTCTCATTTTGTTTTAGTCCTCAAGTTCAGTTCTTTTAGGTTGTGTTTAGTTTTTCCCTCTTCATTAAGGGCCAGTCTTGCATTCACATTTTGGGGTTCAGTCCTATCTATATATATGTGTGTATATAGGTAATATAGATGTGGTTTTTACCTAGATTTGAGGTATATCTATATATATTTTTGACTTGTATGAATATATATGTATAATACTTTTGAATTATCTACATACTTATATACATATTGATTGTATATATATATATATACTATCTAAATTGTATTGATATATGGTGTTGGTAGAGTATTGGTATAAGCTTGGCTAGACCTAAATTGACTAGTTGACCTAGATTGTACTAGTTTGGCTTGGTGTGAGTTAGTATGACCAAGTTAGACTTCTAGTTTGACCAATCTGGACTTGTTGACCTAGTTTGACCTAGACAGTTGACCCAAAGTTGACCAAGAGTTGACTTGACCTAGTTGACTTAGAATCATGTAGCTTGCACTGCAGATTTCCATTTTTACATATTGAACATATCATAACCTGTTTTACTATAAATAGGACTCTGTGACACCAGTTCGGACATCCATTCATATCGGTCATTCAGGGTGACAGGCGAGTACATTCTCTGATCATTTCATACTTGTTAGGATTTGTATTCTTGCTCTAGATTACTTTACATGATGCTGTCACGTTGTTATCACGGATTGGTACTATATGGATCTTGTTATGCGATGTTATCTCCCTCGGGGTGCATCAGATACAGCTGTCATGTGCTTTTCACGAACATCTTGTATTTCATGTACACCGCTTTCATGTATACTCTTGTGCAATCTTGTACTCTCATGATCACGTGAGCAAACATGATAAAAACCTCTTGTACAAGGTAACGTAACTTGACTGGATCCTTGTGTATTGATTGGGGAGGGTGAGTAGGAATGGTTATGTGATTAAATTCCATCTTGTGCAAATCTTGTGCGCATCTATTGTACACTCACGTATGATGGTGCTACCTATTGTTATTGTTTTACCTAAGCCAATTACATAACCATATTGTGCTCTAAATCACTAGTGTTGCAGTTCTACTTATCCTATATAAATATGTTTCAGTTATAAATTCTCTCTCGTTTTCATATACTTTTCTTACAGTTCATGTATCTTACTCTTTACATGCTTTACATTTCCCAACATGATATGAACTGCGTGAGATGTATTGTGCTCGCTCCTGTCCTGACTGGACCTGTTGAAAATATTACAGATGATGATGATGACTGTCCTACCTTCTATGGGGCACAAGAGGGTGACCTTCAGGAGCCCGATGAGCATCTAGCTCAGTAGAGGGTGCCTAGCCTATTCTAGTCTAGTCTAGTATTTACAGCTTTCAGTTTGTATCGGATTGTTCCGATTGTTAGTTGAGACTTAGTTATATTTCAGGACTTGTATTTATTTGTGTTGGACATCTACTTTATGTGGTGTGATAACTCTATTTATATTCAGTTCCTTTCTTTATCTGATTCCATATCGTGCTCTATCTTTCCTAGACTTGTGATTGAGATATAGAGTTGAGATGTTATATTATACCTCCGTGCGGAGATGATACGTTTATATCATATTGTTGATAGATGTTAGATGTTATAGACGAACTATACAGCGTTCTACCGCCGACACTGCGGCGTAGGCTGGACGTACCCACGTTCTCGTGTCCTTCCTCAGGGTGCGGGTTGTGACACGTTTTTGTGGTGGCCCATGCAGGTCTGAGTCGCAACTAGTGCGATTTCGTAGTGATGCTCGACTTAGAGTGCTGCTACGAGCCTGCTGTTAGGATATAGGATTAGGCAGTATATAGGAGTTACTCAATCACATTTTAGGAAAAACTCTGATCTTTTGATTACCATGACAACTCTTGTAACTGAATTTAATTGTCCTTCCTTGATTTTCCTTATCATGTGCCATATCGATCTCCTTGTTTCAATCTGTCCTCAGGATGTCGCTTACTCGTTCTCAGGCAGCAGGGCCTAGTACAGTTCCAGAGAGGTCAGATCCGGGAGGTCTTCCACCTCCGGCTACGGGAGTAGCAGCCGAAGAGAGGCAGTGATGCCTTAGGGGTTAGTTCCAGTGCAGGGCCAACCAAGCGCCCTCACATACAGCAGAGGCCAGTTCAGCAGCCGTTTCAGGGCCAGGGACATGTACTTCATCAGCAGGCACCCAGGCAGCAACAACCTTCTACATGTGACTTCTGCAAGAGGCAAGGTCACCGATGGAGCGACTGCAGGAAGAGGCAGGGCATGTGTTTACTTTGTGGTTCAGCAGAGCACCAGTGTAGGGATTGTCCCAGGAATAAGGCACCAGTGACTCAGGCAGTAGCAGGAGCTAGAGCTCCGACAGGGCAGCAGACGGGACCACCGTTGCAGACTCAGCAGCAGAGGTTTGCCCAGCATCAGCAACAGGCCAAGGGAGGCCAGCAGGGGCGAGCTTTCGCCATGTCAGTCGAGGATGCACAGGCAGAGGGAGAGCTGATAGCAGGTTCCAATCTTTTCGATTCCATTTCCGCGGTTGCTTCCTTATAACTGTCTTGAAATTCGATTCTATCCGTACCTGGTAGTTGATAAATTTTGTTCGGATAGTTTATTGTGATTTATTTTCTTCTGAGATAAGTCGTATGGGCTAGGTCATCTCGATTATGGGATCTAGAATCTTCTATAGTCATGATAGCTGGCATAATGAGGACACATAGTCAGATTTTGGACGTACTTCTCGGGTGTGGGAATTTAAGGTTTTCGCGGCCAAGCATGCGGCAATGCGAAAATTTTAAATACCATAATTCTAGAGGTATGCACCATAGTCAAGGACTCTGTGAATATCGTAGCCTTGCTCACTAGCATGACGAAGATTCCGAGTATCATGATTTTGGACAGACGCATATGATTATCGGACTGTATGTTGAGACTTTGATTATTGTTGGGGGTTTGACCTAGAAGGAATACGACCATCTAAATTTCGAGGACGAAATTCTTCTAAGGAGGGTAGACTTGTAGCACCCAGTTTCTAAAATAAGGGTAAATTTGAAATTTTATAATTTTAATTATTTAATAATGATATTTAAACCATGTTATGATTTTTAGTAATTTTTAGTTAATTTTAAACTATTTAAAATCACGACTTGTGATTTTGGTGATTGACTAGTGTAACTCTAGAGTTTGCTGAGCCTAGAGACTAACCATGACCAAGGGAGCCTAGTCATGTGATTAGGATGACTAATTATAACTTTTTAGCCTAGGGGTATTTTGGTCATTTTGGCAATTTTGTGAAATTGTAAATTGTATTAATTAAATATTGTGCTAAGCTATTAGTTAGGGCTTGACCTAGAAGTTGAGCCTAATCTAGATAATAGTCATGACCATAGAGGCTAAGTTAGATGGTTTCAACTAAGTAATCATTTAGGTTAATATCTAGATATTTGTTAATATGATATTTTAGGCTAAAGGTTAAGAATGGTTACTTTAATTGTGAGCCATTAGATTGCCTAGAATTTGTTGGAGAAGCCTTAGCCATTCATCCTAAACCCTAACCCTAACCTAATGGCAGCCATCACACTCCCCCCCTCTATAAATACAACCCATTAATCATTAGCATTATTTTTAATCATTTGAATTGCCTCTTTTAGTGTTCTTCCTCAACTCCTCCCCAAATATCCAAATCAAGTCCAAATTGAGCCTAGTCTTTTGCATTGGACTCCCCTACAGTAGAGGGTACCATTTGTGGGTAGCTAGCAAGGATTCGGAGGCTCGGGATCATCGCAAGATCGAGGGAAGCCCTCATTCAAAAGGCTTGAAATTAAGGTTTCACCCTCAATAGGTAAAACCCTACAAAACCTATTAAATTCTAGTTTTCTTCCCATGGATGCATTCATTTAGGGTCCCCCTAGGTGTAGCCCAAGTTTGGTAGGAATTCGTGTCCATTTCGTGTCCGTATCGGACACGTATCGGTGTTTTAAATAGGGTGTTCGATGAAATGTTTGAATGGAATAAATGTAACTAATTTGCAAAACTAATTAAACAAAATTGTAGCCCTATGAATGTACTTTAGGTTTCGTGAAGACTGAGCCAACTTTCGTGTCGTGTCCGTGTCCAAAATGGACACGAACTCGCAGCACGAGACAATGTCTCGATGCCCTGCTGCTCGACACCGAGTTCTACCTACACAGGACACGTGGACACGAGATTTTTGAGGTGAATGTTAGGGAAATGTCTGACATTGACCTCCCAAAGTTTGGGATTAAATGGTTCAGTATTCGAGGAGTTCTTCCTCTCGTACTGGTCGCACACACACACGTACACGCTGGAAATTCCTCACTGATACGCGCTTCGCGCGTGGACACGAGACTTCGTGGACACGACTCAGGCACCTAGACACCTACCCTGACACCCCACCTAGCTACTGACACGTGCACGAGACCCAAGGTTGTGTGTGTCGTGTCCTGGACTGACTCGCACACGTGCACGAGGCTGTACGTGCCTGTGTGTGTCTGTGCGTGTACGTGAGTGTCTGGACACGTTGTGTCCTGTTGTAGGGACACCCCATGACCCGTGGGACACACTGACACATGCACGACACTTTACCAACTATTAATTTAGGTTTTTATAGGACTTTCGAACTTGTTTAGGGGTTTTTCCCCATTTTCCTGATACTGAGCACAGTATTCAGTTTCAGGATATGTTTAATGCGTTTAAATCGATTTAAATATAATTTTTGCAATGAAATAACATGTATACATGTCAGGGATATTGGACTTCATGTCTGGGTTCAATGTGAAGAAGTTTGGTCGAGTTTTGGGTGTTTTAGAGTGTGGGATTAGGAGTTGTACTAGGGACCTAGCCTTAATTCAATTTCCTGTCATTGAGTAACATGACCACTTGGCCATGTTTGTAAAGAATAGCAAGGGTTGATTCTGAGGGTGTGTGACATGTATTGGTTTTTCAAATGTTGGATTCAAATTGCAGGTTTCAGTTGTCTGATACTGAATGTTAGTTTTCGATTTGTTTTAGTTCCTAAGTTTAGATATGGAGGTAGGGTTAAATATAAATCTGAATGTATATGTGTAGGTAACTGTGAGAGGGTTGGATAGGGCTATGGGAAAACTGAGATTTATCCAGTTATCAAAACCTGAAGTTTAAACTGAGAATGAATGGCTTGGGATTCAATTGTTGAAATCTGAAATTGAACCTGAGAATAGGTTAACACATGAAAACTGACTTTTAAAATGTGAAAACCTGAAACTGATTTTACCAAGTTAGAAAGAACCTGAGAAGTGTTCCCTTCCCTTGATATTAAAACCCGAGATTAACCCCTCACATGAAAACCTAAAAACTGAGAATGGATTGGGGGTTCAACTATAGTGACTGACACATGTTAATGTAGGTAAGTTCCTATTGGGTTGATGTGAGGAGAGTTTATGTTTTGGTTATGTATATATATATATATATATATATATATATATATATATATATATATATATATATATATATATATATATATATATATATATATATATATATATATATATTTATATGCTTATGTACATATATAGATGATAGGTAGATGGAAAATATTAGGATTGGATTTGGTGCATGTGTGTGTTTGGGAGAGAGGGAGATAGAGGAGGTTAGCAGCAGCAAGCACTGCTGCATACAGGCAGCAACTTGCCCTGCTGCACTAGCAGCAGGAAAGAGTTGTGATGGCTAGGCCATCTAGCTAGGTTAAAGGTTTGGGTTTTGAGTGTAATTTGATACATGGCAGGATAGGTTAGTGTGCTTAGTCTAATGCAAATACTTGACAGTTACTCAATGTGTCAGAACACCCTGTCTTGCCTTCATTGCCTTGCCTATGGAGATGGTTTATGCATCCTTATTTAATATCCTTTCCTTTCTCATTTTGTTTTAGTCCTCAAGTTCAGTTCTTTTAGGTTGTGTTTAGTTTTTTCCTCTTCATTAAGGGCCAGTCTTGCATTCACATTTTGGGGTTCAGTCCTATCTATATATATGTGTGTATATAGGTAATATAGATGTGGTTTTTACCTAGATTTGAGGTATATCTATATATATTTTTGACTTGTATGAATATATATGTATAATACTTTTGAATTATATACATACTTATATACATATTGATTGTATATATATATACTATCTAAATTGTATTGATATATGGTGTTGGTAGAGTATTGGTATAAGCTTGGCTAGACCTAAATTGACTAGTTGACCTAGATTGTACTAGTTTGGCTTGGTGTGAGTTAGTATGACCAAGTTAGACTTCTAGTTTGACCAATCTGGACTTGTTGACCTAGTTTGACCTAGACAGTTGACCCAAAGTTGACCAAGAGTTGACTTGACCTAGTTGACTTAGAATCATGTAGCTTGCACTGCAGATTTCCATTTTTACATATTGAACATATCATAACCTGTTTTACTCTAAATAGGACTCTGTGACACCAGTTCGGACATCCATTCATATCAGTCATTCAGGGTGACAGGCGAGTGCATTCTCTGATCATTTCATACTTGTTAGGATTTGTATTCTTGCTCTAGATTACTTTACATGATGCTGTCACGTTGTTATCACGGATTGGTACTATATGGATCTTGTTATGCGATGTTATCTCCCTCGGGGTGCATCAGATACAGCTGTCATGTGCTTTTCACGAACATCTTGTATTTCATGTACACCGCTTTCATGTATACTCTTGTGCAATCTTGTACTCTCATGATCACGTGAGCAAACATGATAAAAACCTCTTGTACAAGGTAACGTAACTTGACTGGATCCTTGTGTATTGATTGGGGAGGGTGAGTAGGAATGGTTATGTGATTAAATTCCATCTTGTGCAAATCTTGTGCGCATCTATTGTACACTCACGTATGATGAAGGAGAAGAAAGAAGAAAGAAAGAAGAAGAGGAAAGGTTCTTGCTGGGGTGATTAAGATCACCGTTGCTCAAAGCAAGATTCGCCCCACCACGATATGCTTCCAGGAACCAGCAAGTTCACGAAGAACTTCTGGAACGCTCGTAAGTCAAAATTTGAGACTTGAACGGGCTTCCTGGACTTTACAGACTCCCTTAACTCTCTTCTTGGTGCATCTTTCAAAGGAGGCCAAGGGGCTCTATTTATAGAGTGGAGTTGAGACTTCACCTCTTCTCCTATCCGATGTGGGACTAAAATACCAATACTCAAAAATAGAGTTTGATATTTTAGATCATCCCACAATCAGCATAGAAGTGTGCCAGTCCACGCCTACCCCCCCGAACACTCCCGTGCATGCACGAGACATCCTGGAGTCCGTGTCCGAGTCCGAGCCCGCACAACGAAAATCAACTTGCATCCTTGTTGGATTTAATCCTTTTTCCTTCTAGGAAAAATACTCCCACATGGCACAAACTTGTGCCCCACTACATCTCATGTGCACACCTCAACACAAGCAATGCATTATATTGAGATACTCTCCATTTGGTGTAGCCGATATGGGACTATCTTTTCTAGTCCAAAGGCAAAAACACCAACACAGATCAAGAGGCAAGAGTGACACCTTCATCATCCGGTAGCTCACTCGATGAAGTTGTACCAGTTCCAGCTAAAGTGAGGAATCGAATAACACCAAGTTGGATGCAGGACTATGTGACCGGTAAAGGACTGTCCGAGGAGGAGGATGCAAATAATCTAGCCATGTTCACAACTCATGATGATCCGAGTTCATATGAAGAAGCTGCAAAGGATGTCAAATGGAGAAAGGCAATGGATTCAGAGATCGAGTCAATTGAGAAGAACGAAACCTGGCAGCTTACCACTTTACCTCCAGGGGCTAAAAGGATCGGTGTGAAGTGGGTCTTCAAGACCAAATTGAATGAAAATGGTGAAATAGACAAGTGCAAGGCTAGATTGGTAGCTAAAGGCTACGCTCAACAACAAGGGATAGATTACATTGAAGTTTTTGCTCCAGTAGCAAGGTGGGACACTATCCGAATGGTATTAACTCTAGCAGCGCAAAAGGGCTGGGATGTGTATCAACTTGATGTGAAGAGTGCATTTCTTCACGGTGAGTTGAATGAGGACGTGTACGTGGAGCAGCCACTGGGATATGTACGAAAGGGTGAAGAAGACAAGGTCTATAAGCTGAAGAAGGCGCTCTATGGATTGAAGCAGGCGCCACGTGCTTGGTACAGCAGAATAGAAACCTACTTTGTCAAAGAGGGTTTCGAACGATGCAATTATGAGCATACTCTTTTTGTCAAGATAGAAGAAGCAGGTAAGAGGTTCTTGATGGTGAGTTTATACGTTGATGATTTAATCTTTACTGGAAACGATGCATGCATGTTTGAAAATTTTAAGAGTTCCATGAAGGTTGAGTTTGATATGACGGATTTAGGGAAGATGAAATACTTCCTTGGTGTCGAAATTGTGCAAAATCCAGAAGGTATATACTTAAGCCAAAAAAAATATGCTCGTGAATTGCTTGAGAAGTTTGGTTTGCAGAATGGCAACTCAGTGAAGAACCCCATAGTGCCCGATTTTAAGCTGTCAAAAGAAGGAGAAGGTGCCAGAGTCGATGCTACAGTTTACAAGCAATTAGTTGGAAGTCTCATGTACATTACAGCAACAAGGCCTGATTTGATGTACGTGGTATGTCTCTTGAGTAGGTACATGGCTAATCCAACAGAATTACATATGCAAGCAGCAAAAAGGGTTCTTCGTTATTTGAAAGGAATTGTGGAGTTGGGTGTGTTCTATAAAAGAGGAGGTGCTGAGGAACTGTTGAGTATGTCCGGTTATGTTTTCTTGTTAAGTGGTGGAGCAGTTTCTTGGTCTTCAAGGAGACAACCGGTGGTGACGTTGTCTACAACTGAGGCAGAGTTTGTGACAGCAGCTTCGTGTGCTTGTCAATGTGTGTGGATGAGAATGGTTTTGGAGAAGATTGGCCATTCACAAGACAAGTGCACCATCATAATGTATGATAACAGTTCGACGATCAAGCTGTCCAAGAATCCGGTCATGCACGGAAGAAGCAAACATATAGACGTGAGGTTTCATTTCTTGAGGGATCTTACGAAGCAGGAGGTGGTGAAGCTGGTTCATTGTGGCACGAGTGAGCAAGTGGCCGATATTATGACCAAGCCTTTGAAGCTTGATGAGTTCTTGAGGCTGCGTAGGCAGCTTGGAGTCTGTATGGTGCCAAACTTAAGCTGAATGCATACTGCAATCAGTTTAGGGGAGGATTTGTTGGGATTTAGGTTGCGTTTGGTTCATTGTAATGTAATCGTAATCGTAATGGAATTGGGTTTGTAATATAATTGAGTTTGTAATGTAATGGAATTACAATTACATTACTATGTTTGGTTGAAACATGTAATCAAACCATGTAATGTAATGTTAATTGCATTCATGTGTTTGGTTTACCATGTAATGTAATTGAATTTTTAATTTAATATTTTTTTAAAATACAACATAAAATTAAAAAAAGTTGATCAATAAAAAATTTCAAAAATTTAAAAAGAAAAAAGAAAAAAATAAAAAATAAAAAATAAAAAATAAAAAATAAAAAAGGGGAAAATGGTTTGTTTTTTGCTAAAAAAGACCAAAAACGAAAAAAAAAAAGACAAAAAATAAAAAAATACCAAAAATGACAAAATAACAAAACGAGAAAAAAACCAAAAGCGATAAAAATAGAAAAAACGACAAAAAAAAAATCAAAAATGACAAAAAAGGTGAAAACCATCAACAGTGACCAATAATGATAAGAAAATGACAAAAAACAAAAAAATTTGACAAAAAAAAACGAAAAAAAGGACAAAAAACGAACAAAAATGGACAAAAAAAACGACAAAATACGAACAAAAATGGCAAAAAAAAACGAAAAAAACAAAAAATGAACAAAAAAGACAAAAAACGATAGAAGACGATAAAAACGTGAAAAATGGTCAAAAACGTACAAGATCGAAAAAAATAGATAAATAACATGCAGAAATGGCAAAAAATGTGCAAAATCGACAAAAAACGATAAAAATGAAAAAAATTGACCAAAAACGATAAAAAAAGGCAAAAAATGAACAAAAACGACAAAAAAGGGCAAAAAGAACCAAAAAAAGACAAAAACGATAAAAAACAAACAAAAACAACAAAAAACGAACAAAAATGACAAAAAAAAAGAACAAAAACGACGAAAAAAGGACAAAAATAACAAAAAAAGGACAAAAATGACAAAAAAAATAAAAATAACCAAAAACGAACAAAATGAAAAAAAAAGGGACAAAAATAACAAAAAGGACAAAAACGAACAAAAACGACCAAAAACGAACAAAAAAAACAAAAAACGAACAAAAACGACAAAAACCGACCAAAAACGAACAAAAAAGACCAAAAACAACAAATAAGGACAAAACGACAAAAAAGCAAACAAAAACAACGAAAAACGAACAAAAATGACAAAAAAAATGAACAAAAACGACAAAAAACGGACAAAAACAACAAAAACGACAAAAAATTGAACAAAAATGACAAAAAAACGAACAAAAACGACAAAAAACGATCAAAAACGACAAAAAACGAACAAAAATGACAAAAACGAACAAAAAAAGACCAAAACAACAAAAACGACAAAAACGACAAAAAAATAAACAAAAACAACGAAAAACGAACAAAAATGACAAAAAACGAACAAGAACGACAAAAAACGGACAAAAACAACAACCAAAAGACAAAAATGACAAAAAACGAACAAAAACGACAAAAAACGGACAAAAACAACAAAAAAAAGGACAAAAACGACAAAAAACAAAAAAAAACGAACAAAAATTACAAAAACGAACAAAAACAACAAAAAACAGACAAAAACAACAAAAAAAGACAAACGAAAAAACAAACAAAAACAACCAAAAACGAACAAAAATAACAAAAAACGAACAAAAACGACAAAAAAGAACAAAAACGAACAAAAACGACCAAAAACGACAAAAACAAACAAAAATGACAAAAGACGAACAAAAATGACAAAAAGCGAACAAAAACGACCAAAAACGAACCAAAATGACCAAAAACGACAAAAAACAAACAAAAACAACAAAAAATGACCAAAAACGAAAAAAATTACCAAATTATAGCATATCAACCTTCCGTTTAAGTTGTAATGTAATTGCGATTACATAGGTTTTATGATGTAATTGAGTTTAGAAGAAACTGATATAATGTAATCAAACTTGTAATCGCGATTACATTACATCTAATTTTTTTGTCCAACCAAACACCCGAGTTAAATTGACAACGTAATGCCAATTACATTACGTTGTCCAATCCTGCAAACCAAACGGGCCCTTAGTCTTTCTGTTGAAGTTTTAAAGGGATTTAGTCTTTCTGTGACCACCATGTAACGTTAGCTAAGCGAATTCCAAACTGTTGTTTAGCAGTTCCAAAAGATGTTTTCTCTATAAATAGCCCATGTCACGGCTAAATTCGGGTCTCCTCCGAAGGTCTTCTCCCAGGTTTTCTTCCTAAAATCCTCACTCCGCACGTACAAAAGAGAGATCCGAAGGCCATTTCTTGGGTGATAGTCGTTCGACACTGCAACAGAAGATTGGTCACAAGTGACCATAATCTCGCTCAAGCCACGTGGGCTGCAAACTTCAACAGAAAAGTATTTGTCATTCATAGTTCGACAACAAACTTTCGACATCTTATAGTTCTGAAGCATCCGAGAAGAACTCACCGACGAAAAAACCCTCCAATCTTGGATTCAGATCGTCAAAGGAACAATGTGATCGCGCACTGATCATCTTATATTTCTTATAGTTATGTTATTCATGTTGTTTTCCTTCCTCTCATTGTTTTTTTTCTTCTTTCCTTTCTTTGTTTCTCTTCTCTTTTCATTGATTCTCTCTCTCTCTGTTTTTTTTTTTTTTTTGGCTCATCACGACAAATGAGTGAGCCATGGTTAGTTTGGTGTGGGGTTTACACGTCTAGTGAAGTGTCACAAAGGAATAGCAAAATTGAAAATAATGAGAGAAGTTTTAGAAAACAAATGAAACTTAAAAACCTAAAATAACTAAATGCTGATAAGGTAGTAGGAGTATATGATTTTGATTAGAAAAGGTATTATGAATTAAAGATAAAAAAAAACTGGAATAAAGAATTAAAATTCAATAAATTTTATTAAATTTTCAAAATTAAATTAAAAGATAACACACAATTCTAGAAAAATATTGTTTTAGTTTGATATACGAAATTTATGAACGGCGTGGTCCAAGCAGACTCAGACTTGACATGAGATCCATGAGACATATGTCTCACGACTAAAATATTTTAAAGGGTACCAAGTATATTTTTGATACTAGTTAATGTATGCAAGTCCAAATCCGAACAAAAGTCCAACGGATTCACTCTAATCCTTGTAGGCCCTGTCTCAAAATCTAAAATTCGGCACTGGATCCAAGATAGAGATTTTTCTAGCCTGCATTTTATGCTCCAGGATTTGTTCTCAAGATGGTTGAGTTGTTTCACTAGTGATTCCTATTATCGGAGCAATGCATATTCTAGTCATTCGCAAACAAAAGGAAGAACATGAACAATACTGCTTCCTTTCCTTTGCTTATTCTGTGTTCTGGTATTTACAAGGCGGTCTGCAATAACAAGAGAACCTCGAACAAGAAAGACCCAACTCTAACAGTAACAGGTGCCAGAAATGGAGAAGACTCCGAACCTAGTCAGCAAGGAATTTTATTCATATAACATCGATGCAAACTAGAATCTTCACTGGCTTTCTATTATTTGTCATGTACTTACATTAGGCTTATACCACAGTAGGAAAGTTGCGTGAGCCACGCAAGATTGATTATTATATATATATAAAAGTGCCTCAGAAATCCTGAAACCTTCGACTTCATCCATGCCCATATTGGCAAACCTATAGAATACTCCCTCTCTTTTCAACCATTTATGTACAAACAGTCCTGATATTTAATTCAATTGACATAAATGTTTTTTTTTTCTTTTAGGCTGTGTTTGATTTGGCTTTTTTTCCATGGAAAATATTTTCATCACAAATTTTCCACCACTTGTAGTGTTTGATAGATTATATTTTCCATGGAATATTTTTCAAAAAAGCTATCATTTTCCATATTGTCTTCTAAAATGGTGGAAAATAAAACTTGTCCAACCCAAAGGAAAATATTATTTTCCATGGAAAATAACTATTTTTCGTGGAAAATAATGACAATCAAACACCCAAATTAAGTTTTCCATGAAAAAGTTTTAAAATTCCATGGAGAACTTTTCCTAGGAAAATAATTCCATGAAACTAATTTCTTTTCCACATATTTTCCACCTTGCAATCAAATGCACCCTTAGTTTTTTGGAGTTACAAACTAGAAGATGTGCCTTTATCATTTATATAAAACTAGTATTTTGATGCAGTATGAGTTAAAAAAAGGCTTGGTATTGTTATAATACTGAATGATGATAAAGTTTGGGTTATTTAGTTTTAGGGTCTCGTACGTATAATATTAAAAATTTACGTTTAGGTCTCCATATTATTCAGGAAAAAAAATTGAGTCTCGTCCTAACAGTTAACTTTGGCTAACCGTTCAAAATGGAGACATAAATTTAAAATTTAAATATTATACGAAATCGTAGAACTAAATAGAAATATGTGACAGTTGTGTGCCTTGTGCTATTTAATTTTTTTTATGACAATCGAGAATGAGATCTACTTGTGCCATTTTTTTTTTTTTGCTTCTATTATGATTTCAGTAGCCACAAAACTCCCGAGACTCTCGAGTTGCAAGCATTCAACAATGCGACCGAGATGGAAGACGTCAGACGGTACACGATGTCCATGAAGTCGTCTCCATCGAAACTGCTGCCAGAAAGGTTGTGTTGCTGTTGAGATCAAGGTGGAAGCAAACAACAATGTCACAACTCTCGTTCTTGATTGATTGGTTACGTGACAAAACCAAATAACCAAGTCACACGACCTCTGCAAAATCTAAACAATTCAAATCCCACAACCCTTACATTTTTGTCGTTTAGTTTTATGTTCTCGTATAATATTCAAAATTTGCTATATTTTTGTTTTTTTTACTGTTAGTCAAGTTAACCGATAGGACGAGATCTAAACTCTACTCTGGACAACATGGAGACAGAAACAAAATTTCAATATTCTAAGATAAACCTAAAACTAAATAACCCTACTATTTTGAAGAAGAACCTAATGGAGGTTTGTCTCCACCTGCAATGTTAAGTATATAAAGAAGACTAAATCGGCACTGAGCACCTATTAAGTCCCAAGTTTTGTAAGACATGGGCAACTCCTTGCCCTGCCCTTGCCTGGAGCAACACCAACGACCAACGGACGGCGTCCTCGTGATGGCGTCCGACGGAACCCTACTCAAATTCAAGAAAGGAACCCAGGCGAAGGAGGTCGTCGCGGCGCACCGGGGGCACCGGGTCGTCCGGTGCGACTCCCACAGGACCGTCCTGTCGGAGCCCGACGCGCTGGAGGTCAGCAGGTTCTACTTCCTGGTGCCGGAGGAGAAGGCCGGGTGCCGGGAGACGTACGAGGCGTTCTGGACGGTCGGCGTGTCGAAGCTCTACCTGCCCGCCAGGGGGAGCAAGGAAGGCAATGCGACGAGGGCGGCGTGGACGCCGAGGCTGGGGCCGATCCCGGAGTTCTCCTCGTCGGCCTCGCCGTCGATCGAGAATAAGAGTTCTTCCTCTCCGGCGCCGAGGGAGGCTCCCGTCGCCCCCAGTGGTACTGCATAACTATCAATGGAGCTCCTAAGAAGAAAACCTCATGGAAGTATATTGATAGATGGGATATTTTGTGTTTCTGTAGATTCTTTCGGTCTGTAATAATTGTTGGTTCTCTTGAACTTAATAAGTGCATGGATGGTTGAGATCAGGTATGTTCTCAATAGTTTGTAGTGGTACTCTTGATTTTGTTTTTCTAAAAGAGTTTATTATCATTGGAAATGTCATGAACGTCATTTTGATGACCTATTTTTTTTATAGAAATTTTAAGTTGTACCTCACTTTTTTTCTCTTCAAATTCAAGGTGCATCCCATCCAATTACCATAATATAAAAAAAATGCTAAGTTCACTACCAAATTCTTACAATCTTCTTACAACCTCACTCATCTATCCCTTACACGTGGGTCCCACCATCCCTCACACCCCCCTGCTATATGGGCTCCATCCGGCCCCACCACTTACCCCGCTCCTCCAATCGAAGTCCGACACGTGGCGGGTTGTAGGAAGGTTGTAAGCATTGGTTGTAGGCAAAGCAAAGCTCTAATATAAAACACCCTCCCCACTTTTGATGGAAATAGTCTTCCACTGACGGTCAACTCGTTTGACCATTATATTTTTTTGACAAAAATCACTACCAGAATAAGTCATATTAGCGACGCCCAAAAACGTCGCTAAAATGGATGAAAACGTCGCTAAGTTCATTTTCCGACGTATTTAGCGACGTTTTATTGTTGTCGCGGAAAGCCTGGTCGCTAACAGGTAAAACGTCGCTAATCGTCGCTCTTACCGACGCTTACCGACGCACAAATACGTCGGTAATCCTGGAACATTTACCGACGTTCACCGGCGCACCGTCGGTAATATAGCGACGTTTATTACGTCGGTACACTACCAAAATAAGTCATATTACCGACGTAATTAGCGACGTTTTAAGAAAACGTCGCAGGAAATAAACAATTTAGCGACGTTTTTTTATAACGTCGCAAGACGTCATTATTAGCGACTGACAGCGACGTTCTGCGACGTATTTAAACTACATTATTAGGCAAGATTACTACATAGGAGGAAAGAGTTGGGAGGATTATGTCAAAACACACGGCTTAAAAAATTATGACATGTTAGTCTTCCGACACCGCGGTAACATGATATTCACATTAAGGGTCTTTGACAAGGTGACATGTTGTGAAAAGATATATCCTTATAGTTCTCCTACGGATGTTGAAGAAAATATCTGTACTTCCTCCGGGTCATGCCGCCGGCTGTGCTGCTTCCCCCTCCTCTTCCTGCCCACTTCTTCTCCCCCGACTCTACACTTGAGGTGGATATCATATGTGTCTGAGAGAGTCAAATAAGAAGAAGGGAAGTAGGGAGGAGCAGATGGGTCCAGAGCCATGGTGGAGGAGAGGAGAAGGAAGATGCTTGATCAGAACGGATGGCTCAGAACACAACCCAAAATTTATTCTAGCATACATTAGTGTGAATCATCTATGTTCTGTACATATGGTGTAGTATATATTCTTATCGTATCTAGTATCTGAAGGATATAACAGAATCAAGATGAACTCACATAATGTAATACTAAAACATCATCTACTACTATATAAGATATAGTGATAGGTTGTCGTATCATCATTGCCGAGGGATGAGGGTCGGAGGACAGTCAACTTTATCTACGGCGACATAGTTTCTGCCTCGCCAGTCGAATGGCTGCATGGACTATGTCCTGATCACCATGTCGTACCGTAGATTAATGCAAATGGAGCTGAAAAAATCCGTCGCTAACCGGTCACTAGTCCGTCGCTAACTGAGATTGTCATATCATCATTGCCTGCCTTCATTCCTCACTCTCTAAAGCACACATACACATATGTATATCACAGTTAGATGTATAGATATATACATCTATATAGAAGCACACATACACATATGTATATCACAGTTAGATGTATAGATATATACATCTATATAGAAGCACACAACTGATACAATCTAAGGGTCGGTTTTCTAGGAAAAACTTCACTTATTCAGTGACTTTGGTGAAGCGAATGTCCCAAGGATATTCTTAACAAAGAAGGCAGATGAAGAACTTGCACTGTCCTTGAGACAGTGAACACACACCATGAACCCAAAACCCATATTCACATTTACTAATCCAAACACCACCAAACTAATGGATAACACCCAATATTGATAACACATTATTTAGCCGATATAAACACCTAATTAAAACTAGAATTTGAGAAGCAAAGCCCCCCGCCGCCCCCGACCCAAGCCCGCCGCCCAGCCCCCGACGCCCCCGCCCCAAGCCCGCCGCCCCCCGCAGCCCCGCCATCCACAACCCCCCGCCCACCGCCGCCACCCAGCTCCCGACGCCCCCGCCCCAAGTCCGCCGCCCCCCGCATCCTCACCACCCACAACCCCCCGCCCACCGCCGCCGCCCAGCCCCCGACGCCCCCGCCCCAAGCCCGCCGCCCCCGTTGCCCCTACGACACCGTGAGAGAGAGATCGAGAGAGAGAGAGAGAGAGGGGATTACCTTCGGAAGAGAGAGAGGAGAGGACGCCGACGCCGATCACCGAAGCCGCGGGAGAGAGAGAGGAGAGAGAGTGAATTTGGAGGGAATGTGAAAAGTTCCTTCCGTCGTTTTAATTTAAGTCTGGAACGTATATTTAGCGACGGACTAACGACGAATTTTTATCCGTCGCCCGTTAGTCGCTCTTTTTGATACTTGCCGACTGAATATCCGTCGCTACGTAGTCGAAGAACTGTCCCGCCAATTCTTCCCACAATTCCTGCCAAATAATCGACTGCATAGCGACGGTTAAATATCCGTCGCTATATCTCCGACGCCCTAGCGACGGATGAGCGACCTTTTCTCCCCCTAAAAATAAAATAAAAAAAGGAACGGCTTGTCGTCGGTACTCCGTCGGCTAGTTGCCACAAAGCCGTCGCTAACGCCGACGGACAATATCCGTCGCTAATGTTCCGTCGCTAATTTACTATATTTTGGTAGTGATAAGGTAGACTCGTCCCTCTGTCTGTGGAAGTCCCGACGGTCCAGCTGTTGTACGAGCAATGGTGCACTCCCTAGCCTGATGATCAGCTGCACCACAGATAAGGCACTGCCCAAGTCTCTTCCTACACACCTGCCAGGTATGGCCTACTTTCTGATAAAACCCACAAGGATGCTGAACTGGTCGTTGCTGCTGTTGCGGGGCCCTCTGAGGAGGCTGGGATGTGAAGGTCTTCGTCTGTTGATTATTGGGACGTTTGGGTGGTCCCGAGTGGCTACCTCCTCCACTAATGTCACGATCTCTCTTGGGTCGAAGGCTCAGATCAATCTCCAATCTCTGAGCAACGGCGACCATCCCAGCATAGGTAGTCGCTCTGTTAGCCGTGACTAAGTAACGAAGCTCATGGCTCAAACCCTGTCTGAATCTCGTGGCTCTCACAACTGGATCTCTGGCTCTATCCTCTGCAAACCGACTAAGTCGTCCGAACTCTGCCGCGTACTCAATATCAACCGAGCGAGTCCCCTTCTCAAGAGTCTAAAACTGGCGCTCCAAAGCCTCTCTAGCTACCCCCGAGAAAAACTTCTCCTTGAAGATTTCCACAAACTGCTCCCAAGTCAATCCAGGTACGGCGAGCTGAGGCTCACTCCTAAACCAGGTACGTGCCAGATCATGCATCTGCATGCCGGCTGCCTCTACATTGAGGTCCTCCGGGAGCCTAGATAGTCTCATCACCTCTCTATATCCTCTAGCCACTCACCGGCATAGAGTATACCCTCAGTCCCAAGGAACTCTCTAGGTGCCATCCTTTTAAAATCTAGGATAGAACCTTCTCTCTGTTGGTAGGTGGAAGTAGTATGGGTATAAGTGGGAGAGGCATGAGTATGGATGGGAGGCGGAATGAAAGAAATAGGCTCAGACTGAACAAAAGTGGTGGTAGTAGGATGTACAAGAGCCTGGGTGGGTGGTGGAGGTAGAATATGTGATGGATGTGGAGTGTATGGCGGATGTGGGATGTATGATGGGGTCGGTATGGTAGTCGATGGAGGTGGAATATGAGATGTAGGTGGAGCAGTAGTAGTAGTCTGGAGAAGTGGAGATGGTGGTGGTAGGAGTGGGCTAACTAATCTCTCAATACCCTCCCGTAATATAGTGGTCTGCTCCCTCTGAGCATCCAACAGACTCTGGGTCTGGGCTCTCTGGGCCTCCAATAGCCCATGGACTAGCTCATGCATCTGGGTGCCCCTCATAGAACTAATGGAGTGTCGTGAAGAAGCTCTCGTGATGGGTGGTACGTGGGTACCGGAGCGCTCTGGGTCTACCATAGGTAGGGCAGATGATCCTCTCTCGGAATGGGCTGCACTCGGAGTGCAGCCTCGCGGATGAGTTTCCTTCCTTCTTTTGGCCATCTCTGGAATTGTAGGAGAACTATCAGTGACTCGTAGGTGTACTGTGTGTGTTAACAAGATATATAAAAGACAAAAAAGTAAGTAACATCATAACGGTCCTATGCTGTGATGAGTTTCCTATTCCGCAGGCTTCCAATGGCACTCTAATCCGAAGTACCATTAGATAGAGACCTGCATGGGCCACCACTAAAACATGTCACGCCCCGCTCCCGAATAATTGGGTATGGGTCGATGTCATGCCCGGCCTGCACTGTCATTGACAGCGGTAGTGAGCCGTCTAGTCATCAAGAGTAATCTCCTAATCACGGGATCTATACTAGTCATCACAGCAATCCACTATACAATTATTACAGCTTATACATAAATGTTCGGGTACAAAGTCGGTAAAAGATAAATGATACAACAACAACATGTAATCAAATACACTCAATAAATTCCTGTACATGAAACTAGATATCCCAATATCAAGTGAGCTCCAATGCCATCCATGAATGATAATCTAAGATCCATCTCACCCGTAATCAATAATCCAGTCAAAAAAGGAGCAAAGTACAATGTAACTCAATAAAACTCACCATGAAGGTCAATGGAACGGTATATCAAGTATAACTGAAAGACAGAGAACAAAATGAATAATAAGCATGCACTAGCTACGTGTACATGTGCAATTGGACGTTATCAACATGTGGGAACTAATATGTAATCAGGCATATAGAATATGCTATCAGTCAATCAATAATCAGGTATGTCTGACGACAATGCTATCAGTCACGCAATAATCAGGCATGTCTGACGACAATGCTATCAGTCACGCACGAAATGGACATCAGGCATACAGAGTATGCTATCAGGCAATATTTGTCCAATATTAGTCAATCACATGTCTCTAGAACGTCTCCCACCCGACACGAGAAACAATGCAATCAATCGGGAACCAGTGCAATAATGAAACAAGACAATGTGTGTGTGCAATGCATGCAATGATGGTAATACTGAGTACATGTACTTGCCTGTTTTTCGATGTTTTGTCCAAGTCTTCTAAATCACCTATAAATAGGAAATGTAATTAATAATATTCAAGAATACTCTCCTTATACTACTACTATAATTCAGGCCTAACATTCTAATTCCATCAAAAACCCATATAAAGAAATAATATTTATTCTAAAGAGTCCCTAAATATTAACTAATCTCTTATTACCAAATAGAACAACTCTAGTCCTACCCAAAGTTGGTCCAGCTATACTTCACACCAATTGAACTGGCCAAAAACTAACACCACTTATCAATTAATGGCTTAAAATCAACTTCAACTCTAAACTAATAACCATTTCTAATACCTTAACTTACTAATAATCTAATACCTCAGCCTATCTATACTGGCCCATAAACTTGGGCCCATATCATGGCCAACAATATTGGATTACTGAACGCAATATCAACTAAAGCCCAAACTAATCCATATGTGTCATATTTAAACTTAATTGAGTCCAACGGTCATATTGATCCTAACCAACAAAACTACCCAGTAAAATCCTAACGGTTATATCAGTGTCAACCGTCCCTGTGTCCGACCTCCATTCGTGTCTGCTGGATACAATTCGTGTCCACAGAGCCTGGACACTCACACGAATTGATCCGACACATGGTATCACGGTCTCGACACAAGCTCGACATAAACTCGACCAATCCGAACAGAGCATTCCCCCTTAATATCAACTAATTCAGTAGAATGGATCAAGAATCGTACCTGAGTCTCCGCAACGGTTCGACACAGGAGTTCAGTGTCCGATAATGGTGTCCCCGAGTCCTCAGCTTGCCGATACGTCCTCCTGAGCATTTCATCGAACAGGTCATGCGCGAGAATAGAAAGAGTAATTGTGAGTTCGATTTGAACTGGCTCGACTCCAAAATTTGGAGAAATATGCAAGAATTACTCAGACACTCACCAATGCAAAATTCACAAATAGAAAGATCGACCGAGCCAAGGATAATTCGATTGAATGTCGATCAAAACTGGAACCCGGAGAATGTGAATTCTCTCCTATCAACCTCCATGGCCAATGTCACCCTCATTTTCTGTATTTCCCGTATTTCATATTTATATTCGTATCTAGATTTTGGCATGTATTTTTATTTCTCTCGACTTGTGGAATTTTGGTAATTCTCGTATTCTTGGGTTTTTGGTATGGCTCGGTTTTAATTGGGGTGGTTTGTTTTGGTTCGGTTTATGCATGGAGCACCTTAGCTTATGCTACCCCTCATCCCCACCGCAACTCCCCCTCTTTATATCCCCACCTACCTCTCTCTCTCTTCATTACCACCACCATTTATTTCCTTCTTCTTCTTCTTCTTCCTCCACAACTCTCCTAACCCTAGGCAAGTGCATCTTGCCACTACATGAGGACCCTCTTTTCTTTGTCCATTTGCTAGTTTAGGACATGGAGATCAACATTAGTTCTTGGGTTTTTATGATTTGGAGTCTCTGTTGATGTAGATCTAAGTTTTTCTTATTTTCGGATTTTGCATGGTTTGATCTATTTTAGTTGGATGTTTATGGGTTTTGATGTTTCCAAGTGGAAGAGCATTCAGTTTCACCCAAGTTGGAACTTTGGAAATCCGGATTTGGAGTTCGGATGGCTAAGTTGTGATGCTTTGAAGCTTTGGGTTCATCATGGTGTTCTTGCTGTTTGGAGAAGACAGTGAGCAGTGTGCAGAGCTTCTTATCTTACGCTACTGAGTCTTGGATACGCTTCCTGTTGGAAGCGTGTCTCCTGCGTGCGTGCTTTTGTGCGTACGCAGACTTCAGCGTGCGTGACTTTTTACCTACGCTGCTCCCTTCAGCGTGCGTGACTTTTCACCTACGCTGCTCCCTTCAGCGTGCGTGACTTTTCACCTACGCTGCTCCCTTCAGCGTGCGTGACTTTTTACCAACGCTGCTCCATTGAGCGTGCGTGGCTTTTCATGTACGCTGCTCCCTTGAGCGTGCGTGACTTTTCATGTACGCTGCTCCCTTGAGCGTGTGTGACTTTTCATGTACGCTGCTCCCTTGAGCGTGCGTGACTTTTCATGTACGCTGCTCCCTTGAGCGTGCGTGACTTTTCATGTACGCTGCTCCCCTTGAGTGTGCCTTGGTACGCAGACTTGAGCGTGCCTTGCGTGCGTGACTTTTGCGTACGCTGCCATGCGTGCATGACTTTTACGTACGCTGCCCCCTGACCCCTTGCTTAACCCATTGGCTCTTGGAGTTTTGGTCTTATTTCTTTAATGCTTGGCTCTTCTATAGCCCTGTATATTGATATTTTATTAGATATTTTACGTCCATTTTATATCCTTACGCCTTTTGTCCTGAACTTAATAATCACGAATTTACTGGATATGTTTGGAATTGATAATTAAGCATGACCTGATAAGTGGCCCGTCGTGGCGCACTCCTGACTAGTATACTTGATATGATAACCTGACCTGATACATCTTGAATAGCTGTTACGACGGCTACCTGACATGACATGACCTGTATAATTAATCCTGACACCGTGGGCGATTGTGCTTGTACAAATAATCTACTTGTCCTGTCTTGCATCATGTCTAGGAGAGGACTCCTGAGTACCACGGTCAGGAGTACCTACTGAATTGGACTAAGGTTAATAATTAGTATAATTCACTAGTCATGAAGAGGTGTTCTCCAGTTACAGGCAATCCCGTTATCCCGGTCGCAAATGTTTGGACTTGTAGCCTGCCGACGAGTAGGGCACATTTCCAGCCCACTGTTATGTGGGGCACCCACCATTGTCACTTAAATGATTGAACTCTATTGTCACTATAATGCATTGTACTCTCTAGATTGTCACTATAATGATTGCCTGGATAACCTGGATAGCTGCAGGGCCTGTGACTACTTGGAGCATCTCATTGTATCTTGCTAGTAACTAGGATTGTGATAACCCTAGTTAGTTAATGTAGAAAGCCGTAGGCAATGATTGGCCGTGATTGCTTGGATGGAGTCTAGTCCAGTTTAGTATTGTCTAGAATTGATTGATTGTAAGATTGTACCAGAATGATTGAATGATTGTCACTCCAGATTATCACTATAATGATTGTCACTCCAGATTGTCACTCCAGATTGTCACTATAATGATTGTCTCTCCAGATTGTTACTTGACCTAATTTCTTATATTTATCTTGCCGATAAATGGTGAGAGAAACCAAGTTCCGTTCAGACGAAGGGTTACAACCCCGGTCCTTGTTTGGTTTACGGGTTGTAACCTAGCTATCTGAATAGTCCCATGGTTATCTCATCGTATATCATCATGTCATGCTTTTCCATATGTCATGTCTTTTAGTGATTCTATGCAAGATTGTCTTTTATAATTACATATCATGCTTTTCTTAAATTACTGTCTCTTATTATGTAATTATATTATTGTGCTAATTTGCTGGCTTTGGTTCTTATTTTGTGGCCTCCTTTGTGGCACTTGCTCTTCCTGGGATCTGACCCAGCTGGTTTTGTATGGCCAGATACCGGAGCAGCAGCAAAGGATCTACCCGTCTTCCAGCCCGATGGTGGTCACCAGGTGTAACCAGGACATCGAGTGGGTTTCTTTTGTTCTCCCACTGTAATATTGTAAATTATTCTTTTGAGACGTTTAGCCGACGAGCTAGTGTTAGCTCGATTGTACTTACTTACTGTCTGCCTACGGGCTGTAACATGATTGACAAGCCCCGGGGGTTGATCATGTATGACTGAACTCTTGCTAGTCCTCACATTTTGTAACGACTAGCTTCATGATCATCTGGATATGTAATGTTTGGGACGCCTTACAATTGTATATTTGGAGATCTGATATTTTGTGATTATTATTAGTTGGTTGAGATTGAGACAATAGGCTATGTTATGACCTTAAGAGACTGATGGATTGTAGTGAAACCCTCACATATCTAGACAGCCGTGACCGTATAGCGGTGTGGATTCCATTCCGTTATACGTAGCTGGCTATGTCTGCCCCCGCTCTCCAGTATTCTGGTTCTGGGGCGTGACATGGTTTAAGTGGTGGCCCATGCAGGTCTTGTCAATCAAGAAATGTGAGGGTTTACCGAATAGATGTCTCAATCAGTATTCGCCCTTGATCTCCGCCCGTATTTTTAAATCCCTGAAATTCTTGCCCTGATTACATGCTTGTATCGTTGATCTGCCCTGGTCCTTCCTTATTGTTTTCATGTCATCTTCTTCAGCGGCATTGAACCTGGACCTGCCAATCAGCAAGGAGGAGCACCTCCCGTGGACCAGCAGCAACCAGAAGATCAGGTCCAGCACTCAGGAGCAGCCTCCCGAGTCGTACCTACTGGAGGAGAGCCTCCGGTTCAGTCAGTCCAGCCTGCAGATCCTGATGATGGCACTTTGGTGGGTCTCATCAGATCATTGTTAGCTTCCCAAGATCGTAGAGGCGATGCCTTGTACCAGGCAGTGGAAGATGCTCTGAATAGAAGTGGTCCTCGAGGGAACAGTGCGGTCAACAGTTTCAAGCGCCTGAACCCTCCCTTCTTCGATGGCAGCGAGGATGCCATTGCTGCCGATGCTTGGCTACAGGATATAGAGGTGATTCTCGAAGCCGCGAAGACTCCAGAAGATGAGAAGGTGGCTGTGGTGCGCCTACAATTATTGGATCTAGCCCGCAGTTGGTGGGCCGCACAAGCAGTGGGATTGGCAATACCTGTCCCCTGGGCAGTGTTCAGCGAAAGGTTCCAGACCAAGTATTATGATGCAGTGGCTCGGTATGACTTGCAGACCAGGTTCAGTAATCTTAAGCAGATGGGGAGGACGGTCGACGGATATGCGGCCGAGTTTTCCAGACTCAGTCGGTTTGCTCCCACCTTGGTGGCAACCGAGTTTGACAGAGCGCAGAGGTTCCAGCAGGGACTTCACCTAGAGATTATATTGGCAGTAGAACAGTTTGAGCATCAGACCTATGATGCGGTGTTGCGAGCAGCAAGGAGGCACGAGTATACCTCCCAGAGAATAGTGGACAGGACCGGAGGTCGGAAGCGGTCCCATAGTCAGATAAATCAGTCTTCAGCACCAGCCCCGGCAGCTAGGGCTTTGACTATTGGAACTCCGAGGCAAGCAACCTCAGTTACGTCGGTTCAGCACTCAACCCCGACGTACCCTCAGCAGAAACAGAAGCAAGCGCAGCCTTCCGCCGTGGGCTGTTCTTATTGTGGGAAGCCTGGACACGTGGTAGTGGAGTGTCGCAAGGCGCTGGGATTATGCTTGTTGTGTGGGGCACCGGACCATAGGGTGGGGTCCTGCCCATTCAGAGTCGATTCAGCATCAACAGTATCTAGCCCCTCGGTTAGGGGACCAGCACCAGTTCCAGTACCAGTCCAGCAGCAGCAACAGTTGCCGAGGCCATTGCCGCCTCAGGCCCAAGTGTTTCAGCAGCAGTACCAGCCTCCGAGGCCATTGCCGACTCAGGCCCAGGCCTTCCAGCAGCAGAGGCCTCAGCAGTTCGCCCTGGCCCAGGCCCAGATCCAGAATCGACAGAGAGGTATCTGTGTCCTATTGTCTTGCTTTCCGTCGTTGTTATGCGGGACACGCGTCATGTTTCATGTGTCCTAATTACAACGGTACATTCAGGACCCGAGCCATGTCCTAGATCATTCAAAAACGGTTATTGGTACCAACCTTTTCGTATGAGGATAGGCCCGTGTCCCTGTTTGACCAAGGAGAGAGACCTCAAGCGCAAGACTATCAGTTTAGTTCATGTTGCTTGCGTTCATCGCTCCTTGGGAGAGTCAAACGTGGGAGTGTGAGGATGATATCCGATCACGTTATCCCTACCTGTTTGACTCGTGAGGTATAATATCTTCCTTATGCCTTACGTTTTCCCTTCCTTGCTTGCATTGTATGATTGTATGATTGAACTGCTTAGTGTAGCTTGCATGTGCTTAGTATAGCTTGTCGTGACAATCTCTAGCTCCTTGATTAAATTCCGAGGACGGAATTCTTTTAAGGTGGGTAGAGTTGTCACCCTCATTTTCTGTATTTCCCGTATTTCGTATTTATATTCGTATCTAGATTTTGGCATCTATTTTTATTTCTCTCGACTTGTGGAATTTTGGTAATTCTCGTATTCTTGGGTTTTTGGCATGGCTCGGTTTTAATTGGGGTGGTTTATTTTGGTTCGGTTTATGCATGGAGCATCTTAGCTTATGCTACCCCTCATCCCCACCGCAACTCCCCCTCTTTATATCCCCACCTACCTCTCTCTCTCTCTTCATTACCACCACCATTTATTTCCTTCTTCTTCTTCTCCTTCCTCCACAACTCTCCTAACCCTAGGCAAGTGCATCTTGCCACTACATGAGGACCCTCTTTTCTTTGTCCATTTGCTAGTTTAGGACATGGAGATCAACATTAGTTCTTGGGTTTTTATGATTTGGAGTCTCTGTTGATGTAGATCTAAGTTTTTCCTATTTTCGAATTTTGCATAGTTTGATCTATTTTAGTTGGATGTTTATGGGTTTTGATGTTTCCATGTGGAAGAGCATTCAGTTTCACCCAAGTTGAAACTTTGGAAATCCGGATTTGGAGTTCGGATGGCTAAGTTGTGATGCTTTGAAGCTTTGGGTTCATCATGGTGTTCTTGTTGTTTGGAGAAGACAGTGAGCAGTGTGCAGAGCTTCTTAGCTTACGCCACTGAGCCTTGGATACGCTTCCTGTTGGAAGCGTGTCTCCTGCGTGCGTGCTTTTGTGCGTACGCAGACTTCAGCGTGCGTGACTTTTCACCTACGCTGCTCCCTTCAGCGTGCGTGACTTTTCACCTACGCTGCTCCCTTCAGCGTGCGTGACTTTTCACCAACGCTGCTCCCTTGAGCGTGCGTGACTTTTCATGTACGCTGCTCCCTTGAGCGTGCGTGACTTTTCATGTACGCTGCTCCCTTGAGCGTGCGTGACTTTTCATGTACGCTGCTCCCTTGAGCGTGCGTGACTTTTCATGTACGCTGCTCCCCTTGAGTGTGCCTTGGTACGCAGACTTGAGCGTGCCTTGCGTGCGTGACTTTTGCGTACGCTGCCCTGCGTGCATGACTTTTACGTACGCTGCCCCCTGACCCCTTGCTTAACCCATTGGCTCTTGGAGTTTTGGTCTTATTTCTTTAATGTTTGGCTCTTCTATAGCCCTGTATATTGATATTTTATTAGATATTTTACGTCCATTTTATATCCTTACGCCTTTTGTCCTGAACTTGATAATCACGAATTTACTGGATATGTTTGGAATTGATAATTAAGCATGACCTGATAAGTGGCCCGTCGTGACGCACTCTTGACTAGTACACTTGATATGATAACCTGACCTGATACATCTTGAATAGCTGTTACGACGGCTACCTGACATGACACGACCTGTATAATTAATCCTGACACCGTGGGCGATTGTGCTTGTACAAATAATCTACTTGTCCTGTCTTGCATCATGTCTAGGAGAGGACTCCTGAGTACCACGGTCAGGAGTACCTACTGAATTGGACTAAGGTTAATAATTAGTATAATTCACTAGTCATAAAGAGGTGTTCCCCAGTTACAGGCAATCCCGTTATCCCGGCCGCAAATGTTTGGACTTGTAGCCTGCCGACGAGTAGGGCACATTTCCAGCCCACTGTTATGTGGGGCACCCACCATTGTCACTTAAATGATTGAACTCTATTGTCACTATAATGCATTTTACTCTCTAGATTGTCACTATAATGATTGCCTGGATAACCTGGATAGCTGCAAGGCCTGTGACTACTTGGAGCATCTCATTGTATCTTGCTAGTAACTAGGATTGTGATAACCCTAGTTAGTTAATGTAGAAAGCCGTAGGCAATAATTGGCCGTGATTGCTTGGATGGAGTCTAGTCCAGTTTAGTATTGTCTAGAATTGATTGATTGTAAGATTGTACCAGAATGATTGAATGATTGTCACTCCAGATTGTCACTATAATGATTGTCACTCCAGATTGTCACTCCAGATTGTCACTATAATGATTGTCTCTCCAGATTGTTACTTGACCTAATTTCTTATATTTATCTTGTCGATAAATTGTGAGAGAAACCAAGTTCCGTTCAGACGAAGGGTTACAACCCCGGTCCTTGTTTGGTTTACGGGTTGTAACCTAGCTATCTGAATAGTCCCATGGTTATCTCATCGTATATCATCATGTCATGCTTTTCCATATGTCATGTCTTTTAGTGATTCTATGCAAGATTGTCTTTTATAATTACCCATCATGCTTTTCTTAAATTACTGTCTCTTATTATGTAATTATATTATTGTGCTAATTTGCTGGCTTTGGTTCTTATTTTGTGGCCTCCTTTGTGGCACTTGCTCTTCCTGGGATCTGACCCAGCTGGTTTTGTATGGCCAGATACCGGAGCAGCAGCAAAGGATCTACCTGTCTTCCAGCCCGATGGTGGTCACCAGGCGTAACCAGGACATCGAGTGGGTTTCTTTTGTTCTCCCACTGTAATATTGTAAATTATTCTTTTGAGGCGTTTAGCCGACGAGCTAGTGTTAGCTCGATTGTACTTACTTACTGTCTGTCTACGGGCTGTAACATGATTGACAAGCCCCGGGGGTTGATCATGTATGACTGAACTCTTGCTAGTCCTCACATTTTGTAACGACTAGCTTCATGATCATCTGGATATGTAATGTTTGGGACGCCTTACAATTGTATATTTGGAGATCTGATATCTTGTGATTATTATTAGTTGGTTGAGATTGAGACAATAGGCTATGTTATGACCTTAAGAGACTGATGGATTGTAGTGAAACCCTCACATATCTAGACAGCCGTGACCGTATAGCGGTGTGGATTTTATTCCGTTATACGTAGCTGGCTATGTCTGCCTCCGCTCTCCAGTATTCTGGTTCTGGGGCGTGACAGCCAAATCAAGAACGAAACCAATTCAATTCACAGACACAAACGAAGGATTCAATTTAGAGAAGAAGGAAGGAAGATGAAGAGAACTCACCAAGTGGATCAGTGCACGCACAGTACTGCCACGAGTCGGATCGATCGCTCCTTTTGAGAGCTCTGCTGCGACCGTCGAGGGAGCACATCGTCGCTGAGAATCTCGCCGGCCGTGTCTCTGTCTTCACCACAAAGTTGCCTAGCTCGCCATGGCCACGAGCTCGTCGTCGGCGGAGGAAAGAACAGAATGGGGAACAATTCGGCAGGGCTTCGCCGTGGGAGAAAAATGGATGAAGAAGAAGGGGAGGTTGGGGCTCTATTTATAGCCTAGGTCGAGCGGGCAGCGGTTGGCCGGGCACTTGACCGGCAGTTGGACGGGCAGCGGCGGTTAGGATCCGACGGCTAGGAGGAAATAGGTTGTTGGGAATCAGTGGTGGAGATGAGATGGGCAGTTAGGCAGTTGGGGAGAGAAGCTTCTGGAGGGGCTGGAGTCTTCTCGGCGTCGTCGTCACCGTCGTCATCGACTCATCGTCGTTCTGTTACAAAGGAGGGAAATGAACTGAGTTTAAATGAGTGAATGAGTGAAAGAATGAGTGAAGTTGGTTTTTAAAACCAACGGTTGGGGTTGATACTGGGTCAGGTTAATAGGTTTGAACCCATGCGAATCCGCGACCCATAACCGAGTTGATGGGCTGGGTTGAAGGTGATGGGCCCATTTTAATTCTAAGGAATTAATATGAAGCCCAAGGATTTAGTTCTAGGGAATTATAAAAATAACCTTAGTTTAGGAAATCAAATTAATTTAGAAATACATTAAGTATTAATTAACATATTCAATTAAAGGTTTTTAGAAAATAGTTAGAAATCATTAATGATAATTTAGTTGAAGATAATCAAAAATAATTTAAAATCTTAAATTGATTCAAATAAGGATGTAAAATTATAAAATATACCCAAATATAATTTAAGAAAAAGTGGAGTTACACATATCCTTCATATATAGCTACTAGAGATCTTCTTCAAAACCACCCACGTTATCTCCCTAGGTACTTATCATAAACCTTTTCTAAGCCAATAAAAATCATGTTCTATGTTGTAGGGACACGGGGATAGTTAAAATCGAGACTAGACTATGCAAGTCACAAACAAGCTTGCCGCAAGGTTAAAATCGCAAGCTCGACCAACAATTTGGAGACATGTAACTTTTGATCCACTACTTGTTATATTTTTGTAGAGGCGCCGTCGTTTCTATACAACTACCGAACATTAATGCCATGACTAGTTCTATATATTCATTAACAAGCCATAGCAATTTGTTTACCAAATCTTGATGGCACCATTCGCAACAACAAAAAACCTAATGATCCTTTGACAGCCATTGTCACGTGCCACAACCTTCTATTTCTACTAATTAACTTCTCGGGCCATTAATTGGACAGTCTAAAGTAATCATGGTTGTGACATTTATGCGGTAGAACAACTAATTAAATAGATGGTGCACTTGATAATATAGTACTTGATTCATCGTGACAACGTCAAACATTTGTCGCCTATTACCAGCATTATATTTGTGCCAACTATAAGACGATCTACCAAATATCGTGACTGTGGGATAAATTACAAAAAACTTCTTGTTAGAATTTCGTCTTTTGTATAGAAATACCTATTAATCAAAATCGCAAGCTCGACCAACAATATGCATATAAATAATATGTACATGACCAAGGATTAGGGTTTACCTGGGTTATCGGGTTAGGGGGCTGTAGGCGGAGGGGGCTGGAGGAGGGGGCTAGTTGGAGGAGGGGACTGGAGGAGGGGGCTGGAGGCGGAGGGGCTGGAGGAGGGGGCTGGAGGCGGTCGGGAGAGAGGGGGTCGGGTACCGGAGGGGAGAGAAGTGGTCGGAAGCCGGAGGGGAGAGAGGGGGTCGGGTGCCGGAGGGGAGAGAGGGGGTCGGGAGCCGGAGGGGAGGAGAGAGGGGGTCGGGTTAAATGGGAGGAATCCAAAAATGTTGGGGGGGGGGGGGAATTAAAAATCAAACCTATATGCTCATTTTAGCGACGTTACTTATTGCTTCGGTAAACGTCGAAAAATTATAATTAGCGACGTAAAGAAGCGTCGCTACGAGTCGCTAGTTTAAAAAAATAAGCGATGTCTACAAAAATGTCGGTAATCGTCACTAATTAGCGACGTTTACCGACTTATCAGCAACGTCAATTTTTTTAGTTAAAACTGCGTCGCTGGACGTCGCGGATCATCGCTAACAGTGACGTTCTGCGACGTTTGTCCCTTTCATCGCTAAATTTCTTTGCTTTAGCGATGTTTTACTTAAACGTCGCTAATTTCGTTGGTAATATGACTTATTTTGGTAGTGAATACTCCCCTTATCTTCTTTCCCTCGCCTCCCATTGTCACGACCCGCACCCGGATATACGGGTACGAATACGTGGGGCCACGCCCAGCCTACGCCGCAGTATCGACGATAGAGCGCTGTCAAGTACCCGATACTAACTACAATATCTAAAAGATCCATAACTATAAATGTACTCAAATCACATCACAAAAACTAAGGAAGATAAGACAAGAAAGATAACAATATCACTAGAACAACTAGAATCTACAAAATGATCATATGAGACAAGAATAAAATGGAAGAAAAATAATAACAAAACTAAAATAACTACCAGACCTAGAACTCTTGGGAGACAACTCACGGTGAAAGAATATCGAGATCCGCCTCAGCCAGCATCATCCTGTAGTCCAATAATGAGTGCATAATTACTCCTAAAAATATTATCAACGTATCCAGTCAGGATGGAAACGAGTACATAAACTATCAGCAGTTCCATGTGAATTGACAAATTCTATAAGAGACAATTATAATGAATTACAAGATAAAATATCAAGACTGGAATATAAACAGGATATATAAAATTGGATATCATGTCGAGGTATAAAATACTGGAATGTAGAACAGTACAGTAATATCTGATGTATAATGTAAATATAAACAGTACTTTGAGATATTAGAGCATTATGTGATCGGCTTGGGTCAAGATCAGGCTCTTCCATTTGACCGGCTATGAGTCAGAAAATACAAGAAAACAAGATCAAGTCGGCCACAATAGAAAGCTATGAGGCAAGTAGTAACACATGTCAGGCTTTACCCTACGTGAGGCGAGGGTAAAGCTATGATGTAAGTAGTAACAGAAACACAAGAGGGGTATTGATCACATAACCTCTAATAACTCCCCATTCTTGAGTAGTATAATAGATTCAGACACAAGACGTCATGACACGAGATTCTCCAAAAGGGTAGCTAATCTCCCTCATGAATCGGTGTCAATACAAGTACATGAAACAAGATCGAACAATGTACTAGTATACCATGGTAACCCAAGAATGACATCTCATGACATGCAACCAATATATACTAGTCCGTGCACCATCATATCGAGAATCAAGTAAAATACTATAACTGAATCGGATATAGTAGATATCAAGACAATAAAAACTATCAGAGAATGTACTCGCCTGCTGTCCTGAGCAATAAGTGAGGGTCTATGCCTGAACCGACGTCATAGAGACCTAATATGAATTTACAGAGTTACTTAGTGTTCTAGAGTAAACACAATATATATATATATATATATATATATATATATATATATATATATATATATATATATATATATATTAATTATATGTTTCTAGGCCTATTCTAGGTCAAACTCAGTCAAATTAAGTCAAAGGTTGACTTACAGTTGACTTTGGTCAACTGGTCAACTCTGGTCAACTCCCAGTCCACTCTAGGTTAAACTAGGTCAAAGCTAGTCCCTATAATTATCCACATGGTCAACTTATCAATTTCAGTGATGTAAAATCACTGGAATCGACGGATCTCAATTTCGATGCACAGATCTCAAAATACGAACCAAAAAGAGAAGGATTATAACAAATGGTGATAAATAAGGGAAAAAGTCTACAGATGTTGTCGGATGATGAAACAACCATCAGCAACGTGTCCAGAATGGTCAAAATAGCTTGAATAGCCTATCCATAAGTCCAATTTAGACACAGAAGCAAAAATATAATTTTTGGGTCAAAACGGTGTCCGTGTTGGACCCACTTTGTACCGAAAAATGTGCCAAGATAAAAGTCCTCAACCTTAGCAAAATATATGTTCACGAATCCAAAATGACGATACGAACTCAACGATATATCCAGAATTGGATTCTGATGACCCGGTCTCAAAATGGTCCGTTGATCCGGATATTGGAATCTGATTTGCATAAAAATACGTGTCGGAGCCAAAGTCCACTAAATCTAACAAATTATATGTCAACGAGTCCAGAATAACGATACGAACTCAACGGTATATCCGAAATTGGATTCTGATGAGCCAATCTCAAAATGGCCCGTTGACTCAGACTGTGGGACTCGCCTTGCACCGAAATGCGTGCCGGGGCCCACGTCATCCAAATCAAGCAAACTTTACATGAATTCGTGCTAGAACGACGCCTCGTGTCTACTTGTGGTGTCAGAATTTGAATCCGGAGTCCCGGGTTCAAAATTAGGATTTTAAAGGTTGGAAATTACGAATTCGGACGGCCAATTTTGACGTCAAATTCAACCAATCAAACAAGCTTACAATGAAATGAAACTTAAGGGGCAGGAAGAGGGTTATACCAACTGTACATAGGAACCGGTGGCACGCCAAACGGAGCTGCAGTGGCGGAGATACGAGTCGACGAAGTTGGCTCCACAAAACTGTCCAAAATATTTACAATTTAAAGGGTCAACTTGGTGGCCGATTTTGACATAGCAAATGACAGAATTAACAGCTAAAATTTGACAGAGGTGAAGGGATATATACCGAGATAGAGACGAAAGAAACGATCGACAATCCAATAGTCGGATTCCTCAAAAAGTGCGCACGAAGTCGCTGTCCCGAGAACGAATTCTGACTTTGAAATCGCGCGCGTCACGACGGGATCTCGTACAAAACGCACGAATCGCCTACGTGGCTCGTCGGGGAGGTCGACGACCACACGAGGGGTCGCCCTGGCTCGCGTGCGGCTGTGGGTGGCCGACGGCGACGATGGTTGTAACGCCTCAGTCCCAAAATACGTATAGGACCAGAATACGGTACATGCCAGCAACACTCCACCAATGGACCAAATCTCAAAGTAAGCCCATTAGCAAAATACTTAAGATGTAAATCATGGTAATAATTCCGTAATACAATACAAGTCACGGGTCACAGCTAATCTCATCCACACAGAAAATATGACATGATATATCAAGTCCAATAAAATAATACTAAAGAAAAAGATCTGTCCAACATGAAATAGAAATAATAGCTGTACGGGTAAGACATCCCGAAACTACAGTATAAAGAAATAAATAATCCACTACATGTCCACTGAAAAGAAAAAAAATAATGTATCAAGTCTAAAATAAAGAGACATGTCTCAAGAGAAGTCTTCAGCCACTATCTCGTCCTCCTGCGAAGGTACATCACTCGCCTCGACTCCAGAACCGTATACCTCCTCTCTGTCTAAGCCTGGAGAGATCACCAGGTCCTCAGGGGACTAGCAAGACACATAATATACATGCCTACTATACAATAAACAACATGCGAGAAAATAGAAAATGGTACAAGGAACAATGTGAGACTAAAGAATAAGTATAAATGGCATACCGTCAAAGATAGTGCTATCAAGCGTGACTAATAGTAAGTTGGGGTAACCGTATCCCGATGGGAGCTCACAGTCCTATAGTCAGTAGCCGATGGAGAATCTCTAAGACTCATCCACGCTCGATGGGAGCTCACGAACGAGGTGGTCAGGTATAGTCACGTCTAATAACAAGTCAGGGTCAAATCAAACGATCATGACCGGGTCAAGTCAATCAAGTATCGAAAATTAGACTAAGGTCAAGTCCAAGTCAAACAGGTTAGAAGATCATGGTATGGACAAAACAACACTATCACTAGACATGAACAGGATAAGAAAGTAGAACAAGTAATCTGGAAAAGAGTAAAAATCTACGTGCACGTAAAACTAGAATAACCATGACATGGAACAGGAGAAATATGGAACTAAGATATGAAAAATAGCAATATGAAAAAGCATGTAAGTATTATAAAGTTTGGAAAGGTGTACTTGTCTGTTTCCGTGATGTGAAGATGAAGTCTCGCTCCCGTGTCTACGCCTCCGGAATCTAATGCTCCTAAATAATTTATTTAACTACTAATAAATCTTATAACAGAACTTAATTAACTAAATTAGTGTTTTAAACTAATTTGACTATATTTAAATATCTCGTAGGACTACTTAAATTGTATAACATACATACGTGTCCAACGAGACCTCGGAACACAGTTTTAGGGTTTTTGATCTTCCAATTAATCGGTTATGACCCCACTTCAATAACACACTTAAAAATCATAGAAAATTCCTAAAAATAATATTTAAAACTATTTTTTATAGTATTAACTCTAAAATTCCAGAATTATGATTTATAAAGAATTATGTGACTAGTTGACTACTACGTCAGCTAGTCTACCCGAAACTCGTCCTTAAAATTGTCAATTGCTCAAAATAGCTAAAATATTCAAAAATATATTTTATACAGAATTTAAATTACATTATATCTCAGAATTAAGACATGAATACAAGAGTTAAGTTATGCTACTAATTTAGAACATTCTAAGTCGACAGATTACCCGAAAAAGCTAGTTTTGACCCCTAATTTTCTCGACCAGATTTGAGTTGCTAAATTCGTGGAAAAATACTTAAAAATCCTAATTTATATATATGAACACACATAAAATTTAGTTTCGAAAATAACCACTAATAACTTATAGTTCCTTCACAACGGGGTTAAATTTGATCCTACCGAAACATGAATATTACGACTATAAATCATAAAACTTATATGGGTGAAAATACATAACAAAAGGTACCAAATTACTATTTTTACATATTTAATAATAGAATTTCTACAGAATTATAGCATAGGTTTGAGATGGAAAAATTATGGTTTCTTACCAAAAGTCCTTGCTAGTTGGGTTGTGGAGGCTTCTCCTTGCCAAAGCTCCCACCTTTATTGCTATCCTTGTTTACTAATCCTATCTTGATGAGTTTGGTGGGGTTGGTAATGGCTCTAGATGGTTGGATGGAGAAGATGGAGTTTTTAGGGTTTGTTTGGTGGAGTTTGGATGGAAGAAGGATGAAAGAAGGAGTTTTTATGGAGGAGAAAGAGTTGTATGATGGAGGGGATGAAGATGATGGATTTGGATGGAGGAGGTGCTGCCAAAATTTGGAGGGGGAGAGGGGGTAGGTCGACTATGGAGAGGAAGAGGAAGGAAGAATTAAGTTAGGGTTTGGGTTTGGCTAAAAGTAGTTATATATATGGGCTTTTTTGGTTGCATGTATGAAAAGGAATAGGAATCCTATTCCTAATAAGATGTTCGGCCAAGGGGGGAGGTTTCTTGGGCGAACACTCCATGGTGGGGGTCCACTTGGTATGGTTTGGTTGTTTGGTGAGTTGGCTAATTGATTGGATTGAGGATTAAAAAGGTCTTTCCTAATATAGACTAATTAAATCTATCTTATATAAATACAATCCAAATCTGAATTAAATATAAAATATATATATTTATTAATATATATTAATGTCCAATATGCCTACATAGATTTGGGTTGGACTTTGGGTCAAAAATAAAGTAATGCCAACTAGGATTACACTAGGATTACACGTAGACACTTTCTATAAATAGAAACTTTTCAAAATTGAAAATATATTAATATTAATAAAATATATATACAAAATATATATCAACATGATGGTATTTGAGAGTACTACATGTCTATTTAGATTTGGATTTGGTTCGGGTCAGGTCGGGGCTAAATTGGTACAATCGGATCTCCTAGAAAGTCAATAATCTAATAATTAAATAAATAAATCATCGGTTGGGGTTAAGTCGCAACTTGGCCTGGTTTCCCTAGTTAGAACACACATTTGGCTCGACCTTCCCTATCGTGACTAAAACACTAGTCAAAGCACACGTGTACACTATCCGTGTCACAATTCTTAGTCGTCTTGTACTCCAAATCTTAACCATGGCTAAGGTCATCTATAATAATAACTATTTAATCAAAAATATTCATAAATTCCATAAAATCCTATTTAAATCAAATAAATAATAGAAAAAATAATTCTAAAATTCAGGGGTGTTACAGTGGTTGGCCGCGGCGACGGTGGTTGCGCGCGACAGCGATCGTCGCCGCTGCCACGCGGCTAGTGCAGCCACTGCTACTACTACTGCAGCAGCTGCTACTGCTCGCGCGGTGGCGTGGTGCCTGGAGGGGGCACGACGACGGTGTCAGGAGGAGGAGGAAACGAAGTTGATGATGGTGATAGTGAAGAAAAGATGGAAGTGGTGGGGAGGTTCGGCCATGGAGGAGAAGAAAGAATGAGAAGAAGGACTGTTGAAGTGAATGGAGAAGAAGATGTGAGAAGGATGAGGAAATGCTGTGAGGGGGCTCAGCCAAAAAAATGGAGGGGGGGCTACTGTCGGCTATGATGGGAGAGGGGGTGTGCTGGTATGGTGATGGGGGGTGAGGTGTTTGTGAGTGTTAGAGGAGAGAAGAGAGAGAGAGTGTGTGTAGAATATTATAGAAGAGAGAGAGAGAGAGAGAGAGGAGAGAGAGAGAGAGAGAGAGAGAGAGAGAGATTATTAGAAAGAGAAAGAGAGATAAAGTTGAGAGAGAGTGGTCGGCTGCGGGGGGGGTTGTATGCTGATAGTGATGGGGGTGAGTTTGTGTGTGATGTATGCCAGGGTCTTTGTGGAGATCAAGGCAGGCTCGGAACTACCGAGTATGCTTGAATATCAGGTACCGTCCGGGTAGGTTCTGACACAGTCGGTGGAGTATGACTGGGTTTCCCCCATATGTTCCTACTGTGAGTGCTTTAGGCACGCTACTAGTGCGTGCAAGTATAAGGGGAAAGAGGTCGTCAGGCCACCGACGGCTCAGACGGAGGCATCCGGGATGGAGACGGCTCCCAGCCACGTACCTGGGAAGACGTCGACAGACAGACATATGGAAGAGGACACGGTGATGGAGGTTGACAGAAGGCTGGAGACAGGATAACCGCAGAGACAGGAGAGTACGCAGGGAGCGCTAGTCACTTTCAGGCCACAGAGGAACATGGTGACCAGGGGTATGAGCGCAGCTGGTAGTAGTCAGAAGGTGATGGAAGCTTCCCCGGCGATCATGGTATACAACAGCAGGAAAAGACATGCTTCGGCTGTCACCCCCAGTTTTCAGGAACATGGATATTTTTATCATTTTGTATTTTTGAATATTTTTGAAATTTATTTTATTATTTATGATATTGTTTTGGGGTTATTTGAGTCGGGTTCGAATTTCAGCTCATTCCGACTTGTATCGGGGACCCGGGGTAGCTTAGACTCTGATCGGGACCCAACTGGAACCGACCAACTTGTCATGTCCAAACCCAGATATTTATATTTGACTAATCCCATTTGATTTTAGTGGGATTAGGGATTAGAATTAGATTTAGAACTTGAAATTTGGAGTTTTCAAGTTACTATTTTGACCCCAACTCAAAACCACTCATTTCTTCAACTTAGAGGGCATTTTGGTAAATTGCCAAATGCCTCCAACCCTCTAAAATGTGGCCGGCCAGCAGCAACACTCCCTCTCTTCTTCCCATTTCAAGAAAAACTCTCTCTTCTTCTTTCTCTCATTCTACAAAGACCCCTTTCTTTTTCCTTTGGATTTTAAGCTCCAAAGTAAGTCAAATCTTTTCTAATTCTCTTCCATACTCTAGATTTCTCTCTAATCTTGGTGCTAACCCTTGTTTATCTCTTATTTATGATTTTTATCTAGGTAGAACCTAGCATGGAGGGGTTGGAAGCTTAGATTTGGCTCTTGACCCAAAAAGAACCAATTTTGGGGCTTTTCCTTGGGATTCCAACTCCCAAGAGATAAATTCTAACTCTAACTCTTGTAATTGCTCCTAATTAATGTTATTTTTATATTAGAGGATACCCGAGACGTAGGACAACGCATTAGAAGAGGTTTGGAACCCATTGGACTCAATTCGGGACTTTCGGGCTAAGTTTAGTGCCAATTTTGGGAAAAACCCTAAATTGACATGGTTGGGTGTTACCCCTAGCCTAATTAGACCTAATTAGGTTAGTTTGGGTGAGATAAGGCTAGGTACGTGTCCATATTTGGATATGTGGAGTCATTTTGCGAGAAATCATAAAAATAGGCTTTTTCGGGATTTTCGGGTTCCAACACACGGATGACTTTTTGCACCGACACTAGAATTGACAAGTTAGTACTTAGAATAGATTCTAATCATTATTTAGAACTCATGGGTAGAGTTTGGGTCGAATCCGGATAGGTTTGGTGTCCGTATCACGCGGTATCGCGAATCAGACACCCCGAAGTCGCCAGAATGGCCATTTGGCCATTCGGGCCTCGTTTCTCGTTTTCGCTCGCGTGCGCGAGTTAGATTTCTTGTGTGGGGCACGTGTCTAGGCCCTAGAGGGTAGAATTGCAAGATTTGGGTATTCGGATAAGGTTTTGGGTCGTTTAGGAATATGTGTGTGTGTGTGTGTGTGTGTCTTTATATATTAATATGTGTGTGTGAGCCTCTTTATATATATAATTGTGTTTGTGTGTCTATATCTATGTATCTAGATATATTTTCATGTGTGTGTATATATATATATATATATATATATATATATATATATATATAAAATATATATATATATATATATTTTATATTGGTGTGTGTGTGTGAGTCTAATTTATATATTGTATGTGTGTGTGTGTGGGGAGTAGAGTTTTGGTATTGAGAGAGTGAGTTTGAGATTGAGAGAATGAGAGAGTGATATAGAGTGGTAGGGAGAATGATAGATAGATGGTTAGATGGGAGGGGAAGCATGGAGAGATGTAGAGAGAGTTAGAGTGTGAGAGAGTGAGCAAGTGGTGGGGGAAGCTGCTGTCACAGGGGACAGCAGCTAGCATGTATCAGTCCCCACAAGGGGGGGGGGACTGAATTCAGCAGGGCATTCAGCGCTAGTAGCAGCAGCTACTTGCTGCATTGCAGCAGTGAGGAGGAGGAGAAACAACCCCTATATCACCATATGTTCAGCCTATATTTAGCCCCCCACAAACCAGTCCATTAGCAACTATTAACACCCCATTTTCAGCCCTATATACAGTCCAAATCAGCCTATAATCAGCCTACATTCAGCCATGTATTAGCCCCATGTTTGCACATATATTCAGCCATATATTAGCCCAAAATAGCCCCTATTTCACCATACAATCAGCCCCAAAGTTCATCTACCCATTCACTCATTAAACCATTCATTCTTCCATCTATTTTCCCTTTCATTCAGCCCCAACTTGACCCCCAATGGACAGCCCCAATTCAGTCCAAATCAGTCCACTTAAATAGCCTATAAGCAACTCCAAATCAGTCCACTTATTGACACATTTGACAGCCCTATGTTAGCCCATAGGACAGCCCTATAGGACCCCCAAAATCAGTCCATTAGACAGTCCCAATATCAGCCCACATTAGCCTTTAGTATCATCTATTCACTCACCTTTCCATTTCATACATTCATGCATTCCATTTCATTCATTTGTCTTCCATTCATTCACTCTTTTATCCATTCATTTTCCATTCAATACATATACCATTTGAACCCCATGTTGCCCCACAAATTGATCCCCTAGATGACCTATATAAACCCTTAGTTAGTACCTAGTTGAGTGGTGTCTAGTGTGGGTGAGTATCTAGTTAGAGGGGTTAGTGAGTGTTGGTGTTAGCTTGATGTTTGTGTTAGTGTTAGTAGTGAGTTGGTTAAGTTAGTGTCCTAACTAAGTTAGTATCCTAGTAGACTAGTTAGAGGACTAACCTAGACACTAGGAGAGTGTGGGAGAGTGAACTAGGAAGGTTGGATAGAAGATAGAGTGTGGTATCTCAAGATACCATAGCGTATCATGACGATACCCTAAGGTAATGTTGGGATGACCAACATGGACCATAAGATGGACTAGATGTCCTAGAACCCTAGATTTCTTGGTTGGTAAACCCTAGATAGGATAGTATCTAGCTACCCTAAGAAGCCTAGGCTAGTATCCTGAGATCTAGAGGGGTTTCCTTTGTAATGGGCAAGGTATTGGTATTTACCTTGTAAAGGTAAATGTTAGGATTTTGGATAATATAAGGTATTGGGTTTCTGATTGCTAGATGGGCTTAGACATAGGTTGTCTTGGTAGGTAATGACTAGATGAGGGTAGTTTAGACTAGTCTTGACCTCCGTTGACCAAGAGTTGACTTTTTGACCGAAAGTCAACTTCAAGTCAACACTTGACTTAGAATTGACCGAAACCAAATCAGAGTTGACCAGTTGACTGAAAATCAACTGTTAGTCAACATTTAACTTATTTGACCTAGGGTTGACCCAGGGTTGACTCAGTGTTAACCAGAGTTGACCAGAGTTGACTTTTTAACCAAAAGTCAATTGTAAGTCAATCTTTGACCCAAATTGACCTAGTTTGACTTGGATTGACTTCTTGTGACCTTATTTGACCTTGGTTGTCCTAGTGTGACCCAGTTTGGCTCAGTATGACCTAGTATGACCTAGTTTAGCTTGGTGTGACTTAGTTTGACCTAGTTTTGACTTAGACTTGCATATCATGACTCGATTAGCTTTCCTTTCATTATTAAACCATATTTTGAATTGTAGTATCTCATCTTTAGGTCTATGATTACTCTGAGCATCTGTTCACCTTATCAGCTCAGGACCACAGGCGAGTACATTCTCTGATAATATTTCTGTTTTATGATATCGTCTTTGTTTCTAGTATTTAGTATAAATATCCTTGTTCTCTTGACACATGGTGCACACGGATTGGTATTGTCTGGATCCCGTCATAAGATGTTATTCCTCTTATATATAGTATACACTGGGCAAGTCTTCATTATTTATTATTTATTGTATAGATACGATTCCTGCGTAGGCTCGCGACCTCCTCAGAGAATACGTGTCATGACGTGTCATGACTGGATCCACTATATTAGTCAGGGATGGGGGTGTTAGCGTAGATATGTGATCAATACCCCATAGTATTATATTGTATCATCATTGTATCACTATAGTATCCTCATTGTATAGTGTTAATCATACACTCACGTATGATTAGCCAGGCCAAACATTGTATCAAGTTCTAAGCTGATCATATGTTGAAACTAGTGCTAAACTCACATAGATAGCAGTTCCAGATTTCGTACATGTTATACATTGTTTTCTTGCCTTATCTCATTACAGTTTTGATATACTCTGCCAGGATGCATGTACGCTCTACTTTACCTAGTATATTCTCTCTATCTACTGCTACATTTTCAATATCATATAACTAGAACTATTGTTTGAGATTTTGTACTCGTTCCTGTCCTGACTGGACCTGTTGAAAATATTACAGATGATGATGGTGACTGCCCTACCTTCTATGGGGCACATGAGGGTGACACTCAGGAGCCCGAGGAGCATCTAGCTCAGTAGAGGGTGCTTACTCTAGTCTAGTATTTTTAGTTTTCAGTTTGTATCGAATTGTTCCGATTGTTAGTTGAGACTTAGTTATATTTCAGGACTTGCATTTATTTGTGTTAAACATCTACTTTGTGTGGTGTGATAACTCTATTTATATTCAGTTTCTTCCTTTTATCTGATTTCATATCGTGCTCTATCTTCCCTAGACTTGTGATTGAGATATAGAGTTAAGATGTTATATTATACCTCCTTGCGGAGATGACAGGTTTATATATCTTGTTGTTAGATGTTAGATGTTATAGAGGACCTATACAGCGTTCTACCGCCGACACTGCGGCGTAGGCTGGACGTACCCACATTCTCGTACCCCTAAATAGGGTGCGGGTCGTGACACATTTTTGTGGTGGCCCACGCAGGTTAGTGTCGCAATTAGTGCGATCTCGTAATGGTGCTCGACTTAGAGTACTAATTACGAGCCTGCGACATGGACATAGGATCTAAAATATGATAGGAGTTACTCAATCACATTTTAGGAAAATTCTGATCTTTTGATTACCATGACAACTCTTCTTGCATTTGAATTCAATTGTCCTCCCTTGATAATATCTTATCTTGTGCCATATTGATCTCTTGGGTTCAATTCGTCCTCAAGATGGCGATTACTCGCAGTCAGGCAGCAGCAGGGCAGAGTGCAGGTTCCAATCTTTCGATCTCATTTCCGCATTTGCCTTCTTATAACTGTTTGAAATTCGATTCCATCTGTACCTTGATTGGTTGATGAAAATTTTGTTCTTGTGATGTGATTTTCTCCTGAGATAAGTCGTATGGGCTAGGTCGCCTTCATTATGAGATTTAGAATCCTCTAGGGTCATGCTAGCAGGCATAGTGAGGACATATAGTCGGATTACGGATGTATTTCTAGGGTGTAGAAATTTAAGATTTTCGCTGCCAAGCATGCGACAATGCGAAAATTTTAAATACCATAATTCTAGAGGTATGTACCTTAGTCAAGGACTCTGTGATTATCGTAGCCTTGCTCACTAGCATGACGAAGATTCTGAGTATCATGATTCTGGACAGACGCATATGATTGTCGAACTGTATTATTTTTCTGTGTTTACTTTATTTTAATTTTTGAGGATGAAATTTTTTAGGTGGATAGACTTGTAGCACCAGGTTTCTAATTGAGAGTGATTTTAAATTTTATAGTTTTAGTCATTTAATTATTGTCATTTAAATTCATGCTTTGATTTTGGAGATTTTAATCATTTTAAATTTTTAAGCCATGATTTGTGATTTTAATGTTTTGCTAGTGAAACCTTAGAGACTGTTTGACCTAGAGCCTAACCATGTGATTAGGATGTTTTCAGTATCATTTCTGGCCCAAGGGTATTTTGGTCATTAGACCCCTTTGATTTATTTTGATATTTTGCATTGGTGATTGTTGATTTGGCTTTTGATAGGTGAGATTTTGTGATGGTTTCGTGTCCGTGTCGGACACGTAACAGTTTTTATTTGCAAGTGTTGTTGTGTCTTAAGAGATTTTTATTTTGCTGAATTTTTTTTTCTTTGGAAGTATTCGAGAGGGATTGTTTTCTGCGTGTGTTTTTCTGTGATTGCTTTGTTTTAATTTTGAGGACGAAGTTTTTTTAAGGTGGATAGATTTGTCACCCCCAAATTTCAGGAACAGGGGTATTTTTGTCATTTTGTATTTTTGAATATTTTGAAATTTATTTTATTATTTATGATATTGTTTTGGGGTTATTTGAGTCGGGTTCGAATTTCAGCTCATTCCGACTTGTATCGGGGACCCGGGGTAGCTTAGACTCTGATCGGGACCCAACTGGAACCGACCAACTTGTCATGACCAAATCTAGATATTTATATTTGACTAATCTCATTTGATTTTAGTGGGATTAGGGATTAGAATTAGATTTAGAACTTGAAATTTGGAGTTTTCAAGTTACCATTTTGACCCCAACTCAAAACTACTCATTTCTTTGACTTAGAGGACATTTTGGTAAATTGCCAAATGCCTCCAACCCTCTAAAATGTGGCCGGCCAGCAGCAACACTCCCTCTCTTCTTCCCATTTCAAGAAAAACTCTCTCTCTCTTCTCCTTTCTCTCATTCTACAAAGACCCCTTTCTTTTTCCTTTGGATTTTAAGCTCCAAAGTAAGTCATATCTCTTCTAATTCTCTTCCATACTCTAGATCTCTCTCTAATCTTGGTGATAACCCTTGTTTATCTCTTATTTGTGATTTTTATCTAGGTAGAACCTAGCATGGAGGGGTTAGAAGCTTAGATTTGGCTCTTGACCCAAAAAGAACCATTTTTGGGGCTTTTCCTTGGGATTCCAACTCCCAAGAGGTAAACCCTAACTCTAACTCTTGTAATTACTCCTAATTAATATTATTTGCATATTAGAGGATACCCGAGACGTAGGACAACGTATTAGAAGAGGTTTGGAACCCATTGGACTCAATTCGGGACTTTCGGGCTAAGTTTAGCGCCAATTTTGGGAAAAACCCTAAATTGACATGGTTGGGTGTTACCCCTAGCCTAATTAGACCTAATTAGGTTAGTTTGGGTGAGATGAGGCTAGGTACGTGTCCATATTTGGATACGTGGGATCGTTTTGCGAGAAATCATAAATTTTGGGGTTTTCGGGTTCCAACACACGGGTGACTTTTTGCACCGACACTAGAATTGATAAGTTAGTACTTAGAATAGGTTCTAATCATTATTTAGAACTCGTGGGTAGAGTTTGGGTCGAATCCGGATAGGTTTGGTGTCCGTATCACGCGGTATCGCGAATCGGACACCCCGGAGTCGCCAGAATGGCCATTTGGCCATTCGGGCCTCGTTTCTCGTTTCCGCTCGCGCGCGCGAGTTAGATTTCTTATGTGGAGCACATGTCTAGGCCCTAGAGGGTAGAATTACAAGATTTGGGTATTCGGATAAGGTTTTGGGTCGTTTAGGAATATATGTGTGTGTGTGTGTCTTTATATATTAATATGTGTGTGTGAGCCTCTTTATATATATAATTGTGTTTGTGTGTCTATATCTATGTATCTAGATATATTTTCATGTGTGTGTATATATATATATATATATATATATATAATATATATTATTATTATTATTATTTTTTTTTTTTTTGTATGTGTGTGTGTGTGTGGGTGTGTGTATATATGTATATATTGGTGTGTGTGTGAGTCTAATTTATATATTGTATGTGTGTGTGTGTGGGGAGTAGAGTTTTGGTATTGAGAGAGTGAGTTTGAGATTGAGAGAATGAGAGAGTGATATAGAGTGGTAGGGAGAATGATAGATAGATGGTTAGATGGGAGGGGAAGCATGGAGAGATGTAGAGAGAGTTAGAGTGTGAGAGAGTGAGCAAGTGGTGGGGGAAGCTGCTGTCACAGGGGACAGCAGCTAGCATGTATCAGTCCCCACAAGGGGGGAGGGGGACTGAATTCAGCAGGGCATTCAGCGCTAGTAGCAGCAGCTACTTGCTGCATTGCAGCAGTGAGGAGGAGGAGAAACAACCCCTATATCACCATATGTTCAGCCTATATTTAGCCCCCCACAAACCAGTCCATTAGCAACTATTAACACCCCATTTTCAGTCCTATATACAGTCCAAATCAGCCTATAATCAGCCTACATTCAGCCATGTATTAGCCCCATGTTTGCACATATATTCAGCCATATGTTAGCGCAAAACAGCCCCTATATCACCATACAATCAGCCCCAAAGTTCATCTACCCATTCACTCATTAAACCATTCATTCTTCCATCTATTTTCCCTTCCATTCAGCCCCAACTTGACCCCCAATGGACAGCCCCAATTCAGTCCAAATCAGTCCACTTAAATAGCCTATAAGCAACTCCAAATCAGTCCACTTATTGACACATTTGACAGCCCTATGTTAGCCCATAGGACAGCCCTATAGGACCCCCAAAATCAGTCCATTAGACAGTCCCAATATCAGCCCACATTAGCCTTTAGTATCATCTATTCCATTTCATACATTCATGCATTCCATTTCATTCATTTGTCTTCCATTCATTCACTCTTTCATCCATTCATTTTTCATTCAATACATATACCATTTGAACCCCATGTTGCCCCACAAATTGATCCCCTAGATGACCTATATAAATCCTTAGTTAGTGCCTAGTTGAGTGGTGTCTAGTATGGGTGAGTATCTAGTTAGAGGGGTTAGTGAGTGTTGGTGTTAGCTTGATGTTTGTGTTAGTGTTAGTAGTGAGTTGGTTAAGTTAGTGTCCTAACTAAGTTAGTATCCTAGTAGACTAGTTAGAGGACTAACCTAGACACTAGGAGAGTGTGGGAGAGTGAACTAGGAAGGTTGGATAGAAGATAGAGTGTGGTATCTCAAGATACCATAGCGTATCATGACGATACCCTAAGGTAATGTTGGGATGACCAACATGGACCATAAGATGGACTAGATGTCCTAGAACCCTAGATTTCTTGGTTGGTAAACCCTAGATAGGATAGTATCTAGCTACCCTAAGAAGCCTAGGCTAGTATCCTGAGATCTAGAGGGGTTTCCTTTGTAATGGGCAAGGTATTGGTATTTACCTTGTAAAGGTAAATGTTAGGATTTTGGGTAATATAAGGTATTGGGTTTCTGATTGCTGGATGGGCTTAGACATAGGTTGTCTTGGTAGGTAATGACTAGATGAGGGTAGTTTAGACTAGTCTTGACCCCCGTTGACCAAGAGTTGACTTTTTGACCGAAAGTCAACTTCAAGTCAACACTTGACTTAGAATTGACCGAAACCAAACCAGAGTTGACCAGTTGACTGAAAATCAACTGTTAGTCAACATTTAACTTATTTGACCTAGGGTTGACCCAGGGTTGACTCAGTGTTGACCAAAGTTGACCAAAGTTGACTTTTTAACCAAAAGTCAACTGTAAGTCAACCTTTGACCCAGATTGACCTAGTTTGACTTAGATTGACTTCCTGTGACCTTGTTTGACCTTGGTTGTCCTAGTGTGACCCAGTTTGGCTCAGTATGACCTAGTATGACCTAGTTTAGCTTGGTGTGACTTAGTTTGACCTAGTTTTGACTTAGACTTGTACATCATGACTCGATTAGCTTTTCTTTCATTATTAACCCATGTTTTGACTTGTAGTATCTCATCTTTAGGTCTGTGAATACTCTGAGCATCTGTTCACCTTATCAGCTCAGGACCACAGGCGAGTCCATTCTCTGATAATATTTCTGTTTTATGATATCGTCTTTATTTCTAGTATTTAGTGTAGATATCCTTGTTCTCTTGACACATGGTGCACACGGATTGGTATTGTCTGGATCCCGTCATAAGATGTTATTCCTCTTATATATGGTATACACTGGGCAAGTCTTTATTGTTTATTGTTCATTGTATAGATACGATTCCTGCGTAGGCTTGCGACCTCCTCAGAGAATACGTGTCATGACGTGTCATGACTGGATCCACTATATTAGTCAGGGATGGGGGTGTTAGCGTAGATATGTGATCAATACCCCATAGTATTATATTGTATCATCATTGTATTACTATAGTATCCTCATTGTATAGTGTTAATCATACACTGACGTATGATTAGCCAGGCCAAACATTGTATCAAGTTCTAAGCCGATCACATATTGAAACTAGTGCTAAACTCACATAGATAGCAGTTCCAGATTTTGTACATGTTATACATTATTTTCTTGCCTTATCTCATTATAGTTTTGATATACTCTGCCAGGATGCATGTATGCTCTACTTTACCTAGTATATTCTCTCTATCTACTGCTACATTTTCAATATCGTATAACTAGAACTATTGTTTGAGATTTTGTACTCGTTCATGTCCTGACTGGACCTGTTGAAAATATTACAGATGATGATGGTGACTGCCCTACCTTCTATGGGGCACATGAGGGTGACACTCAGGAGCCCGAGAAGCATCTAGTTCAGTAGAGGGTGCTTACTCTAGTCTAGTATTTTTAGTTTTCAGTTTGTATCGAATTTTTCCGATTGTTAGTTGAGACTTAGTTATATTTCAGGACTTGCATTTATTTGTGTTAAACATCTACTTTGTGTGGTGTGATAACTCTATTTATATTCAGTTTCTTCCTTTTATCTGATTTCATATCGTACTCTATCTTCCCTAGACTTGTGATTGAGATATAGAGTTGAGATGTTATATTATACCTCCGTACGGAGATGACAGGTTTATATATCTTGTTGTTAGATGTTAGATGTTATAGAGGACCTATACAGCGTTCTACCGCCGACACTGCGGCGTAGGCTGGACGTACCCACGTTCTCGTGCCCCTAAATAGGGTGCGGGTCGTGACATCGACCACGCGGGAGGATATCCCCCAGGCGAGGGATCTGGACGACCAGACTGAGGCCAATCCTGACTGGGCTCTTATCCTTAGCAGGATTCAAGCGCATCTCGCTTCTTCCTCCGTGGTGGATGCAGACATTGAGCAGGCGGATGAGACACTTCCCTCGAGTGTTGATCCAGACGAGTTTCAGGGGGACCCCTCATCTGTTAATTAAATGTCGGTCCTAGCATGGAATATTAGGGGGTGTTCCATTGGACGTTGGAGAGAGATTGGAGGAGTTCTGAGGAGAGAGGCATGTGACATAGCTATTTTGCTGGAGACGAAGATCAGAGGGGCCGCGATGCTCTCGCGTAGGACTCCGGCAAACTGGGACCACATTCATAACTTAGATCTTTGCGATATGGCAAGGATCTGGGTTAGGTGGAACCGAGATAGCTAAGAGGGGGTGCAGATCCAAAAATCGGAACAACTCATTGGCATTTCTTTTGAGAACAAAGGTGGGTTCCGCTTCATCCTGGGTGCTGTATACGGGTACAATAATCGAAGACTCCGGGAGTCCTTGTGGGCAGACATAGTGTACCTGGGTCATATGGCGGACAGCATGCATCTTCCTCTGCTTATCATGGGGGACTTCAATGCTATGCTGCTTCGTCAAGAGAAGGTGGGGGGTCGTCCTGTTCCGGATTCGATCTTATATGACTTCCAGAGATGTCTGCTTATGTCTGGGATGAGGGGGCTGGAGAGAGCTGGCCATATCTGGACTTGGCACAACAAGGCTATACAGAATCGGATTGCATGTCAGTTGGATCGGGCCTTGGACAATAGTGAATGGTTCCGGTGCTTTCCTAATTCGGTGGCGGAAGGTCTTGCGGTTGGTACTAGCGACCACTCTCCTATCCGAGTGAGCCTCTGTGAGAGACCTACTATGCGGTCGAGGCCATTTTAGTATAATAATAGCTGGTACCTGTCGGCTGGATATGAGGAGGTGGTTACGGGAAGATGCAGCACTTCCGGGAAGGCACGGCTCAGTTCCGCATGGTTCATAAACTCAAGCAGATCAAGCGAGCGCTCAGGGGTTGGGTGAAGATGAGACTGCAGTCTTCTCTGGCAGAAAAGGAAGTCGAGCTTCGGGACACTCAGGTGGCTCTACAAGCTGACATTCTGAATGGGGAGTTGGCGGCTAGGGAGAAGACCCTGATTGAGGAGGTCAGTATTATGAGATTGTAGGAGAAGATTAGTGCGGCACAGAGGGCAAAATGTACCTGGCTCAAAGATGGATACCGTTGTACCAAATTCTTCTATGATGTGATCCGCACCCATTAGCACCGAAACAGCATCCCCAGGCTTCTAAATGGTGAGGGATGTCTGGTAGGGGACCCGATGGAGATTCAGGAGAAGGCCGTCAGATTTTATTCTGACTTATACCAGCAGACGGATTACACTAGTACGTTTCCAGCCCTTGTCACGAAGAGGCTGGTGATGCACCATGGAAATAGCCTGCTATTGGCCCCTGTGAGATTGGAGGAGGTAGAAGACATTGTGATGAAGGCTAATCCTAACAAAGCACCTGGGCCTGATGGCTTCTTTTCTGGGTTCTTTAAGCGACACTGGGGTGTGCTTAAGTTCCCTATTTTGGAGGCGGTTCAGGAGTTCTTCGCGGAGGGCAGGCTTCTGAAGGAGATGAACCACACTTTCTTGACGCTGGTTCCTAAGAAGGAGGGCGCGATCTCGCTCGCAGACTTTAGACCCATTGCTTGCTGTAACTTTCTTTATAAGATTATTACTCATCTTATGTGCAGGCGTATGGAGGGGATTATACAGGGTTTGGTGTCCCAGAATCAGACAGCTTTCATCAAGGGCCGATCGATAGCGGAGCACAGCCTAGTTGCACATGAGATGGTAAGAGAGTTCAGCAAACCTGGGGGGATGAAGGCTTGTGTGAAGCTTGATCTACGAAAAGCCTATGATACGATCAACCGGGACTTCCTGTGTCACTTGATGCTCGCCATGGGGTTCGACGAGAGGTAGGTTACGAGGGTGAGAGAATGCATTTGCTCTCCTACTTTCTCTATCCTCATCCAGGGCACGCCACATGGCTACTTCAGGAGCAACAGGGGGTTGAGGCAGGGTGACCCCCTCTCACCGTACTTGTTTACCTTGGTGATGGAGTATTTCACATGCATAATTGACACGGCGGTGCATAGCAAGAGGATCGTCCCCTTCTTTCGGTTGGTGAAACCGGTGGTCTCACATCTGATCTATGCTGACGACTTATTGGTGCTCCTCCAGCCTTCCAAGCGGGGAATGAGAGCGCTATCAGACATTATGGAGGAGTTCGGGAGGATATCTGGGCTTCAGTTAAATAGGAAGAAAAGCAGAGTCTACTTCAGTTCCCGATGCACGCTTAAGGAGGAGAGAGCCTTCGCTCTGGGAGTGAAAAATGTGAGCTCCCAGTAAAATACTTGGAGGTCCCGCTGACGGTCAACTACGCCAGAGAGCAGGATTGTCACAGCTTGGTGGATTTTGCTCAAAGGAGAGTGGAAGGCTGGCAGGCTGCGGGTCTATCATTTGGCGGGCGGATTGAGTTGGTAAGATCGGTTATTGCTGGCATCACGATGTTCTGGCTCCAGTCTATCCAGATCCCGACGGCTACTATTCTGAAAGTGGAGTCCATCTGTGCTGACTTCATCTGGAGGGGAGGGATGCATGAGATCTCTTGGGACCAGCTATGTCGTCCTCGGGAGGAAGGTGGAGTGGGGCTGAGGCCTCTACATGAGGTCAGGAAGGCAGCTTGTGTGAAGATGGCCTGGAGATTCATCAAGGGGGGTCGCTTTGGGCGGAATGGATGGCGAACAGATACCTACGACGGACAAACTTCTGGGACTGCATGATAGACAATAATTTTTCGATCACGTTTAAGGCTATTCTGAGGTGTAGGCCGGTGCTTAAGACCGCTATCTGCAGGAACATAAAAGATGGGACGACCACTGATCTATGGCTTGATCCTTGGTTGGGTTCCAGATCCTTGCTGGAGATATTGGGAGGACAGCTGGACAGAGAGGCGGACAAGGGGCTCACATGCAGTCGGATCATCAGAGATGGGATATGGAGGCCAGAAGGATATCCTTATATAGCTCGGCTAGCCAAAGAGATACGCCTTATTACTATTGACGATTGCCAGCATGAGGACTCCTGGAGCTGGGTCGGCCCAGGTTCGGGGGAGGGTCAGGCCTATTCTGCTTTCGCAGCTGCTATGACATGGTTCAGACTCACCACAACCGCGCTGAGGAGGTGGACTTTATTTGGGGTAAGGGAATTGCCCGAAAAATATAACTATGTACATACCGTCTTCTGCGGGGCAGATTGATGACGAGAGACAGACTCCTCAGATTTGGGATACAGATCCCAGATGCCAAGTGTGTGCTATGTAACGGGAAGGACGAATATATGGGGCATCTCTTCATTGAATGCCCGACGATCTGGCACATATGGACTGAGCAGTGCGAGCAGTTGGGAGGAAGAGTTGGTGTGGATAGAGACATCAGGAGCATTCTTAGCTGGATCCGAGATCACAGAGACAGGGATCCGGGGTGGGCCAGAAGAGCCAGAGTTCGTCTCGCCGCTTCCATTTGGCACATCTGGAAGGAGCGGAACAGACGTATTTTCGAAAGCCTGACTACCCCTCATATTGGAATTATACATAACATAGAATTCGATGTATCAGTAATGGCCCCATAACATTAAAATTTGGGGCATGAGAAGTTGTGATATTAGTGTATTGTAATACCTTTACCGCTATGTGCGAGGAATAAAATTCACCCTTATTCCAAATATATATATATATATATATATATATATATATATATATATATATATATATATATATATTATTAGAAAGAGAGAGAAAGAGATATTTATTAAAGAGGGAGAGAGATAATGAAATATTTACACAAGTAGAGAGAGAAATTTGTGTGGGATATTTGGGTAGTCATGAGAGGGGCCTACATAGAATTGGGTTGGGTGTTGAGTCAAATTTGGTCAAGTTTGGGCTTGGTTTGGCCATAATTACAAATTTAAGTCATTTATAATCATTGTTGAAATAGGAGCATACGGGAGATCAATTGGGTGGCACGCAAGTGACACGTACATAGTAGGCTCAAAATAGTTCAGAACCATATATTGGATCGATTAGATTGGACCGATATCGAACCCCGAAATTAAATTGGAAATTAGATCAGGTTTTACGGTAGACGATCAATTGGCCTAAATTGACTCGAAAGTTGCGCGATGCAAAAAAAGCACAAGAGAACAAGTTTGAGTGGGATATGATATATCAAAATGGAGATAATCTTGTCAACTACAAACTCATGAATGAAGATTCCAGAGATTGACATCTCTGACACTCCAGAAATCAAAGTCATGGAAAAGAGCATTTAATGATAAAAAATAATTAAATAAAAAAATGATTTATCGAAAATAATTTATTTAAAAATTTTGAAAAAATTCCTAAAATTCAGGGGGCTCACACCCATGTCGCTCCCCCGACAGCCCCCCTCTCCATCGTGCGCCCCCGCCGGCAGCCCCCCTCCCGTCGTGTGCCCCCAGCCAATAGCCCCCTTCCCGCTGCACGCCACCGCAGGCAACCACTTCTATGCGCCCCCTAACATACAGTCCCCCTCTGTGCCCACGCCGCCAGCTTGCATCCCCTATCTGCGCCAGCGCCGCCCTAATAAACAGCCTCCCCTCGGTGCCATCGTGCCCCCAGCCGGTCCCACCTCCGTGCCCGCGTGTCCCCAGCCGGCAGCCCCCCTCCGTGGACGCGCCCCCCAGTCGGCAGCGCAGTGCCCCTAACCTGCAACCCCCCTCTCCGTTGCTTGCCCCCAGCCGGCAGCCCCGTGCCCCCAGCTGACAGCCCATCCACCGACGACCTGCTTATACTGCCAGTACTGCTGCTGCTACTCCCGTCGCTCTTCCCTCTAACGTCGGAGAAAGGGGGGTGGCTGCCGGGAAAAAAAAAGGGGGGAGGAGAGAGAAAGGGGGGGAGGCGTGGAGAAAAAGATTAGGGTATTTTTGTCAAAAAAATTGGTCAAACGAGTTAGCCGTCAGTAGAAGACGGTTTTCGTCAAAAGTTAGAGGTGTCTTACATTACGGTTATTGGGTGGGGGTGCATCGTGAATTTGGGTAAAGAAAAGGTGGGGTACAACTCAATTTTTTTGTTTATTTGTTAATTTGGTACATAAGCTTTACATTTTGGTTTAAAGAATGTCTGAGCTAGATTTCTTTGGTATTTTTGATGGAAATCGATAAAAACTGACATGTAATTGTTACATGCCTTATTTTTAGGGTTATTTTTTGTCATGATCAGCCGATACGTTGGCTATAATTGATTGTAGATCCGTCGTTTCGTACTCGACAAAAGCTATTTGTTTATGTAGAATTTCTTCGAACACCAATATTCTTAGTAAAAAAAAAGACTAAATAACTATGAAAAATAAGACACGTGACCATCACATGTCCATTTTTATGGACTTTTATCCAAAAGTACCAATGTAATCTAATTCAGATACTCTTTAAACCAAAATTCAAAAGTTAGGTACCAAACAAACTAAAAAAAGTTTGATCGCCAAAATGGCAATTACTACACTCTTTTTAAAATGAGTAATAGTTTTATGATGATTATATCGAAGAATTTGTTAGATTGTATCTCGGCATTGAGCTGATCACTTAAGATTAACAAGAAGGTTAACAACGGAGTTGGTTATAAAGTTTAGTCGATAGTAAATGGAAGGAGGAGGTATATATAGCTGGTATAATAAGACTTGATTGGGATTGATTGATGCTTTTGAAAAAGTAACATCTAAAACAGTTTTTGACAACAATGTTTTATCTAATTTCAAATAAAAATGAGATTTTTTTACGGTTTGTGACCGTGGACGTGACCGTAAACCGAAGTGACAACCAACTGTTGTCGTTCCTACTATCATCGGGTCTCACTCCCTTAAAACCAGAACCAGAGACCAATGGAAGGCCGCTACATGACGTGCGGTCACAAGCCACTAACAAAATAGCAGTGTCCAATTTCAAAAGGTGTCTTAAAATTAAATGACTTTCTAAAAATTTTGGAAAACATTTTTTACAGAACAATTTTTTGAACTGTATTTTATTTTCTAAAATAACAAAGCGGTCCCAAGCAATTCTAAACCCAACCTTAAGAGCATCATTAGTAGTTGGGACTCTAGAATACAATTTGGGGGTCAAAAATTCAAAAAAAAAGGTAAATGTAGAGTGAGTTGGATTTGTGTGAGAATAGTAGGAAATGATAAAGTAAGCTCCAGTCCCAAAGATTGTGTGGTGAAAAATTAATGTAGAAAAATAATAATAAAAATCTATAATCTAAAAAGTTGGAATCCAAATTGAGACTTACTATTCTACAAAACGAGTTTCTACAATCTAGAATGTAGAAATTGGGAGGCTCAACCCTTAGCACCTATGGTGGAATGAGACCGAAATTGTAGAAATTGAAATTATGAACGAGACTTACTATTCTACAAAATAAGCTTCACAATTCTAAATCTAGAATCCAGAAACTAGAATCGGCCTTACTAATGATGCTCTAACCGGACAACTGAAAAACCTCGGTGCTGTCTAACATAAATGGGCCGGGTTCAAATTGGGCACTGATTGTCCACCTGATATAGCCCAACATCGGCTCCGCGCAAAATAATATGAACCAGTCCGGTCCAACCTGTTCGGGTCGGGCCGCGGTTCCAGCTCACGCTACCGTTGACGAAGCTTTTGCTTTGCTGCTGGTCCACGTTTCTCCCATTAATCAAGTGTGTGTATATATATATGATAATAATATTATACGAATTGAATACGAATAATAAGGAGAAGCAGCGGAAATTCTATCGAATTATTCAAAGAACCCTTCCATAAATATTTTAGGGCTCAAGTTCTCTTCCATAGATCACGAAATCCGTCCTCGATGCCCTTAATTTTTGAGGTAATTTCCCCCAATTTATCAATTTTCATTATGTTTATCGGCAAATTTGTTCAATTTGGGGAATTAATTGGAATCAGGAGCTATTGCTGTTGGTTCCTTGATCAATTTATTGTTTATTATTAAGATCCGATCTAAAATTATCATGGACTTAGGGTTTCGTTAATCGATCATGAAAAATGACGATTTTTGAAAATTTTGGTACTTATCATCTGTAACTGTTGCCGATGCAAAAAGGTTGACGAATTTACGAGAAAGATTGATTTTTGATGCTTGTTGAATGTTTTTTGGTTAATTATTGACTTGTATTACGATTCTTTTCTTTTTTAGGGTTTTAGTTTGATGAGAAATTTTGAGTAGTTTTAGGTTGTTCTTCATGAGCTCCACTGTTTCAACATCACCAAGAACTGCTTCGTTTGAGCCGCCGCATTCGCACCTGTCGTCTGTTGTTGCTGTGGGTGGAATGGAATCGAAGGATGGCGATGAACCTGAACTGCTCTCGGTGTCGTGGAATCAGGACTACGGGTGTTTTGCCGTCGGCACGAGCAGCGGCTTCCGGATCTTCACTTGTGATCCCCTCAAGGAAACCTTTAAAAGGGATCTAAGAAGTGGGGGCTTCGGAATAGTCGAGATGCTCTTCCGGAGCAACATCTTGGCCCTCGTTGGCGGAGGTTCCAACGCGCAGTACCCGCCGAACAAGGTTATGATATGGGACGATCACCAGGGTCGTTGCATTGGCGAATTCACGTTCAGGTCCAACGTGCGGGGTGCAAAACTGAGGCAGGATCGCCTGGCGGTGGTTCTTGAACACAGGATATATGTGTACAACCTTTTAGATCTTAAGCTTCTTCATCAGATCGAGACTTTATATAATCCTAGGGGACTCTGCTGCCTATCGCATCATTCGAACACCTCTGTTTTGGCTTGCCCTGGTCTTCGCACAGGGCAGGTGCGTGTCGAACACTTTGGTCTGAAGGTGACGAAGATGATCAGTGCGCATGATAATGATATTGCTTGCTTCACCTTGACCTTGGACGGGCTCATTCTTGCAACTGCTAGTGTGAAGGGAACATTGATTAGGATATTTAACACAATGGACGGGACACGTCTACAAGAGGTACGCTCTACCAGACATCCTATTTCTAGCCTTATTTGCAATGCATGTGTGGAGTAGTATAAATGATAGCTTACTTTCTTACTGAGTTGGTGGGTGAGGAGTTCTTGAATTGTCGGGCACATTTGTTTCTTTTGAAGTAAACCATGTGAGATAGTAATTTATAGAATTGAGGGAAATTTAATTGCTTCCCATGTATGAAAAGAAGTACGTGTAGAAGTTATTGAAATGTGAAATTATGATGTGTTTCCTACATTGTACTTCCTACCAATTAACAAATGTTGAAGCTCTTTACTGGCAGTCCCATCGTTGCTACTGGACGAGTGGTTCCCGCCATAATTCTGTAGTTGAAACTGAAGATCGAAAAGGAAAACTAATGTGCAGGAGAGAAATCTAGGATTTATTATTGAAATGTAATGAAGAAGAAGCAGTACATTGCAAGGAATGAAAAATGCTAGAAAAGAAATTCATTCATCAACTACCTGCCTCTGCCATTTTCTCAGCTCTTTTCATACCTCTCCCAGATCTACTTTTTCTATTTTTTTTACCATTTTACCCCTTCTAACTAAATGTTTGCTTGAGCCTCAAGCCACTGCCAATCCTCCTTTGCATGAGCCAGGCTGGAGCCTAATTGTCTGGTTCGAGCTGGAAATGTAGTGAAGACTGATACTGGACTGATACTATAGTGACACTATGAAGAGGAGCACAGGCTATCAGTGTAACTTCTAAGAAATGTGTACACTTCTTTAGGTTCACATCAATCTCCACCCCTTATATTGACCTTGTCTCAAGGTCAAAGTAGGGAAAGTCCTTCAAGAATTTCTCATAGGGTACCCAAGTTGCATCCTCCCTAGTTCCTTCCTTCCACTAAATGAGCAAGTCAAGAGCTGCCTTTCCCCTTCTCTGTACTAACCTCCTTTCTAACACCCAGTCTGGTTCGAGAATTACCTCCTCTGTATATTGTGTATTAGCCTCTTGAATGATCACTCTAGCTCCCACATGCTTCTTCAACTGGGAGACATGGAAGGTTGGGTGAATTTGAGCCTCTGCAGGTAATTCCATCTTGTAAGCCACAACTCCAATCCTAGCTATTACTCTGTAGGGCCCATAGTATTTAGGTAACAGTTTCTGAGTCTTCCTCCTAGCAACTGTAATATGCCTGTAGGGTTGAAGTTTTAAGTAGACCCAATCTCCAATTTCAAATTCTCTCTCAGTCCTATGCTTGTCAGTGTGTTTCTTCATCCTGTCTTGTGCCATCAACAAGTTGTCTCTAAGTAGTTGCAGGCCATTGTCCCTTGAGGAGAGTGTCTCTGCCACTTCCTTATCCTGTACAGTACCTGGAATGTAGGTGAGCAGGGTTGGAGGAGCTCTGCCATAAACAGTCTCAAAGGGAGTAATCTTTGTAGAGGTATGCCAATTGGTGTTGAACCAATATTCAGCCTAAACCAAGAATTTAGTCCACTGTTTTGGTTTGTGTCCACAAAAACACCTCAAGTAAGCCTCTATGCTTCTATTTATAACCTCTGTCTGCCCATCAGTTTAGGGATGGTACGCAGTGCTATACTTCAACTCAGTCCCTTGCATTTTGAATACTTCCCTCCAGAATTCACTAGTGAATACAGGGTCTTTGTCTGTTACTATACTCTTGGGAACGCCATGGAGGTTTAATCACTCCCTCCACAAAAACTTGAGCCACAAAGGATGCTGTATAGGGGTATGCCAAGGGAAACAAGTGGATATATTTTGTTAACCTATCAACCACCACCAAGATGGTGGACTTTTGTTGGCTAATAGGTAAGCCTTCAATGAAATCCATTGAGAGTTCCTCCCAAATATGTTTGGGTATGGGTAGGGGTTGTAGAAGTCCAGCATGTGTAGTATTCTCACTTTTATTTTGTTGGCAAACTTCACAATTTCTGATGTATGTCTGCACGTCCCTCTTCATCCCTTTCTAGTGGAAAGCCTTCCTGAGCCTGTGTAGAGTCTTGCTGACTCCAGAATGTCCCCCATTCAGTGTATTGTGGTGTTCATTAAGTATAGTACTCACAAAGGTTGATTTTGGATCTAAATAATAATCTTCCTTTATAACACAACAGTCCATTTCTAAGACTGTATCTTCCACTGTCTAATTGTCTTGCCTCCCACTCAGCTAGCTTGGACTGATAGTAAGTAGACTTGGCCATCTCTTCCTGAAACTGGTGTAGCCACGCTGCCATAACTACTGTGAGGGCCATAGAGTTCACCTCATCTCTTCTTGATGGCTGTTAGCTGCCCTGTTCTCCTTGCCTTCTTGTATTACACCTTGAAGTGGTAGCCATGTAACTTCATTACCCACTTGTACTGAGCATCTGAATATATCTTCTGCTCTAACATATATTTGAGAGACTTGTGGTCAGTCCTTATCAAGAACTCTCTCCCCCACAAATACTGGCTCCATTTTTTTAACTGCTAGGAGTATGGCCAACATCTCTTTTTCATAGGTAGATAGGACTTTTTTCCTTCCCTTAAGTGCCTGGCTTAGGAAGGCTAGGGGCCTACCTTCTTGCATCAGAACTGGCCCAATTCCAACCCCTGATGCATCACATTCTAGCACAAACTCTTTGTGAAAGTCAGGCATCCTAAGGACAGGGGGTTGTGTGAGAGCTTCTTTGAGATTGTGGAAGGCTTCCTGCGCTTTTTCAGTCCACTGGTAGGAATTCTTTTTCAACAGATCAGTCAAAGGAGCAGCTATGGTTTCATATCCATTTATGAATCTTCTATAGTACCTGTCAGTCCCAAAAATCCCCTTAACTCTCTGATAGTTTTAGGTGTTGGCCATTGACTGACTGCCTTGATCTTCTCAGTATCCACCTCCACCCCTGTGCTTGAGATCACGTCCCAAATAGCCAACCTGCTGCTGGAAAAAAGTGGCACTTGCTTCTTTTGAGTTTGAGTTGGTGTTCTTCTAACCTTTGCAGGACCCTTTCCAGATGCATTAGATGCTCCTCCTTCCCACATCTGTACACTAGTATGTCATCAAAGAACACTAAGACAAACTTCCTGAGAAAGTCTTTGAAGATAGCATTCATCATGGCTTGGAAGGTAGAGGGTGCATTGGTGAGACCAAAAGGCATTACCAGGAATTCATAGTGGCCCTCATGAGTCCTGAATGCAGTTTTATAAACATCCTCCTCAGCCATTCTGACTTGATGGTAGCCTGCCCTCAAATCCAATTTTGAGAAATACTTAGCTCCTCCCAACTCATCAAATAGTTCATCAATGAAGGGTATGGGGAACTTGTCCTTGATGGTGTTGTGGTTTAGAGTTCTATAATATATGCACATCCTCCAACTGCCTCTCTATTTCATTTTTATGGATATATGGGTGCCTAAAAGGCCTACTGCATACTGGAAGTGCCCCTGGATTCAAACTTCAAAGCTAGTTTTGTCTGTCACTGGTAGATTCATCCTCTCACTAAATTTACTGTCAATGAAACTGTGGGTTGATCCAGAGTCAATTAGGATCACCACTGGTTTGTTGTGCAGAATTCCTCTTAACTTCATGGTAGAAGGGTTTGTGGCCCCAAATAATGCTTGCAATGATATACCAAAAGCCCCTGATGGTGGCTCTGTAATACTGCTATCAGGTTCTCCTACCTCCTCCTCACTTTCCCCTTCTTGAAATTCTGCCTCCTCTGCAGTGGAAGTCAGCAAGTAGATCTTCTTCTCCTTGCACCTGTGCCCCTTGAACCATTTCTCATTGCAAAGGAAACAAAGGCCCAAAATTTTCCTCACAATTTCAGTTGGTGATATGGAAGCTGGTATTTCTGTGGTTAAACTAGTCCGTACCTGCATGGGTGAAGGAGTGTATTGTTTATTACTAACACCACTACTGCTGGAGTTAGGAGGAGTGTACCCAGTTGTTGATTTGTTTTGGGGTGGATATGGTTTGGATAACTTCTTCACAGCTTGTGCCTTGGCTTCATACAGTCTTGTTAGTTGCATGGCAGATGATAAGGTGTCTGGCTCTGCAATCTGGACTTCATTCCTGACCTCCTCCCTGTGTCCCCCTGTGTATTGACTCACTAGACATGCCTCATTGATTCCATGAACCTTCTTAGTCAATTTCTGGAACTGGACATCGTATTATTGGACAGAGCCTTCATGTTTTAGTAGCTTAAGATCAATGATGGTTTGTAAATTGTGATGGCCCAAATTCTGTTCTGATGGCTTGGCAGAATTCTGTCCAATTGGGAGCTCCCCCCTTAACCTTCATCAGCCAATCAAACCAGTAGGCAGTACTGAGCAAACTCTGACCCTACCTCCTTCAGGAATGCTGTAGAAGTTGAAGTAATGGTTGGCTCTCAACAACCATTCCTCTACATCCTCCTCTCCACCATAGTCAGGAATTTTGAGTCTCAGGTTGGGTAGCCCCCAACCTGGATTCTGCAGGGACTGCACCGACCCTCCATACTGAGGATTCATGGAAATGGGGGTAGCCATATCGGTTGGATATTGCCCTCCAGCCATAGTGACAGGATTTCGTAGGAGAGTTCTACTGTAACCTGGGCTTCCAGGAGTGAATAACCCCATGTTAGGAGTAGCTGGGAGAGGTGTGTGTGTACCTTGGAGCTTCCCATACTGATAAGGAAAATTGGGGATTCCCTGGGAGTTACTTGCATAGGTTTGCTGGAGAGGTGTGGTGGTGGTGGAAATTGGTAGTGTTGGGCTTATCCATGGTGGATTTGCCATATAATTGGGAATATTCAGGGGTAAGGGTGTTAGGGTTTTGTCCTCTCTTCTGGATCTAGCAACTTCATCCATCAGTCTGTTGAATTTATCACTGAGTAAGTGACTTTTACCTTCGAGGGATTGAATCACTGGATCTGCAGCTAGATCAAGTCGAGCACCGGGCGACTCCCTTCGAAATTCCTGGGTGCTTGAGCTCTGCTCCTCGATCCCTTCGAGGACGGGCTCCAATGGCTCTGATACCAAATTGTTGAAGCTCTTCACCGGCAGGCCCATGGTTGCTACTGGACAAGTGGTTCCCGCCATAATACTGTATTTGAAACTGAAGAATCGAAAAGGAAAACTAATGTGCAGGAGACAAATATAGGGTTTATTATTGTAATGTAATGAAGAAGAAGCAGTACATTGCAAGGAATGAAAAATGCTAGAAAAGAAATTCATTCATCAACTATCTACCTCTGCCATTTTCTCAGCTCTTTACATACCTCTCCCTGATCTACTTTTCCTATCTTTTACCATTTTACCCCTTCTAACTAACTGTTTGCTTGAGCCTCAAGCCACTGCCAATCCTCCTTTGCATGAGCCAGGCTGGAGCCTAATTGGCTGGTTCGAGCTGGAAATATAGTGAAGACTGATACTGGACTGATACTATAGTGACACTACGAAGAGGAGCGCAGACTATCAGTATAACTTCTAAGAAATGTGTAGACAATTATTTAGATTCACATCAACAAATTAGTCGTGGAGTAGGAAAGGACAAGTTGGAAGATCTAAAAAAAGTATACTATCCAAAATCAGCGATTACTCATTTACTCTATATCTCTCCCTTTTCTCACACTTATTAATTCAAGCACTTCTTGAACTTTATAAAAATGATAAAAAAAGCCTAGTAATTGTTTTCTGTATAGTTTCATGGAAATTACTTATTCATTTGTTTACTTAAGCTATTTCTTGAACTTTGTAAAAATGATAAAAAAACCTAGTAGTTGCTTCCTATATATGAACAGAAGTACATGTAGAAGTTATTGAAATGTGAAATTATGATGTGTTTCCTACATGGTACTTCCTACCAAATTAACAAATTAGTCGTGGAATAGGAAAGGACAAGTTGGAAGAGCTAAAAAAGTATACTATCCAAAATCAATGATTACTCATTTACTCTATATCTCTCCCTTTTCTCACACTTATTAATTCAAGCACTTCTTGAACTTTATAAAAATGATAAAAAAAACCTAGTAATTGTTTTATGTATAGTTTAATGGAAATTACTTATTCATTTGTTTACTTAAGCTATTTCTTTTATACTTATGTGACAAGCAAACAGTCTCCTAAGTAAAATGACATTCAATTGTGTTGTTCTTGATGGCACTTCTTTGTGAAGCAAAATTTTCTGAATGATTTCTTTAGAACTCACTCGTCATTATTTTGTAACATCTAGCATTCTACTTAAGACTATCTGTCTAGGGGAACTTGGAGGAGCATGCTTCTTGGTTGGATGAGCTAAAATTGTATAGCGAAAAGGTTGGGCTAGCCATCTAGGTTTTATGGTCGCCAAGATAGAGGTCGAGTCAGGTCGACAACCGGTCATAAAAACTTTGTCAGTTCCTTTATGCATCTTGCTTATGCTCCATCGCTAACCCCATTCTGATGGTAGAAGGCTTTGATGGTGATGATTTAGTATTCTACTTACAAGATAACTTAAACTAATTCCTACCTCTTTTAGCAATATTCAATGAGATGATCCTTTTAATTGGTTGAGGTAATCTCACATACGGACACATTTTTATATACATATATTTCTCTTTCCAATGCAACCAAAAATATATAAACAGATAATCTGAGTACCTAGTAAACAAAAAGAATATGCAGTTGATCCAAAGATGGTTAGGAAAAAATCTAGAGCCTTCACGGTGGAATAAAACCACCTTGGTTGGTGCATGTCTTGAATTCTCTTGATCCATTTTGTTGTATGGTCCTCTCAGACAAATTTTGTGGAGACATGAAATGAGGGAAGTTGGAGGCCTGTAACGTAAGCAGAGGACTTGGGCCGAAATAGATGTATTGAATATGTGAATTATTTTGTTATTTTCCTTATACTTGACAATTTAGATCTATTACGAGAACAATAACAGCAACAAAGCAATTTAGATGTATTGCATATATAGAATTGGGCAAAATGACCCGTAACTTCGGGAGAAGGGGTGCTCTCCTATATTTTGATTAGGAAAGCGGAACATACCGGGGGTAGCGACCGTGTATTAAAAGCACATGACTCTGCTACGTGGTAACACGATGTATAGAGTCTGACACCTGTCCAGTACTGGAAGGACGGATGGAGAAGTGTGATAAGCTTACCTCGACTTTGAGCTTTCTTCTGCAACCTTTCTAATGGATTCTTTTGTATGATAGTGGATTTTTCTCCGATCTTTACCATTGGATGTAGGCAGGAAGAAGGCCAAATCAAGTACATTTTGTGTATTTGCTACTCATGATCTCTGTTCTATATTCATTGATTTCTGGATTTGGTGGTAACACTTCAACATAATGGTTCAGAACTATGGGAAAGGAGAAGATAAAGAGGAGTTCCTCGTGGGAGAAGGGCTCTAGACATCCTGGTTGGTTGAGATGGCAGAGGGGACGACAACGTTTTTATCGACGCAGAAATCCATGGAAGGTGGTGGAGAGAACCCTAATATTAGAAAATGGAGAGACGAGAAAAAGAGAAAAAGATGGTTTGATTTTTCTACCAAAGAAGAGATGAGAAAAGGGGAAAGATGTGATTAAAGAATCACATGCCAAAAGTTATGGCAGATACGAAGGAAATCAATACAAAAAGAAGAGAGGAGAAAAAGGGGAAAGATGTGATTAAAGAATCACATACCCAAAAGGTATGGCTGATACGAAGGAAATCAATACAAATTGGGAAAGAATCACCTTATGGATATTTTAAATTTTCAAATGACTAACGGGTGATTATGGAATCTCACTTTCCAACCACATCTGACTAGCAGTAACACCATAGTCAAACTCAACTCATCTAGATATTCAATTTGGAATTTGACGATGCAAGATATCTTGTATTCTAAGTATTTTATTGATCTAAAATCCAGAAGCAACGATGCAAACTTGTGATAAAGCTGAGGGAAAGAAGCTATATTGTAGGAAAGTTGAATATCAGTATGATTCCTGACATATAACTCACGGGACAAATATATCTTTATTACTTTTGAAGACAACAGTAAATGTGCAAGAGTGCAAGAATACTCAGAAAAGCATCATGATTATGAGGCATGCGAAACTAAAGTATGGAGGTGGGCAATGTGAAATAGATACGTTTAATAAATTCTGAGATGTATTGAAGCTGTTGGATGCAGTGAATCTTGTGGTAGATTATTAAGAGGTGTAGGTATCAATTTTCTTTTGCTCCTGGAATCGTTTGCGGTGTCACCGAACAATTTAGCTCCGTAGAAACAAATATTGAGCATGGTTAAGGACACTTCATCAATGCATAGGCTAGAGAAAGCAACATGATGGTGTAGCCATGGTTACCATAATTCATTGCAGAATGTGTCTTCCCCGATCTGGATAAGCACGTTTCGAAACACGGAACCCCATGCGTACTGGAACGTGGAGATCCACGTTTCCAGTCTTGCCAACAAACTGACATAGGATCTACTTATTTGGCTTTCCATCCAAGCTTTTCAACTTCCAAGTTCTGACAACCTTTGCTCATCGATGTTGACTCCGTTTCGGTCTTATCCATTGTTATCTACAACGCCTCCCAAACGGTCGAAGATATTGCACTTCTGGTGTGGGAAAGGAGGAAGGGAAATGTTGAAGGAAAGGAGGAAGTGGGTGGTTGCCATAGGTGTGATAGAAAGGGAAGAAAAATGGAGAGAAGTGGACTATATAGAAAGTATATAAGTGGGCTGTTATTGCTATTTTGGCCTAAATGTCCGGTCATTCTATAATATAGGGAAGAAAATGTAGTTCTTTTGTTATTTTTCATCACAAGCTTAAAAGAGGTTTCCTACTTCTTAGAAAGAGATTATTCCTAGGATTATTTGTAACATATGATTGAATTTTTGTTGCTATGATGAATCATAGATATAAATTACATATTATATTACCTATTTGTTCCTTAAAAATGTTCTACGTTCTGGATAAACATTTTGTGTTCCAAATAAGCTTTCCTAAGAAGCCTACCCCTAACGTACAACTGTCCCGTTTTCGTTTCGCGTTCCGGTGTGTTCCAAGTTCCATGCAACCTTGATTGTAGCTCTGGATCATCCAAGGCACGCGTTACAGGATGGTAGGATTATTGGACAAGAATGATGGACATTCTCATGAAAGGAAAGACAGAAAAGTATAGAGATTGATCTAAGTTAAGAAAAGGAATAACTTGCTATTATGCAACAAAAGAAGGTTTAGAGGTAGATCAAAGTTAATAAAAGGAGTGACTTTCTATTACATGCCAAACCTGGACTGAAGAGGGTGCAGAAAAATCTGAAAGGATCAAGCTGAGAGGGATGAAGAAAGAAGGGATACCATTGAAATTGTAATTGTTGAAGGAATCAATCAGGTTACATGAGATGAGGGTTATGTTAACCTCACATGTTAGGATTCGACATGGTTTCTCTCTTTGGTACAGGAACTTGGAAGCTCAAGAATGGTTTTATACTGGTCAAAGGAAGGAACTGCAATATCTGTAATCGAGGCAAAGCTTGTCAAAAGAGTAATGCAGTCAAGCATGATCCTCAATTGAGTTAATGACATAGAAGACTTGGTCTCTTGGGTGAAGAGACTTTGAATTCTTGTCAAATAGAGCTCCTGCCAAGCATGAAAGATACTAATACTGAGAGTATGATATTTTCATTGTTTCTGTGTTCATACCCTTGACTTGATTAGGTTTGCTCAATGGATATTTCATTAAGCAGTTTCATGCCAAGACTTTTAAGGGAGTAACAGGAGGTTATTAGTTTCATAGTATGAAGTATGAACAGTGGGGGATTATTTTCATACCATGATTCTTCAATACTCTTCAGATGGTTCCTGCGACCACAATACCGTCTGCACAAATGCACCTCAACTGTGCAATGCACGACTTGTCATGGAATGATTTGGTCAAAGAAAGTCATTGATTTTTGAAGATATTTTCTTATCTGTGCTAAAGATTGTCTGGGTTGCTTTGGGATTCACGACCAGTTTGAACTTGGAGGTTGAACAGTTTGTTGTGAAATCTATGTGAATCAATAATAAGATATGAAGTTAATGATACACAAGAACCGCGATATTGGTACAACAATCGATTCATATATGGTAGATCATTCATGGGTACTCTTGGACCAGATTTGATAATTTTGTTTTTGATTTTTTTCAAGGGATCACAACATTCCGCTACTTTGTGTATTACATGGTTATAGTTACTGATGATGATAAGGAGATCCGGGATTTGAAGGGAGATATAGCAAGTCCTTTGGACTGGAAGACAGATTTTTGGATATAAAAAGTCTCCTCAATGGAACATTGTGGCTACATTGGAAAGGTACTTAATGGATTTAGCAAGGGTAAAACAACCAGTGAGCTCTCGATTTTAGCTGGCATTGAAGTTAAAACTCCATTTTAGGCCCGAAGTAGCTCTTGTAGTCGAAGTTTTTAGCTTATTTTGGCAACGTCTTTAGCAGGTTTTGGCTCTGGCCACTCAGATCCCATTCTTTTTGTTCAAAAGTTGTTACATGATTTCTCTCTAACCTTGGCAAAGTTCATTGGTGGAAACATATTGTTTTGATCCTCATATATCGCCCTGTTGGAAGAGGATTTTCAACTGTCTTTTGGAATTGCTTCTTACTCAGCCAAGTCACTTTTCAGTAGGAGTTGATATAATTTGACTGCTAAAGGATTTAAGAATATTGCCCAATTTCATATTTTGGCGTATTAAAATACTAAAGTATTTCTTGGAGTTTGAGTTATACATGAACCACGATGATGATTTGCCCATGGTAGTGGGAGACTTCGCATTGATGGAAAAAAAAAGATTTATAGGAACAGTATAGAAGGAAGTAAGTAACCGGAACTGTTTAACTCACTTTTGTTCTTGACACTTGGTATTACCCAAGTTAATTGAGCTCAACTTGATACATAAAATTATGAAGCTTTGGATGTACATTGGTGTACTGAGCCTTTAAGTCAAGGAATTTAGGGTTGTGCTGTTGGAGATAACACGCTTCAAAAAAGTTGATATTTTCTGTAAGTTTTCTGTCACATCAGGTTACTTCTTGTTTTTTTTTTACTTGTTTGCCTTTAATTTTTATTGTGTTTGCTTGCTTCCATATTCCTCTTTCTCGTAGATTTGTTATCCTATCATATTCAATTTTCTTATATGTAGCTAATTTTTTGTAACCAACTCTAAATAGGTGCGTAGGGGGGTAGAAAGAGCTGATATATATAGCATCGCTCTCTCTCCATCAGTGCAATGGCTGGCAGTATCTAGTGACAAAGGCACTGTCCACATATTTAATCTTAGAGTTCGCTTGATAGGAGAAGATGCATATATTACTTCTTCTGATCAAAGCCCAAGAATGGCCCATCAGAACTCTTCAAATTCACTCGATGGTCTTATATCCCCAAGTACAGTTGCTAATCCGAGCTCATCATTGTCCTTTATGAAAGGTAAGAGGACATAGTATCTACCATAATATTGCCGTTTATATGGATCTTTTGGATGGTATAATTGGTGAGACTTTTGAAATACTTATTGAGTATCATGTTATTTTCTTATGTTGCCCGCATCAGCTGCATAAAGGGTGTGAAAATGGTGAAATGCTTGACAACTTCTACTGTCTGTGCCAAACTTGATGTATTGGTTAGGTTCCTAGAATTGTCTGTAATTTGTCAGAGGTCATTTAAACACCTGGACTATTGAGTGTCATGTTATTTTCTTCTGTTGCTCGCATCAGCTGCATAAAGGGTGTGAATATGGTGACATGCTTGACAACTTCTACTGTCTGTGCCAAACTTGATGTATTGGTTAGGTTCCTAGAAATATCTTGTCAGAGGTCATTTAAACACCAGGACTATCTTACGCATTGCTTTAGTATGATCAGTCAAGGAAAAATAGTTCGAGAGGCATTATTAACCTTTGAGGGCTTCCTGTGATCATCAAGGTGAAAAAAATCGAAGTCCTAGAAAATTAATATTTCAGGCTTTCAACAGTTATGTATGTCAGGAATATATGAAGTCAAACAAGCAGTATTGACTGGTACAAATACTATGCAGTATTGGCCGTATTGTATCATTTTTGGACTATCCCGATCTGATACTAAGCACTACTGATACCGGCCGATAGTAACATTGGGACTTTTCCGGTCAATTCAATAAAGAAAAATTTACAAGGAGAAAAAAGAACGTTTTTTTTTCTTTCGAACTTGTATCTTTATAGATTCAGAATATCCATCAATCTTAATATTATTCCGTTCAAAACTAACAAAAATATGTAATACATAGAATTATATCTAGATAATATGAAATACTTTCTAGTTTTTCTAATAATTAACTTTTTTTTTTTTTAAATTTTGACATTCCAAAACGAAAAACTCTGATCCGAAATCTCCGAAACTGCCGAAGCCACCAATACGAATATTCGTAAGAATTTAATGAAACTCGAGTCAAAGTTTGATCCTGTACATGCGCCCTCATGTGCTATAAGTTGTTATGACAATTTTAATTTGATACTCTCTTTGAGTACGACATTAATGAACCTTGCAATATATCTTCTTTGTAGAGAATCAATTATGTAACTTAAGCAGGTGCGGATCCCCCGACTTTTCAGTTTCCTACTAATATATTTTTTTTCAACGGTTTCCTACTGTATTGATATTTGCATATTGTTATATAGTTAATGTTTTATGAATAAAATCACAACCAAGTGGTAGTCCAGTTGGCAAGTGTACATGACTTATACCAAGAGGTTTCAAGTTCAATCCCCAACCCCAAAAAAAAAACTAAATAAATAAAATAAATAAAAAATTCTGGGTCCGCCCCTGCTTTGGAGCATGAAGTTGATGAGCCCTGCATGAAGATTGGATTTGATAAGTTCTACCATCTTGTCATGCAACCTGCAAGGATTGCATTTTGAATTTTCTAGTGATTTTAGCATTAATTTATACAAACAAAATGTACTTTCTTCTATATATGAAGTAATGGTTTCTGGCTACAAGATCCCTTTCTCCATTTAACTTCAGTAGGAGCAGTTTCTGTTTAGTTATCAGTTATTATTGTGTCCTTTTCATTGTCATGATACAAGATCCTTTTCAGCTGTTTAATTATGATTTTCTCACTTCCTACTTATGCTTCATTTATGTCCATTGTGCATGTCCAAATCGTCATAACGATTATGCTTCATCCTTAACTGAGCTACCTCATCCTTCACACGAATGCACCATTGTTATACGATCTTTTATTCTCTTGTTGCTTATTCACGAGATTCACATTTTGGATAGTTCCTTCGACATGCATATTTTGACTGGTATCTCTAAGCCAAAAATTAGGACTGGCCTGAGACAAGGTTTAAAGAGTTTTCACAAGAGTTACTCAAGTATCACATAATATTGCTCCAGAAAGACTTCTTTGTCTCAACTAGCTATAATTCCATGATGAACGAAACTCCTCTAAACTTTTCCATTATCATGAGCTATCAAACCTAGGGATGAAATGGCTAGTATTACGCATTTCTTGGCCCTTTGCAACTGGCTTAAATTCCCTGAGGAATATTATGATGAGCTGGTGCACCTCAGTGATGAAAGCAACTTGTTTTTAGGTTTTTCATTGCCTACAATAACTAACTTATATTTTCATTATGAATAATGGAATCCTCCTAAAGTCTGCCATTTTTCATGGGGTACTGTCCCTCAATGATGAAATGATTAGTATGAGGTATTTGATTCTTGTCCCCCTTCCCCTGGCTTTAGTTTCCTGATGAATAAAGTCCTCAATCTTGCCATTATGATGAGAAACTGAACCTCAGTGATGAAAATGACTAGTTATAGGTTTCCCTTTGCAGTCAAGATGAACTATTTCCTTGTCTCGATCTTTTGCCAGAGTACCTTTCACTCTATTTTTTCCACAATTTTAAATCCTTTAATATCGAAAGTTGCTTCTTTTTTCCGCATATCTACCTTTGAAATTAACCTTTCTATCTCCTTTACTAGAATATCATTAGCAGATGAAAATGTACCATGCAACATGCAACCACGTGGCATCATTCCTTATTCTCCTTAGGAACCTATTATAAGCGTTTTCTAAGGGTGTGGAAAATCATATGGCATTCTCTTCTTCTCCATGTATCTTGCCCTCATGTAGACTTTTTAGAGAGTAATTTGTGCTTTGGAAAATGAACATTTATTCTCATAATATTTCTACCAGTCTCTTATCATCTCATTCTTTGGCTTATAGTTAGAGTTAATAGTTTATAGAAATTTCTGGTCTCCCTAGACTTAAAACTAGGTGCTGTAGATCATTCTTGCTGCTTGGGCTATTGAAATTGGGTTTATTATCATATAATTTCTTTCGTGCAAACACTTCAATATGAATACCAGGTCTTACAACTTCTCATCTCCTCTTTACACCATCCTTAACTTGGCTGGACCTTATTTCTTGAGTTCTGGACTTATGGACTAGTATATTTCTGCATTTATTACTTTTACTAAATTGTGCCCATTTTTGTGTGTGAAAATAATACATTTTACTTTTATTAGTTTTCTCCTCTCTTACTACGACTCAATCTTCATCATTCTTAATGCACTAAATTACCCATGCCCTTCTTTTCTGCGAGTATATGTACATGTGATGCTGTAGCTGAATATGTATCTCTGTGTCTTTCTTTCCAAGTTAGTTTCTAGATTCCTATATCATTTGTCATAAGCCCTATATTTAGCCTCTGTAACTAATTGTTTAGCTGTCTTATTTCCAACTTTATAACTTCCAAATGTTTTTACACTCTCTCTCTCTTCAAACCTTAAACAATACTCTTTCACGTCATTTTTCGACTGATCATGCAATCACAACTTTCTTTATTTGATGATATTTTAGATTATGATATATTTGTAGCACCAACTGCATTCCTTTCCTTCTGACCTTTCCTATACTTCCAAGTAGTCACTCCATTCCTACTTTCACGTGCTGTCTTCTTCTTCCTTTTTTTTTTTTTTTTTAAAATGTGCTTGTTTACGTGACTGAGATCTCTCTCTATCACAACATCCAAGCACTGATCTGGCATATCACAGTTGAATCTGCTTCAGACCTAAGTGGTGCTGATGCAATTTCTGACATTTTCCCTGTAACTAAAATCTTAAGAGGAAGTTTGCAAATGAAATTTGCTGCTGAATTCAACTGAATAGTACAGCTAAGGACATGCTGAGCAGATGTTTAGTTCTGATTTATGAAGTTGTCACTGACTATTCTTTATTTCAGTTAAATATATGACCTATATTTAGATTCTTAAACTATTCAAAATGATCTTTGCTTACAATTGATTTAACTGCGGCTGCTGGGTGAAAATTGATGGTGATCTTATGAAAATTGCAACTTTTCAGGATTGTTGCCTAAATATTTTAGTTCTGAGTGGTCATTTGCTCAGATCCATTTACCTGAAGTGACACGCTATATTGCTGCATTTGGAGCTAAAAATACTGTTGTAGTTATTGGCATGGATGGCAGGTAACGCTCTGTTTTCTCTTTTCTTCTTCAAGTCAATTCAGCATATTCTTTTATGGTGTCCATATGGGCCCCCTCTGAAATATGAAGCTTTAGTCATTTGGTTCTTTTTTCAGTCAGTTATATTTTCCTGTCAGAACAGTCGCATGTTTTTTTTAATCTCATATAGACTGCTGAAACAGTGATAGTTTAGCTATTAACCATTCCATCCTCATTTTTATTTACATTGGGTATCTTGAACCTCCTTTTAGTTTTTTTTTCTTGGACTGTTTACTTTTTATTGTTATCACGAGCACTATGGGAGTTGATAACTATATCAAAAACATAATTGGATGGAGCTGCTCTCGGAGAAGGGGTGGGGTCGGGGGAGAAGAGAATTCTTTTGATGGTATGGCTCTGATACCATGTTGAATGGAATAATTGGATGATCTATTAATGAAGAGAGATTTTATATATATATATATATATATATAGGAGTGCTCTAAAACCAGCCGGCTGGTTTTGTATTATGGAACCAACCTATGTTATACACGTTGGATTGGAATTGCATGGTTGAGATTAAATAACTTAAAAAGGTGGTGGGGTCTACACCTTTTGATCTCAACCACTAAATTCTAATCCAATGCATAAAACATTGGGTGGTTCTATAATACAAAACCAACCGGCTGGTTTTGGATATATATATATATATATATATATATATATATATATATATATATGACGATCTCCTGGTATTCCTAAAGCCTTCTATGGAAGGTTTGAACACGATCTCGGAAATTATGGGAGATCTGGAAGCTTTTACTGGACTTCAAATGAATCGAGAGAAGAGTCGGATCTACTTCAGCTCCCTTTGCCCCCGGAAGAAGGAGCGTGCCGCAGCTCTGGGTGTGGAGAAGAGTGATCTTCCGGTAAAATACCTCGGAGTCCCCCTGACAGTCAACTATGCTCGAGACATTGACTACCATAGTCTTGTGGAGTATGTTCAGCGAAGGGTTGAAGGTTGGCAAGCGGCGGGTCTATCATTTGGGGGACGGATAGAGTTGGTGAGATCGGTCATCACGACCGTGGCTCATTTCTGGCTCCAATCTATTTTGATCCCTGTAGCTACGATCAGGAAGGTGGAGAGCCTTTGCGCTGATTTTATCTGGAGGGGGGTCTGCATGCTATCTCCTGGAAGCAGCTCTGTAGGCCGAGGAGGGAGGGTGGAGTGGGTCTCCGACCCTTATTGGCGATCCTGGAGGCCTCGGTCCTGAAGCTGGTATGGAGGTTCATAAAAGGGGGAGGGGGGTCTCTTTGGACGGACCGGATGAAGTGTTGATATGTGAAGCAAGGTAACTTTTGGAGATGCGCCATCGACAACAATCACTCTGTGACTTTCAAGCATATCCTGAGCCACAGAGCTGTTCTTAAATCGTCTATCAGGAGAACCATGTGTGGTGGTGCTGGGACTGATCTATGGCTGGATTCTTGGTTAGAGCATCAGTCCCTGGTGGATATTATGGGCGACTAGACGCACAGGGAGACGGATAGGGGTCTGACTTGTCAGCATATCATCAGGAATGGAGCTTGGAGTCCTGAGTCCTACCGCCATACTGGGAGCTTGGAGAGGTTATCCGCACGATCGAGATTGATACATCCCAGCCAACTGATTATTGGGTCTGGGATCCGCCGGACGAGACTGGGGTTTCTAGTTCTGGGAAGTTCCGGTTCCAGAGCGGCTACAACCTTTTGCGTTGTTCCTATCCTACCATTGCGGATTATGATTTCATATGGTGCAAGGGCCTGGTCAGGAAAATGCAACTGTGTCTTTATCGTTTGCTTCTGGGTCGCCTCCTGACAAGGGACAGATTCATCACCTTTGGGATCCAGGTCTCAAATCCGAAGTGTGCGCTCTGTGATAAGGATGACGAATCAATGAGCCACCTGTTCTTTGATTGTGAAGTGTCCTGGTACATATGGTCTGAGCAAGGCCGTGTGCTGAGCGGAGGTATCACTGGTAGGACGATTGGAGAGATTATTACAGGGATCCGAGATTGCAGAGAGAGATGACTGGTCTGGTTCAAGACTGCTAGGATAAGGCTGGCTGCTGTTGTCTGACATGTGTGGAGGGTAAGGAATCACCGTATCTTCGAGGGACTTACCATTCCTCCGGTCGGCATCCTCCATAACATTGACTTTGATGTAAAAGCAATGAAAATCTAACGGGTGGAAAACCACCTTGATTGTATGTTGTATGATTACTTATTGAGTTTGGAATAAAATTTACCCTTTTTCCTATATATATATATATATATATATATATATATATATATATATATAGAATCCGGATCAAAAGCCCCCCAGCGGGAGCCCCCCAAAATCCCCCCTCCCTAGTGCACCGTTGGATTAAGTGGGCTGCGTGGGGCCCGCGGGTGCATCCCCTCGATCCAACGGTGCAGAAAGAGGGGGGCTTTTGAGGGGCTCCCGCTGGGGGGATCTCGATCCGGACTCATATATATATATATATATATATATATATATATATATATATATATATATGGGGAGGGATATTGCACCAAACTTATTGCATCAATTGTTGCACCAAACAATATCAAACACACATTTATTTCAATCATGCGGTTATAAAGCATGCTGATGTGGCAACAACTTTATGGAATGCTTTATAACCACGTGATTGAAATAAATGTGTGGTTGAGATTGTTTGGTGCAACAATTGATGCAATAAGTTTGGTGCAATATCCCTCCCCTATATATATATATATATATATATATATATATATATATATAGGCCCAGGTTCGGGTGGAGGGTCAGGACTATTCTGCATTAGTAGCTGCTATGACTTGGTACGGACTCACCATGCCCGGGCTGAGGAGGTGGACTTCATCTGGGGTAAGGGGATTGCCCGAAAGATGCAACTGTGTGCCTACAGACTTCTGCGGGGCAGATTGATGACGAGAGACAGACTTCTCAGATTTGGGATGCAGATCCCAGATGCCAAGTGTGTGCTATGTAATGGGGTGGACGAATCTATGGGACATCTCTTCTTTGAATGTCCGATATCCTGGCACATTTGGGCTGAGCAATGCGTGCAGTTGAGAGGGGGAGTTGGTATGGATAGAGATATCAGGAGCATCCTTAGCTGGATTCGAGACCACAGAGACAGGGATCCGGGGTGGGCCAGAAGAGCTAGAGTCCGTCTCGTAGCTTCAGTTTGGCACATCTGGCGGGAGCGGAACAGACGTATTTTCGAAGGCCTGACTATCCCTCCTATTGGAATTCTACATAACATAGAATTCGATGTATCAGTAATGGCTCAATAAACATTAAATTTGGGGCATGAGAAGTTGTGATTTAGTGTATTGTAATACCTTTACCGCTGTATGCGAGGAATAAAATTTACCTTATTCCAAAAAAATAATAATATATATATATATAGGAGAGGACTAGCCTTCTCCTTATTCTCTATCTAATGTGGGACTAAACCCAATAGACTAATATGTTAATACTTAACAGTATCAAAGTGAACATAGGGCAAAGTTCATGGTATTTAAGTGTAAATAACCCTTTTATATATCGTGCTTTAGACTTAGATTTGTAGGAATTTAACTGTTGTTCAGTAACAGAAGAACTTATACTTTTCAGGAAACTTGACATCTGATAGATGCCAACATACATGGGTTAGTTAGGAGAGACTGGATTGACTTGATTTTATTACATTATGTAGAAAATAGGTTAAAGGTCGTGAGGCATATCACAAGGTAAGAAAGGAGATGCATTATGCATATCGACTTGATTGTTTTACTCTAATTTTTTTTTAGTTCCCTCATTATTTCTACAACATGGCAGAAATTTGGATGATATTGCAAGAATAATTATCTATTCCAATTTGTTCAAAGCGTACAAACTCTTCTTTCTTTATTCTCTCTCTCTCTCTCTCTCTCTCTCTCTCTCTCTCTCTCTCATTTAAAGGGATTTTTAGTAAAAGGGTTGGTAAACCCCTACATTTCTCTTAAGAGAGTTTAAAAAAACCCTCAAAATAGGTACAGTAAGTCCAAAATGACGTGCTTTCTTCTTATGTACTGTTCAGTTTTTTATGGAAGTTCACAGAAAATAGAAAATTTCAGAACAGAGTTATATATCAGAGAGTTATTGGACATAGGTTACAAATTCATTCTATTTCATATGGTCCTATTAGAATAAAAATGATTAGAGAAGTGTCTTTTATAAAATAAATGGCCTGCTTTTGAAGTTGTGTGTGTGCGTCTCCAGTGAGTAAACATACACCCAGCCAAAGCTTTTGGAATATTTGACTTTGTATTCAAGAGTTTGAGGATAAATTAGTGGCTATGTACATATTCAATGTTATAGATTTCGCTAGGCGGAAGCGGTGCGTTGGGGACCCGACTAGCGCCTAGGGCGTCTAGGCGCCGCCTAGGCGCCGATTTGTTTTTTTTTTTCTCATGAATATATGTATAAATAATGTAACATGTGACATTTAAACACTTGAAGTTATGAGCTCTTGTGGCTAGCCCAGTTATGCTTTAGGTCATGAGAGCTGCTATGCTGGGTTCGAGTCCCTTGTTGGTAAACTTTTTTTTTTTTTTTTTTTAAACTTTGGGAAAAATATAAGGGGGAGGAGAGGAGAGAGAGTCTCCAGACTTCTCCTCCCCGGCTCCCCTCCCCTCCCCTCCCCTCTGCATACTCCCTCTCCCCTCCTCCCCTCTCCTCTCCTCTCCTCTCCTCTTCCCCTCCGCTCCCCTCTCCCCTCCTCCTCCCCAACAGCAGGCCAGTAGCAGCAGCAGCAGCAACAACAACTTCGACAACGGCGACGACATGTAAGTTTTTTTTTCGAGTATGAATTTTTTTTTTTTTTTGAATTTTCAAAAAAATTTGGTCAAATAGGCCGCCTAGGCCTCCGACTAGGGCCGCCTAGGCCCGCCTAGGCTGGCCGCCTAGGGCCTTTTCGGTGCGGCCGGCGGCCGCCTAGCGCCTAGGCGGCCGCCTAGGCCGATTTTTAGAACACTGTACATATTGACTTGGAAGTTATTTAACATGTCTCATTAGGCTTTTCTAACAACTGATGAGCTTGTTCTCGTGTTATATGACACCTTTCATGCAAGGTTCACTGTATCGGTATCAGACTCGGTATCGGACTATTCCTATGAGTATTGATATCAGATATATCGATAGTATCGGCTGTTTCGGATCAGCGTATCGAATTTTTTGGTATCGGAAAACAAATAATTATTAATAAATTATTTACATTTAAAAACATATATTTTATACATTTAGGCATAATTTTAAGTATTTTCAGTGTTATTTCTTAGTAGTTTTAATATTAAGTGAAATGGTAGTCACCCTTACCGATTGGTTACATATAATATATTGATTTTTCTTCTTTTACATGCTTTTACAACCTTATTATGCTTTAAACCCCTGCTGATTTCTCTTTTTCGTTTAATTTTCTTTGCCGAATTGGCCGAAAAAGAGACCCCAAATGTCAGTATCGGTCAGTATCGGGTATCGGTCGGTATGGGATTGGGACATGCCAAACCGTATCGGTATCAGCCGTATCGGATCGGTATCGGCCGATACTTTAAACCATGCTTTTATGTTTATTGTTTGCCTCCTGAAATGCACTGTGCATTTCGGCATATATAACATCTTTTTTTTTTTTGCTCCCTTTCTGTTTGCTATCATTTGTTTCAATCTGGTTCGCTATGGAGGCGAGTATCCTTATTGGGATCAGGATACTCTGGCTTCAAATCCAGGAAAACAGCATGCATGCTGTGGTTTTCATCGGTTTGGCTAGTACTAACTACTAACCAATATGGACTTGCCTCTGTAAATAATTTAGTGCAGTCACAAGTGCCGATGTTGTAATAAATTTAGACTGTTAATAAAAACCTGTGGAATTTCTGAAAGCTGTAGAAATTTTGATAAATAAAGGACGCAATGTAGGAAACGGAGAAAGAAAAAAGAAGCTTCCAGAAAGATGCTGAATATGCATTTGAGAAGTAGAGGGACCAAAATGATGGACAATAACCTGACATGAACTCTATGTAGACATTCAAAGAATCGTTCGAGATGGAGTTTTGTAGAATATTGGAATTTATGTTGTCAGCCATTTAATTTGTAATATATTATTATTATTATTATTATTATTATTCTGGTGAAGTATGTTGTAGGACACAGGATATGGTGTCTGTATCCATTTCGTGTCCATTTCGTGTCCATTTCGTGTCTGTATTAATGCAACTAAGGTAACTTTTTTCTTTGAGATGCCCAGCGATATACGCACCAGCGATACACGCACGGGACTTTGTGTATGTTGCATTGTATGCTTTTGGGCCCACTGCCCCCAACTCCCACCATTATTATAAATGGAAGGAATAATACGTTCCCACAGCTCGATTCACTAATGTTCCGTCACCAGCCAGGGTCTTATACCTCTTCTCGGTAACCACAATAGTCACTCGAGTTCGGTACTTAGGTACATGGTCGACCTTGAGTTGATGGGGGCCCGAGGTGAAACTTCCAAAATGGGCCCCCATACATAATGTAAATATAACAAAAAATTATTGTCATTAAGATTTGAACCAAACACCTCTAAAGTACAAGTCTAACATCAAAACCACTACACCACAACATTTTTTGGTTAAAAATAGCACTTGATACGTACTAGTGCTATTGTAGATACTAGATAGATTCATGTTGGTGCCTCTTTCATCTGGGGGTCCTGGGCCGTCGTCCGGCCTGCCCTGGGCCATGGCCGCCCCTACTTAGTAACTACTATTGTACCTATCAAAAAATGTTTGTTTTCCATATCCATATCCGTGTCTTTATTTGTGCAGCATAGGTGGAGGAAGTTATCTGACATGAAAATATCTGTTGGAACTTTCATTGCTATACATTTCTATTATGTGTTCTTACTTTCCTTGGTAGTTGATGGATTTACTTCTTTTCACCACCATTAATCTGAAAGTCTTCTTTCTTTCCAGTTTTTATAGGTACAGCTTTGACCCTGTGAAAGGAGGGGTGATGGAGCAGCAGGAATATGTGCGGTTTCTGCAAGCTCAAAGCCACCAACCAAGACCAGCCTCAACCTGAGGTTAAGCCAGAGCAAATTGTATCCTCAAGTCGTTCAATGTACAAATGGAAGGAAGAGGGCTGCCGCTCGAATATTGTTGTTCAATGGTGTATATAGACGTGAATTACTTTCTTTTTCTGTTTCTTCCTCCCCTCTTTATGTACATATGCACATGCTTTATGGAACTTTCTTGGTATCAGACCATGTAAAGCCATTGTTTACCTGACATTGAACTCACATTGAACTCTTCGCCTCGCTATTATTTTTCGTCAGTTTTAATGTGCAATGGTTAACTACTGATGCTAGAGTTTCAGATTATGTTTTTATGTGCTGCCTCAAAACTGCTCGATACAGGTCCTGAATAGCCCGATTACAAGCGGATCCTGTCTGGATTTTCGGTAGTCAGTATACAAAAATCATCATCAGCGGTGGTAACCCGATGAAAGAATGGAAGCCTAAGAACTATTTAGAAGTTTCGAGCTCATTTTAGGGTTTCGAAGTGAGGAATTTTGCCACAGTCGTGACTAGGAAGGCTCAGGATATAGAAAACTTCTACAGTATATGTTGTTAGGACTGTATAAATTGAATACTTCAAATAATTATATTTGATAGTTAATTAGAAATTTTCTACATTACATTATGATAAATTCACTTTTGTTTTAAATAATTATATTTGATACTTTCAATTTCATCCACTTGTCTACTTTTTAACCAAAAGTTTTGTTTACTTGCACGATTGCTACAATTGTTTTGCATATCTAACCATCCTATGAGAATAAATTGCACCTGCAAATAAATACTCAAACACCTTTCAGTGGAGTGAGGCCTACAAAGCTAGCATATTACTTGAAAACAAACAACTATATACTTAACATCGTCAAAGTCATGAAGCCAACAAATATAATGAACCAAAAGTCAAATTTCATAAAAAAAAATTCCTTAAAGCAAATTTTACATCAACAACATGAACAATTCAACAAATTCTTCACCCTCGTACATTTAGAGAAAGATATCAATCTCATCACATACTAACATAGATTCAATACGCTACAAATCAATAGAAATTCTACTACATCAAACAATATTAAGCGGAAAGCTCAGAAATGAACTCTAAGACCATCTCCAATGGGGGTTTCTATCTTCCCTATTTCTATGGAAGAAATCCATTTTAGAAAAAACTTCTTCCAATGGTGATTTCTATCACCATTTCTATCCTAGGTGGCAATGATGTAGGATGGAAACTTTCTAGGAGGGTTTCTACATGTAGAAACTCTCATAGAAATTCTCCTCTCTCTCATGACAATTATTATTGGGCCCCACACCATTAAATTGGTTCTTTTACTATGTGACACATAGGATAGAAATGGAGAACCATTGGAGAACATTTTTGTATGTCTACAATTTCTATGTAGAAACTCTTCCAACTAGGATAGAAATCTCCTTAAAGTACAATGCCAAGTAGGATAAGAACTCAATTTTAGAAATCACCATTGGAGATGGTCTAAGGTGCTGCATTGCACCTCTTCCTTTTTGCTTATCATGGGAGCAATATTTTTGTTATTTGGGATTGTTTGGTAAAATGGATTTGGTTTTGGATTTGGAAATCCAAAATTTAAATTAAATCCAAATCATGGATTTCCAAATCCAAATCCAACTCCAACCAAACATAGAATTTGGTAAACTAGAATTATGATTAACAATTATGACAATAAAATATTAATTAATTATTATTATTATACTTATAGTTATGATTAAATTATTATTATAATTATAAAAATAGTTATGATTAACAAATTATTAATTAAGATTAAAATGATGATTATATCTAATAATAAATTATTAATTAAAATTTTAATAATATATTAATTATTATTTACTAAATAATAAATTATTAATACCGATAAAAATTATGATTAATATATTATTAATTAAGATTATAAAAAAATACTAACTAATAATTTATAATTAAGATTATAATTAAGATAAATAAATTATTAATTAATATTATAACTAATTATTAATTATTAATTAAAATTATAGTTATGATAAATAAATTAGTATAGTTATGATAAATAAATTATTATAATCAAGATTATAATTATAATTAATAAATTATTAATTAAGATTATAATAAGACTATGATTATATTTAAAGATTATAATAATTATGATTAATAAATTATTATAATTATGACTACTAAAGGTATAAATTACTAAATAAGATTATTATAAAATATTAAAATAAAATTATAAATTATTAAATAAGATTATTATAAATTATTAAATAGGATTATAGTTATGATTAGTAAATGACTTTAATTATGATTATAGTTATGATTAATTAAATTGTAAATTATTAATTAAGATTATTATAAAATATTAAATGATAAAGTATTAATTAATAAATTATAAATTTAGATTATAATTATGTCACGCCCCAGTACCGGAATACGGGGACGGACGTAGGCCAGCTACACCGTATAAGGTACGAATACGCTATACGGCGATGACGGCTGTCAAGTCTTGCTGGGTATCCTAGCATGCAATCAATCTATGACCTAAATCCGATCTCATGTCCACACGCAAATCACAATGAAACAACCTCAAGAGAGATAATCATATGGAAAGCAGGGAATACTCATATGATAATCAGAAAATCCACAATACAGAATAATAATGTAGACTAGCATACCTTCCCACAGTTCCTGGCATGGTCGGGAACTGAAGCACATCCTCCAAGTCGAGTCTGGAAGATCCCCAGGGTCGGTCTCAGGCAATCTGGGAACAATCCAGGGTTGGTCAGGCCAACCGTAGCAAGTACCAGAAAGGAAGGCTCAAGGACGGGCGAAGAAAACCAGCATGATAAAATGTGACAGGAATAGCATCTAAAAACAGTAAATAAGGTAAGGGATCGTACGGTACCAACGCACAATTACAGAATATAAGGCAGCAATCCAACTACTAATACGTAAGTAACCAACAATCATCACAGTCATCCTAACATCCACTAATGCTTGCATCGCCAACTGGAACTCGTAGTCTGTCATCGGAACAGTAACTCATCCCTACATCAAACAAGAACAAGGGAATGAATTACCGCACCGGGACAGTGTTACGTGCCAGTCAGATTAGCAAGCAACAAGCCATACAATTTAGGTGAATAAGCGGCCACTCAAATGTCTACGGCTGTCTATGTGGAGGTTGGGTTACCCCAACAATGCAATATAGGAATCCTCAGATCGTGCCGTCCCAGCAGGGCTAGCGAGGCCAAGTATAGCATGTAAGAAGAGCACCGATCCCTCGTAAGGCCACCGGGCTTGCATGTCACCACCGGTCCCTCGTAAGGCTACCGTGTCGAGCATGCCATGTATATAATGTATAGTACATAATTAGCCGGATATTGCCATCCACTAGTACGAATGGTAACAATATCCGTGGCGGCTAGCCTGCAGGTCATGACTAATGCCTGGGATAAGGCTGGTAATGCACGATCTCGGGATTCCGTCCCCCCCAATGCTTCTACCAGTTTAAGTTGCCTAGATTAAACATACATTTATCCGGAATCACATGCCGTGGTCACATGATCATCCTCCTAGATGTCGCACCTCAGTACGAGAACGCTAAGTAAGAATCAACCTCGGCACCTATAGTCCCAGTTGTGATCCATCCTTAGTGTTATGTAACAAACAAGCAAGCAATCCTAACCACGCTAAGACTGTAGGACAACTACCAGATACCCGTGCAGGTAATCATATAATATAGCCAGAATATCAGGATGGCATCGCAATGCCATATAATCACGGAAGTAGCACCTCAAAGTGCCAGTAGACAAGGGGCACCGCAGTGCAAGGTTAGGGCCAGTACCTCAAAGGGTAAGCTGGACTTATAGCACGTATATAAGTAGTCAGGTCTAGGACAAGGACAAATCTGTCAGTCACAAGAAGTCATCTGCCCACATCGTGGCATGGATATCAGGTCAAGTACAAGATCAAAACCTCTACCACAATAACATCTCAAGCATATATGGGAGCCTAGAGCTCCAATCATCCAGTCGGTCTATCCACCAGATCAATCTATCAAGAGTCTCCCATCTATGATGGAGTGAATATCACGTCAATAAAGACAACCACCAAATACCAAGCTCATCTCCCTAACAATGCTAGGCCCTCTGACTCACCAGAATCCTCCAAGTCAAATGATCACAAGCTACTAGAAAACAAGCCTCTCAACTACCAAGACACAGCAATCAAACCAGGTTCTCCAACTACCGAAATACACAAAGGTACCGGGTTTTGGGCGTTTGGGAAGTCGACTAAAAATCATATAATAATACCCTCGATATTCTCCTCGTTCCGCGAGACACTCGCACCAGTATCCAAAATCCAAAAGTCCTCGAAGACATATCTGATCAAATTAGAACATCACCAAAGAACTAGCAACACTATCTAAGAATCCACTTAGTCTACCCTTATCACTATCTCAATATCATATCCCCTCATAGTCAATCCTCGAATCAGATCATAATCCCAACACATGGGTCAACACTAATCAGCGCCGTCGGAAGATGACAAGGATTGTGTGAACCACTCTGGATCAGATCTACAACCCTTAAACCAAACAGGGACCAGGGTTGCAGACCTTCACCCGAGTAGAACCGCTCTCCTTACACAATCCGGCGGACAGGACAGACAATGGGATAACAGACTAAACTAGAACACCATCTAAAAGAAGGGTCACGGGTCAAGAGTCCAATGGGTGATACCGTCGAAAAGGCAAGGATTGCGTAAACCACTCTGGATCAGATCCACAACCCTTAAACCAAACAAGGACCAGGGTTGCAAACCTTCACCTGAGTAGAACCGTTCTCCTTACACAATCCGGCGGACAAGACAGGTCAAGATGCTAGGCGACTAATCTAGTCGGGAGTCTACCTAGCAGGCAATGAGATCAGGGATGCTATACCAAGAAGAACATGCATGAGTGCAGTCACGCAAACCAAAGGAATGGTTCTGCCCAATCCTTCGAACCAAATTCCCAACCGGGAATTCTGGAAAAATCCGGCAAAGTCTCCTTTGTAATCTGGATGGGAGCACCCTACGAATAGGGGCTAAAACCACTCTATGCAATCCGCCACAGAATCGCAGAATCGCAGGCTGAGAACACTAAGTCTCAGCTACCAGCAGCACTACAATGCGTACTGGAAACAAATCGATAGCCGAGAACACTAAGTCCCGGCTTCCAGCAGCACTACAATACGTACTGGAAACTAATCGAACCCGAGACCACTAAGTCCCGGCCTCCAGTAGCACTATATTGCGTACTGGGCGCCAAGCCAACATGCATAATAATAAAATAACCGCCTCGCAGGGCGCACCACAACACATGTCCATAAATCCCTAACCCAAGCACAATCACCGCCACAGGTAAAGTTAGCCAAAGCCGTTACCCGACCACGAGTCGGACACGAGACATATGGGGACAATTCGTACAAGTGAATCGTGCTCGTGTCCTCGGAGGTGTGGATGACCCATCCGAGTTGTCCGATACGGTCTATCCCAGTATCGGACCAAGTTAGTCTAGGTTATCACGGCAGTTCTACTGCTAAGCTACACTACTCATGGTTATATAATTTACAATAAATTAAATACAATAAAATCCAGAAGAGATGACAAGAGCCGCCGATGAGCAAGGAATACTTGCCTAGAGGGCTCGGCTAGGTAAGCAAGTCTTCGGCAGTCACGGTCCAAGCTAGCACGCCAATCGAGATCCTCAAAACACACAATAAATAGTCATCAGCACCAAATAATAAAATAATAGAATAATCACAAGAGATGGCAGAAGGCTATACCGTGTAGGTCCCGCTAGCAGTACAGGGATCTGGCACGAAAACCGAGGTACGCGGATCGATACGGACACGTAAACCGAGACGAGTACGCATATCGAGATGCGCACGAGAATCAAGATGGCACGAATATCGAGATAAACGGAAAACACGTGCACATAAATCGAGACGTGCACATAGATCGAGAAAATCACGAATATCAGAATAGTCCACGAATTACGCGACACGCAAATCGAGGCGAGCACGTAAATCGAAACGATCCAAAGTCCAAGGAGCACGTAAATCGATACGGCACACAAATCGAGGTGTGCACGCAAATCGATGCAGTACGAAGTCCAATGCGGCACACAAACCGAGACGGTCATACAAATCGATGCATGCACGCGAATCGATGTGGCACAAAAATCAAGAAAGGCACAAAGGCTGAGGCACAAAAAATGAGACGGTGTGCAAATCGAGATGGCACGTTGCCCGAGGCAGCGTGGGGCTCGAGGCGTCCCGCTGCCCAAGGCAGCACGCGGATCGAGGTGGCACGGGAACCGAGACAGCACACAAATCAAGGTGCATGTCCCGAGAAGCACGGAGAACGGGGGAATGTGCAAGTCAAGGGTACACGCGGCCCGAGGAGAGCGCGACGCCCAAGGCTGCACACTGCTCGAGCAGCGCGGGGCCCAAGGGCGACCCGCCACTCGAGGCTGGCGCGGCCAGCGAGGCTCGGCGGCGACGATGGTCGCCAGAAAAGAAAAGAGGGAAGGCGGAGGAGTACACAGAGAGGGGCGGAGGAGCTCGGGGCTTGGCTATGTCGCGGCGGCTCCGGGCGGAGGAGGAGACAGAGAGAGAGGGGAGGCCGGAGGAGAGGCTCACCGGCGGCGGAGGGAGGATGGAGATGGCGACGATGACGATGGTGGCGGCGCTGGAAGTGGTGGCGCTGGCGGTGGCGGCAGAAAGTGGTGGCGGAGATGATGACGGTGGTGCTGGCGGCCGAAGGGAGCTGCCACGGCGAGGGGGCGGCGGTGACCGGCCATGGAGATGGTGGTGGAGGGAAGCAGTGGTGGTGGAGGTGACTGATGGCAGTGGCGGTGGCGGTGTTGGAGGGTGATGGCGGCAGTGGTGAGGGCTGGAGACGGGGGCGACCACGGCGAGGGTGGCGGATGAAGGTGGCAGTGGTGGAAGATGGTGGCGCCGCAGCCAGGGGGAGGAGGCCGAGAGGAAGGAGAGAGGGGCTGGGGGTGAGTGAGTGAGTGAAGAGAGAGAGGAGCATTGGGGGGGTTGTGCTGTTCGTGGGAGAGAGAGAGAGAGAGGATTGAGATGTGAGGGGTTAGGTAGGAGATTTAGATATTTTGGAGGGGGTAGATTTATGATCAAGAAAATAATAGTAGCGATAATAAAAATGAGAAAAATTCACCTCCAATAATTAATAATAAAATTTTAAAAATACCCAATTTCAAAAAAATCCTCCAAATACGAAATACAGTCGAAATACAGTCATATACCTATTTCCAAAATAGGGATCTGACATCCTAACCACCTTACAAAAATTTCGTCCTCGAAATTTTAAAATTATCAAAATAGGGTTTTCAAACTAGTACATATATATCTGCTATGAAAACTCTACCCACCTTACAGAAATCAAGTTGTACAATAAGAAATGAACAAAATCTCAACATGAAAACATCAAGGAGAACAGTGTATGGCTACATAAATCAACTCGTAAGGTAAATCTAAACAATGAAGCAATCTCGAAGAGCAAAATCTCGCATGCACGAAATAACCCCATAAATCAAAACAAGTATAGAATGTCGAAAACAATGTCAGAAAACATAAAATCCCAACTGCATAAAGAAAAATAATAAATTCGCATAAAATCATAAAATACAGGATATCTGTCTCGAACCGATGACCGTAGTTTCCTAATATCCGAAAAATGTGTGTCATGATCATTCCTTGCCACGCCATCCGGAATGGCTGCAAAAGATGCATCAGGGCACTATAATCGAGCGGCTGCAACTTTCGTTACCACGCCGTCAAGGTATACTAGGGTCACCCGGTACTCTTGACAAATACCCAAAAATGAATCAAATCCATAACTCACATATCCAAATCACTAAAATCACAAAAATCTCTAACAATATAACGAGTCCTAGAAAAACAATCAAAATCCAAAATCCAGGTGAATCACAACACACATCCAAAAATATCTTTAATAATAACCACAAAATAGCTTTTCTAGGAAAATACTCCATATCCATAGGAAAATACTCCAAATCAAGAATCCATATCAAAACATGATGTATAGAAGGTATATCTATAATCAAAATAATATCTAAAATATATAATCATGAGTGCGGAACTGTCCGGAATCAAGGAGCCGAATTGATACGAGAATATCCCTCGAATACTCAACAAATGTTAAAATATCCAATCTCAGAGTCCTGATGAAATCTTCATTCTGCAGCAATCCAGCCAACGCTCGAAGAGGGCGATACTGATACTAAGTCAACACGAAGTCAACGTACGAAAGGGATAACAAAAAATCAACCAAGGCGAAACACCGGTAGAGAGTGCAGAACCCAAGATAAATAATCATGTAACCCAAATGATGGAGATAATATCTCATCAAATAAGGTGATCGACATAACCAACTATAGGATCATATCTATCAAACAAGGATCAGAGGTAGATAACACGAATAAGACATGGCCAAGCAAGATAGGTCCAAGTAGAGATGAGGACCAGTTCACAGGTTCAAGGGAGCGAAGGACAAGTGTAACAAGTGGGAATACCAAGGAATAGTGGACAGAGATCAATAATCATGTGATACCCAACAAAATCTCAAAACGAGACCTGCATGGGCCACCACTAAAATCATGTCACGCCCCAGTACCGGAATACGGGGACGGACGTAGGCCAGCTACACCGTATAAGGTACGAATACGCTATACGGCGATGACGGCTGTCAAGTCTTGCTGGGTATCCTAGCATGCAATCAATCTATGACCTAAATCCGATCTCATGTCCACATGTAAATCACAATAAAACAACCTCAAGAGCGATAATCATATGAAAAGCAGGGAATACTCATATGATAATCAAAAAATCCACAGTACAGAATAATAATGTAGACTAGTATACCTTCCCACAGTTCCTAGCATGGTCGGAAACTGAAGCACATCCTCCAAGTCGAGTCTGGAAGATCCCCATGGTCGGTCTCAGGCAATCTGGGAACAATCCAGGGTTGGTCAGGCCAACCGTAGCAAGTACCAGAAAGGAAGGCTCAAGGACGGGCGAAGAAAACCAGCATGATAAAATATGGCAGGAATAGCATCTAAAAACAGTAAATAAGGTAAGGGATCGTGCGGTACCAACGCACGATTACAGAATATAAGGCAGCAATCCAACTACTAATACGTAAGTAACCAACAATCATCACAGTCATCCTAACATCCACTAATGCTTGCATCGCCAACTGGAACTCGTAGTCTGTCATCGGAACAGTAACTCACCCCTACATCAAACAAGAACAAGGGAATGAATTACCGCATCGGGACAGCGTTACGTGCCAGTCAGATTAGCAAGCAACAAGCCATACAATTTAGGTGAATAAGCGGCCACTCAAATGTCTACGGCTGTCTATGTGGAGGTTGGGTTACCCCAACAATGCAATATAGGAATCCTCATATCGTGCCGTCCCAGCAGGGCTAGCGAGGCCAAGTATAGCATGTAAGAAGAGCACCGATCCCTCGTAAGGCCACCGGGCTTGCATGTCACCACCGGTCCCTCGTAAGGCTACCGTGCCGAGCATGCCATGTATATAATGTATAGTACATAAGTAGACGGATATTGCCATCTACTAGTACGAATGGTAACAATATCCGTGGCGGCCAGCGTGCAGGTCATGACTAATGCCTGGAATAAGGCTGGTAATACATGATCTCGGGATTCCGTCCCCCCAATGCTTCTACCAGTTTAAGTTGCCTAGATTAAACATACATTTATCTGGAATCACATGCCGTGGTCACATGATCATCCTCCTAGATGTCGTACCTCAGTACGAGAATGCTAAGTAAGAATCAACCTCGACACCTATAGGCCAACTACCAGATACCCGTGCAGGTAATCATATAATATAGCAAGAATATTAGGATGGCATCGCAATGCCATATAATCACGGAAGTAGCACCTCAAAGTGCCAGTAGACAAGGGGCACAGCAGTGCAAGGTCAGGGCCAGTACCTCAAAGGGTAAGCTGGACTTATAGCACGAATATAAGTAGTCAGGTCTGGGACAAGGACAAATCTGTTAGTCACAAGAAGTCATCTGCCCACATCGTGGCATGGATATCATGTCAAGTACAAGATCAAAACCTCTACCACAATAACATCTCAAGCATATATGGGAGCCTAGAGCTCCAATCATCCAGTCGGTCTATCCACCAGATCAATCTATCAAGAGTCTCCCATCTATGATGGAGTGAATATCACGTCAATAAAGACAATCACCAAATACCAAGCTCATCCCCCTAACAATGCTAGGCCCTCTGACTCACAAGAATCCTCCAAGTCAAATGATCACAAGCCACTAGAAAACAAGCCCCTCAACTACCAAGACACAGCAATCAAACCAGGTTCTCCAACTACCGAAATACACAAAGGTACCAGGTTTTGGGTGTCACGCCCCAGAACCAGAATACTGGAGAGCGGGGGCGTACATAGCCAGCTACGTATAACGGAATGGAATCCACACCGCTATACGGTCATGGCTGTCTAGATATGTGAGGGTTTTACTATAATCTATCAGTCTCTTAAGGTCATAAAATAGCCTATTGTCTCAATCTCAACCAACTAATAATAGTTACAAGATGTCAGACCACCAAATACACAATAGTAAGGCGTCCCATACATTACATATTCGGAATGATCATGAAGCTAGTCGTTACAAAATGTGAGGATTAGCAAGAGTTCAGTCATACATGATCAACCCTCGGGACTTGTCAATCATGTTACAGCCCGTAGGCAGACAATAAGTAAAAGCTGCAATCGAGCTAACATTTGTTCGTCGGCTAAACGCCTCAAAAGAATAATTTACAATATTACAGTGGGAGAACAAAAGAAACCCACTCGATGCCCTGGTTACGCCTGGTGACCACCATCGGGCTAGAAAGCAGGGAGATCCTTTGGTGCTGCTCCGGTATCTGGCCATACAAAACCAGCTGGGTCAGACCCCAAAAAGAGCAAGTGCCACAAAGGAGGCTTCACTTAAGGACTAAAACCAACAAATCATTAGCATTCAATATGTAAGAAAACGACAATAAGCAACACATATTGAGGTTGTGTAATACCAATGCACTTATCCCAATCAGAGAAAATAATTGAGTGAAGCATTATTGACATAAGACAACTGGAGAATCATGCTAAATAAAATATAGCTGGGCAGTATATGAAGAGAAGAAGAAGGTACTATTCCGGAAGTCAGGTTACAATTCTTAAACCAAACAAGGATCGAGATTGTAACCCTTTGCCTGAACAGAACTTAGTCTCTGATCATTTATTGCTAAAGGTGACAATCATTAAGGTAAAAAGGAGAGACATCACGATGATAAAATGACAATGAAGAGTACAATATGCCAGAGTGACAATCGAGTACAATCATTATAGTAATAATCTGGAGTGACAATCATTATAGTGACAATCTGTAGTGACAATCATTATAGTGACAATCTGGAGTGACAATCATTCTGGTACAATCTTGTAATAAATCACTTCTAGACAATACTATACTGGACTAGACTCCATCCAATCAATCACGGCCAATCATTGCCTACGGCTTTCTACATTAACTAACTAGGGTTATCACAATCCTAGTTACTAGCAAGATGCAATGAGATGCTCCAAGTAGTCACAGGCCCTGCAGCTATCCAGGTTATCCAGACGAACATTATAGTAACAATTTAGAGAGTTCAATCATTATAGTAACAATCTGGAGTGACAATACACTAGAGTGACAATGGAGAGTTCAATCATTAAAGTGACAATGGAGGGTGCCCCACATAACAGTGGGCTGGAAATGTGCCCTACTCGTCGGCAGGCTACAAGTCCAAACATTTGCGGCCAGAATAACGGGGTCGCCTGTAACTGGGAAACATCTTTTCATGACTAGTGAATTAATCTAGTTATTAACCTTAGTTTATTTCAATATGTACCCCTGACCGTGGTACTCAGGGATCCATGCCCTAGACATGATGCAAGACACGCTGGTTCATTTATCAATACATTCACAAGTCACCCACGGTGTCCAGGTCAAGATTACATTATCATATCAATAGGGCCGTCGTAACGGCGCTCAATAAACTATGCCATTCACTTATCTGGAGTACACCACCACGGGTCACTATCAAGTTGCTCACAGAATTCAATACATCAACCATGCTATGCTCACATCGTGCTCATATCAATGCCGTGTCAAAAGGCGTAAGGATATAAACAGGGAATATCATGCACTAAAAGAAGATGAAATAAAACATAATGCAAATAGGTGCCAAGACTAGACTGCGCTAGGCAGCCAGGGTCAGGTTGCGCCAGGGTTGGATTGCGCATGGGGTCAAGCGCGCTGGAGTCGAACTGCGCCAGAGCCAAGTGCGCTAGGTTGGATTGTACGGGAGCCAACTGCGCTAGGTCGGGTTGCGCTGGAGCCAAATGTGCTAGGTCGGGTTGCGCAGAGGATGGATTACGCGAGGGTCAGATTGCGCAAGGGTGGATTGCGCTATGGTGGATTGCGCCAGGGCGAATTGCGCCAAGGCGGATTGCGCCAGCACCAAGAGGCGCAGGGCTAGGCAGCGCCAGCGCTAAAGAGCGCTGGGCTAGGCTGGGTGAGTGGCGCCAGCGCTAAAGAGCGCTGGGCTAGCTGGATTGTGCACGGGACAGGGGGTCTTCTTCCCCAAGGCTGAGAGCAAATGGCCATGGAATTTCGAAATTTCAAAAGACCATAACTAGGTCAAATCTCAATGAAAATCCACTTAGCAAGGGTCTAAGTTGTGTAAAATTAAATTCTCTTCAACATGGAACAATCAAAACATGAAAAGGAACAAGTTTTATAGATCAAAACAACCAAAATCCGAAAATACTTCAATCCTAGATCTATAAAATTCCAAGCTCCAAATGAAGAAAACCCAAGTTCTAATGTTGCTTAAAATGATCTAATAAAGCTATTAGACAAATAAAATGTAGCCCTCAAATGATTGCAAGATGCAACTTGCCTAGGTTGGTGGTGTGTTAATGGTGGAGAGGAAAGAGTAATGAGGAAGAAGATGAAGAAAATAATGAGGAGAGAGAGAGAGGGAAGTTGATATTTATAGTAGGGTGGTGGTTCTCCATGTCAAACCCAAAATAAACTAAGCCAAGATAAACCAAGGTGAACCAAGCCAAGGCCAATAAACTCTCTCTCTAGCAATTTAAACCAAATGAATCATGAAATAAACCAAGCCAATGTAAAATAAACCAATATAACTAATCATGATTAAATAAAATATGGGTCCAAAATACGTATACGTACACTAAATACGTATCACGAATTTGGGACATTACATCCTACCCACCTTGAAAGAATTCCGTCATCGAAATTTAATCAAGAGGCTAGAGATGTAAGGAAAAGCTATTTTATCATAGGCAATCTACTACTACCAATCAATCATACAATCATTCATGCAAGCAAAGATTCAAAACGTAAGGCATAAGGAAGATATTACACCTTACGAGTCAAACCAGCCGGGATGACCTGATCAGATATCATCCTCACGCTCCCAAGTTTGACTCTCCCAAAGAGGGATGACTCTAAGCAACACGAAATGAACTGATAGTCTTGCGCTTGAGGTCTCTGTCCTTGGTCAAACATGGACATGGGCCTCTCCTCATACGAAAATATTGGTACCAATAACCAGTTTCGAATGACCTAGGATATGGCTCGGGTCCGGGATGTTCCGTCGCAATTAGGATACATGAAATACGTCATGCACCCCGCATAATGACGTCAGAAAAGCAAGATGAGAGGACACATATACCTCTCGGCCAATTCTGAACCTGAGCTTGAGCTAGGGCAAACTGCTGCGGGTTCTGTTGCTGGAAAGTCTGGGCCTGAGTCGGCAATGGCCCCGGGAACGGGAACTGCTGTTGTTGGTGAAATGGAGCTGGTGCTGGTGCTGGTCCCCCAACCGAGGGACTAGATACTATCGAGGCTGAATCAACTCTGAATGGGCAGGACCCCACCCTATGGTCCGGTGCTCCACACAATAAACACAATCCCAACGCCTTGCGACACTCCGCTACCACGTGTTCAGGCTTCCCACAATAAGAACAGCCCACGGCAGAAGACTGCGCTTGCTTCTGTTTCTGCTGAGGGTACGTCAGGGTTGAGTGCTGGTCCGACGTAACTGAAGCTGCTCGCCTCGGAGCTCCAATAGTTAAAGTCCTAGCTGCTGAGGGTGGTGCCGAAGACTGGTTCATTTGACTATGGGACCGCTTTCGACCTTCGGTCCTGTCCAATATTCTCTGGGAGGTATACTCGTGCCTCTTCGCTGCTCGTAAAACTGCATCATAGGTCTGATGCTCGAACTGTTCTACTGCCAATATAATCTCTAGGTGAAGTCCCTGTTGGAGCCTCGGCGCTCTGTCAAACTCGGTCGCCACCAAGGTGGGAGCAAACCGACTGAGTCTGGAAAACTCGGCCGCATAACCGTCGACCGTCCTCCCTATCTGCTTAAGATTACTGAACCTGGTCTGCAAGTCATATCGAGCCACTTCATCATAATACTTGATCTGGAACTTCTCGCTAAATACTGCCCAGGAGACAGGTGTTGCCAATCCCACTGCTTGTGCGGCCCACCAACTGCGGGCTAGATCCAATAACTGTAGGCGCACCACAGCCACCTTCTCGTCTTCTGGAGTTTTCGCGGCTTCGAGAATCACCTCTGTATCCTGTAGCCAAGCATCGGCAGCAATGGCATCCTCGCTGCCATCGAAGAATGGAGGGTTCAGGCGCTTGAAACTGTTGACCGCACTGTTCCCTCGAGGACCACTTCGATTCAGAGCATCTGCCACTGCCTGGTGCAAGGCATCACCTCTACGATCTTGGGACACAAGTAACTCATGGATGAGTCCTACCAAGCCTCCATCCTCTGACCCTGCTGGCTGGACGGGCTGAACTGGCGGTACTGGTTCTCCAGGAGGTACGGCTCGGGAGGCTGCTGCTGAGGACTGAGCTCCTTCTGGCTGATCAACAGGAACGATGTCACTGAAGCAATGACATCAGGGATATTAAAGAAGGATCAGGATAGATCAATGATGCAAGCATGTTATCAAGGCAGGGATTCAAGAAGATATGAAGATACGAGTGGAGATCAAAGAAGAGTACAGATTGAGACATCTATTCGGCAAACCCTCACACATCTTGATTAACAAGACCTGTATGGGCCACCACTTAAACATGTCACGCCCCAGAACCAGAATACTGGAGAGCGGGGGCGTACATAGCCAGCTACGTATAACGGAATGGAATCCACACCGCTATACGGTCACGGCTGTCTAGATATGTGAGGGTTTCACTACAATCCATCAGTCTCTTAAGGTCATAAAATAGCCTATTGTCTCAATCTCAACCAACTAATAATAGTTACAAGATGTCAGACCACCAAATACACAATAGTAAGGCGTCCCATACATTACATATTCGGAATGATCATGAAGCTAGTCGTTACAAAATATGAGGACTAGCAAGAGTTCAGTCATACATGATCAACCCCTGGGGCTTGTCAATCATGTTACAGCCCGTAGGCAGATAATAAGTAAAAGCTGCAATCGAGCTAACATTTGCTCGTCGGCTAAACGTCTCAAAAGAATAATTTACAATATTACAGTGGAAAAACAAAAGAAACCCACTCGATGCCCTGGTTACGCCTGGTGACCACCATCGGGCTGGAAAGCAGGAAGATCCTTTAGTGCTGCTCCGGTATCTGGCCATACAAAACCAGCTGGGTCAGACCCCAGAAAGAGCAAGTGCCACAAAGGAGGCTTCACTTAAGGACTAAAACCAACAAATCATTAGCATTCAACATGTAAGAAAACGACAATAAGCAACACAGATTGAGATTGTGCAATACCAATGCACTTATCCCAATCAGAGAAAATAATTGAGTGGAGCATTATTGATATAAGACAACTGGAGAATCATGCTAAATAAAATATAGCTAGGCAGTATATGAAGAGAAGAAGAAGGTACTATTCCGGAAGCCAGATTACAATCCTTAAACCAAACAAGGACCGAGATTGTAACCCTTCGCCTGAACAGAACTTAGTCTCTGATCATTTATTGCTAAAGGTGACAATCATTAAGGTGAAAAGGAGAGACAACACGATGATAAAATGACAATGAAGAGTACAATACGCCAGAGTGACAATCGAGTACAATCATTATAGTAACAATCTGGAGTGACAATCATTATAGTGACAATCTGTAGTGACAATCATTATAGTGACAATCTGGAGTGACAATCATTCAATCATTCTGGTACAATCTTGTAATAAATCACTTCTAGACAATACTATACTGGACTAGACTCCATCCAATCAATCACGGCCAATCATTGCCTACGGCTTTCTACATTAACTAACTAGGGTTATCACAATCCTAGTTACTAGCAAGATGCAATGAGATGCTCCAAGTAGTCACAGGCCTGCAGCTACCCAGGTTATCCAGACGAATATTATAGTGATAATTTAGAGAGTTCAATCATTATAGTAACAATCTGGAGTGACAATACACTAGAGTGACAATGGAGAGTTCAATCATTAAAGTGACAATGGAGGGTGCCCCACATAACAGTGGGCTGGAAATGTGCCATACTCGTCGGCAGGCTATAAGTCCAAACATTTGCGGCCGGAATAACGGGGTCGCCTGTAACTGGGGAACATCTTTTCATGACTAGTGAATTAATCTAGTTATTAACCTTAGTTTATTTCAATATGTACCCCTGACCGTGGTACTCAGGGATCCATGCCCTAGACATGATGCAAGACACGCTGGTTCATTTATCAATACATTCACAAGTTACCCACGGTGTCCAGGTCAAGATTACATTATCATGTCAATAGGACCGTCGCAACGGCGCTCAATAAACTATGCCATTCACTTATCTGGAGTGCACCACCACGGGTCACTATCAAGTTGCTCACAGAATTCAATACATCAACCATGCTATGCTCACATCGTGCTCATATCAATGCCGTGTCAAAAGGCGTAAGGATATAAACAGGGAATATCATGCACTAAAAGAAGATGAAATAAAACATAATGCAAATAGGTGCCAAGACTAGACTGCGCTGGGCAGCCAGGGTCAGGTTGCGCCAGGGTTGGATTGCGCATGGGGTCAAGCGCGCTGGAGTCGAACTGCGCCAGAGCCAAGTGCGCTAGGTTGGATTGTGCGGGAGCCAACTGCGCTAGGTCGGGTTGCGCTGGAGCCAACTGCGCTAGGTCGGGTTGCGCAGAGGATGGATTGCGCGAGGGTCAGATTGCGCAAGGGCGGATTGCACAAGGGCGGATTGCGCCAGGGCGAATTGCGCCAGCACCAAGAGGCGCTGGGCTAGGCAGCGCCAGCGCTAAAGAGCGCTGGACTAGGCTGGGTGAGTGGCGCTAGCGCTAAAGAGCGCTGGGCTAGCTGGATTGCGCACAGGACAGGGGGTCTTCTTCCCCAAGGCTGAGAGCAAATGGCCATGGAATTTCGAAATTTCAAAAGACCATAACTAGGTCAAATCTCAATGAAAATCCACTTTACAAGGGTCTAAGTTGTGTAAAATTAAATTCTCTTCAATATGGAACAATCAAAACATGAAAAGGAACAAGTTTTATAGATCAAAACAACCAAAATCCGAAAATACTTCAATCCTAGATCTACAAAATTCTAAGCTCCAAATGGAGAAAACCCAAGTTCTAATGTTGCTTAAAATGATCTAATAAAGCTATTAGACAAGTAAAATGTAGCCCTCAAGTGATAGCAAGATACAACTTGCCTAGGTTGGTGGTGTGTTAATGGTGGAGAGGAAAGAGTAATGAGGAAGAAGATGAAGAAAATAATAAGGAGAGAGAGAGAGGGAAGTTGATATTTATAGTAGGGTGGTGGTTCTCTATGTCAAACCCAAAATAAACCAAGCCAAGATAAACCAAGGTGAACCAAGCCAAGGCCAATAAACTCTCTCTCTAGCAATTTAAACCAAATGAATCATGAAATAAACCAAGCCAATGTAAAATAAACCAAGATAACTAATCATGATTAAATAAAATTTGGGTCCAAAACACGTATACGTACACTAAATACGTATCACGAATTTGGGACATTACATTGGGCGTTTGGGAAGTCGAGTAAAATCATATAATAATACCCTCGATATTCTCCTCGTTCCGCGAGACACTCGCACCAGTATCCAAAATCCAAAAGTCCCCGAAGACATATCTGATCAAATTAGAACATCACCAAAGAACTAGCAACACTATCTAAGAATCCACTTAGTCTACCCTTATCACTATCTCAATATCATATCCCCTCATAGTCAATCCTCGAATCAGATCATAATCCCAACACATGGGTCAACACTAATCAGCGCCGTCGAAAGATGACAAAGATTGTGTGAACCACTCTGGATCAGATTCACAACCCTTAAACCAAACAGGGACCAGGGTTACAGACCTTCACCCGAGTAGAACCGCTCTCCTTACACAATCCGACGGACAGGACAGACAATGGGATAACAGACTAAACTGGAACACCATCTAAAAGAAGGGTCACGGGTCAAGAGTCCAATGGGTAATACCGTCGAAAAGGCAAGGATTGCGTGAACCACTCTGTATCAGATCCACAACCCTTAAACCAAACAAGGACAAGGGTTGTAGACCTTCACCCGAGTAGAACCGTTCTTCTTACACAATCCGGCGGACAAGACAGGTCAAGATGCTAGGCGACTAATCTAGTCGGGAGTCTACCTAGCAGGCAATGAGATCAGGGATGCTATACCAAGAAAAACATGCATGAGTGCAGTCCCGCAAACCAAAGAATGGTTCTGTCCAATCCTTCGAACCAAATTCCCAACCGAGAATTCTGAAAAAATCCGGCAAAGTCTCCTTCGTAATCTAGATGGGAGCACCCTACGAATAGGGGCTAAAACTACTCTGCGCAACCCGCCGCAGAATCACAGAATTGCAGGCTGAGAACACTAAGTCTCAGCTACCAACAGCACTACAATACGTACTGGAAACAAATCGATAGCCGAGAATACTAAGTCCCGGCTTCCAGCAGCACTACAATGCGTACTGGAAACTAATCGAACCTGAGACCACTAAGTCCCGGCCTCCAGTAGCACTACAATGCGTACTGGGAGCCAAGCCAACATGCATAATAATAAAATAACCGCCTCGCAGGGCGCACCACAACACATGTCCATAAATCCCTAACCCAAGCACAATCATCGCCACAGGTAAAGTTAGCCAAAGCAGTTACCCGATCGCGAGTCGGACACGGGACATATGGGGATAATCCGTACAAGTGAGTCATGCTCGTGTCCTCGGAGGTGTGGATGACCCATCCGAGTTGTCCGATACGGTCTATCCCAGTATCGGACCAAGTTAGTCTAGGTTATCATGGCAGTTCTACTGCTAAGCTACACTACTCATGGTTATATAATTTACAATAAATTAAATACAATAAAATCCAGGAGAGATGGCAAGAGCTGTCGATGAGCAAGGGATACTTGCCTAGAGGGCTCGGCTAGGTAAGCAAGTCTTCGGCAGTCACGGTCCAAGCTTGTCACGACCCGATCCCAAATAATTGGGTCGAACCGGATCATGCCCAGCCTGCACCGTTGTTGAGACGGCGGCAGTAAGCTGTTCCATTAGCAGGTAACCACAACAACATCTATATTTGTCACAATTCAATCTTCGGGAATTCAAAACTTTATTAAACATTGAAATAAATACAACTGGAATTAAAAGAACTGAATTCAAATAGCAGAATTTCAAATGAAACAACAAAACTGGAAAAGAAAATCTATCTAAGCATTCGGCACATCGGCCTCAGGTCCTGCGTCCTCCAATGGGGACTATGACAGCACCACGGTGTACAGAACCGTGTCATATTAGCTGTTGTATAGTATAACAGCTCAGCATCCTCAATGTTCCCTAAAAATGTTATCTCCAGTCAGGAGGGAGCAAAGTACAATTCATGCTAATTTGACAATTAAAATAATAATAGAATCATGCACTTTTAAACAATTTGAAGTAAACAGTTTTCTAGCAGTAAAATAGTGTGATTTGAATAGGTAATGAATATGACCGGCTTGGGTTGTACAGTTGTATCCTATTGATACGATTCGGCTTATCCCCGTGTGTAAGAGGGGTAAGCTAATACTGGCCTAAGTTATTGTTTTGGATGTGGTCATAATCATTACACTACTCCCCCAGTCCCCAAACAGTTACAGTAGTTACAGTCAGTGCTCTCAGAGAGAGTTCCGTGTTGCATCATGGTTTAAACTTGCATTAAAACGATTACTAAATAATTGTAAACTAACACAAAATGTACTTGCCTCAAAATGGACTGGACTGGAAAGGTTGAAGACTTCAAGTAGGATCGTTCTCGAATTCCTACATTCGAGAAATTGACTCAGAATCCAGGGTTACCAATCTAACTACGCTAGTTGAAATCTCTAATTGTGTCCTAATCAATTTTAATTCTTTATTAACAAAACACGAACAAAAACATGATTATTGGTGCGTTGAATTAATAACGAAGGAAAGATCGTTTAAACTTTGTATTTTGGAAAAAACTCGTCGATACCAAATTAATTGATTAAAACTTTGTATTTTCATATTTATACATATAAAACTAAATTTCTTATTTTAATGAGAAAAATATGATCGTTGTTAAATATTAAAACTTGTAAATTTTATTGTGAGAAAACTTTATTAATTTTTATGAAAATAATTATATATTTCGATTTACACGTACGCTACAAAAACTCGCAAAACCAGAAAATAACAGAAAATCCAACTACAAGTCACAGAGCCAACAACCAGCTGGGCTTATGCCCATTACAATTTATTTACATAAATTGAAATAAGACAAAGCGGTCGTTAGTTCTAAAACTTCCTATAATTAATTATAAATAAATTAAATGATAAAAATAAAGAAAATATTTAATGATTCTCAGATATGGTCCAATCGTCTTTTAGGCTAATGCCTCAACGTCCGGCGAGGCCGATTTCGTTTGCACTTAGCCGGGGACCATTGACCAATACGGTCGTCGCCCAAAAACCAAAATATTAATATTTTCCGAAATCCATTTTAAAAAATTATTTTTAAAAATATAATTAAATTTACGGAAAAATTCGGCAGCATTTCCTCTATTTTTGGTCAACCCAAAAATGGGAAATATGCCAAAAATTTATCCTGCAAATCCCAAACCAGGAAATCCCAAAATATATATATGAAAATGACCACAATTATTCTCAAGATTAATCCGTAAATTCCGAAACGAATTCGGAAATCCAACCCAAAAACCACAGCACAACGAAAATATATTCGAACAACCAAAATTATTCCGAAAACCATTCCGGACGTTCCGAAACTACGACGTCGCTAATAACCGAATTCCCGGGAGGGAATCGGGGACCAATCTCATCACAGACAAAACGAAAAATGGGACGGGACAGGGGTTATACCTTGGGTTGCTCGGCTAGAGCTCTCAGATGTAAAGTTTAGAAAAGAAATTCGTGCCGCAACGTAACAAGTCTCGGGACAACGCCCGAAATAGGAACATCTTCTGATCGGGAAAGGAAAACCACGAAAATCCGAGAAAATCGGCTCTGGACAGAGAAAGCCCGCGGAAAACAGTTCTGGAACAGAGAGAGCACGGGAAGCTCGCGGGTAAATCATGCCGGAGCTAGGGCACGACCCAACTCAGAAAAAACCGGGAAGGAGGCGGGGGTTCGCTGGCTCAACGAAGCTTGGCGCTGGAGGTGCCGCGGGAGCGCGGGGAGGCGCTGCGGGGACGTGCTGGAAAGGGGCGCGACGAAGGGGTCGGACCGGAGGTGCGCCGGGCGGCCGGAGCTACGGGGCGCCGGCGTCGGTTGCTCGGGGCCGGGGGTCGCGGCCTAAGGGCGCTGCTGGGTCGGGCCGACGGGAGCTCGGCGGGGAGTCGGGTGCTCGGGTGAGGGTGGACGAGCGGAGGAGGCCGGTGGGAGGCCGGAGGTCGGGGTCTGGGGAGCGTGGCCGAGAGTGACGGGGTGGAAGTGAAGGGAAGTTGGGGAAGAGTTTGTTCTGGAGTGAGAGAGAGGGGGTGAAGTGTGGAGGTGGGTTTGAGGAGTTCTTAAGTAAGAAGTTAGGAGGAATGGGTTATGTGGTGTGGAGAAAAGTTGGGAGAGAGATGAACGTGAGAGTGAAAGGAGGAGAGGGGGTATGTGCTTGTCCTTCGTGGACCAGCTCTAAGAAAGAATTATTTTTTTTAAACAAAAGGAACTTAGAATTTCAAAAGAATAGGATTGGGTCTGGGTTCGGAAGTCGGATCCGGGCTCGGGTCTGGGTCAGCATCCAAAAATCCATGTTTTATTATTTTTTTGAAATTGATTTTAAAACCCAAAAATAATACTAATAATAATAATAATAATACAATAATAATAATAAATTCATAAAACCAAAATTGAGTTTCACAATCTTCCCTCCTTAGAAAATTTCGTCCTCGAAATTTAAAAAAGTAGGGTAGAAAAACAAACAGGTACGGGTACTGCGCCCGTAACTCAGGTCCAACAATAAGAATTTCCAAGGCAGTCGTAGATGAGACGGTTTAGGGACAAGTTTCATTTATGATATCATCCATGCAGAAAAATACAAAAGCGAACCAAAGTACACGAGGTTGATCAGACCATCATGCACCGGTCATGATTAGACAATATATTAGTGGGTGCACCTAATAAAATACTGTCATGATCAAGCTTGATAAAGAAATAGCTTGCAAAACTAGGCTAACTTAGCAGCATCCGTCAAGTTTAGAACGAAAAGATAAGAAATAGGAGTTATGTGATGGCTCAAAATTCCGATCTTCTTCTCACCTCTGACTACGCTTGCAACTGGTTTCTCTGGCACTGAAAGGTTGAGTCCAATCTTCAGCTCTGAATTATCCAATATGTGACTCGGATCCGGAATGTAGCATCTGAGCTGTGATACGTAGAAGATATTGCACATTCTCAAGATTAGCTGGTAGAGCTAACCGGTACGCTACTTCCAACTCGTCTTAAAACTTCAAATGGCCTGATGTACCTGGCCTCAATTTTCCCCAGCTCCGTCAAAACTGATTGTTCCTCTGGTAGGAGAAAACTTCACAGAAATGCTATCTCCTTCTTCAAACTCCACTGGTCGACGACTACTATCAACCCAATGCTTTTGTCTGTCTTGGGCAATCCTGAGCTTGTCTCTGATCATTCTCACCTTCTCTGCTGCATCGGTCACCTTCTCAGGTCCAAGCAACGCTCGTTCTTCGACGTCGTCCCAAGCAAGTGGAGTGCGACAACGACGTCTATAGAGTGCCTCGAACGGTGTCATACTAATGCTAGCTTGGTAGCTGTTGTTGTAAGAGAACTCTACCAAGTACAAATGGTCTTTCCAAGGCCCTCCAAAATTCCAAGACACAAGATCTCAGCATGCCTTCTAACGTCTGGATTGTTCTCTCTGATTGCCCGTCAGTCTGGAGATGGTAGGCGGTGCTGAACTTCAGTTGTGTTCCTAAACTGTCATGCAAACTCTTCCAAAAGTGAGAGGTAAATCTAGTATCTCTGTCAGATACGACACTTACCGGAACTCCATGAATCCGGTAGATGTGCCGCATGTAGGGTGCTGCCAACTTCTCGGTGGATAGACCAACCTTGAAGGGGATAAAGTGAGCTGACTTCGTCAGTCGGTCCACAATAACCCAGATGGCATCCTTCCCTCCTTGGGATCGAGGCAGTCCCGATACAAAATCTATTGTTATGTGCTCCCATTTCCACTCCGGAATGTCAAGCGGCTGCAAAAGTCCTGCTGGTCTCTGTCTGCTAGCTTTAACTTATTGACAAATTAAACATCTAGCCACATACCTGGATACGTCCTTCTTCATTCCGTACCACCACACTACAATACGCATATCCCGGTACATTTTGTTGGCTCCAGGATGTATGGAATACTGCGACTGGTGCGCTTCTTGCATCAGCTCGTTCTTTAGTTTGCCAGTTGGTACAAAAAGCCTCGTACCATTCTTCAGCGCTCCGTCACTGGCGATTGAGAATCCTTCAAGTGTTCCTGCCAGCACTTGATCTCTAAGTTTGCAAAGTGTCTCGTCTTGAAACTGCGTCTCCTTGATTTTGTCCATCAGACTCGAGCTTACTTGCAACTTCATCAACAATGAATCAACATCCAGCTCCTTCCTTCCAGTCCATGCTTCTCGATGTCCTTTAGCAGGTGCCGCTCCCTGGTCAAAACATCGCCATAGGGTATCGACTAAGTGCATCTGCGACCACCTTAGCCTTACCCGGGTGGTACTGTATATCGATGCCAAAATCTTTCATCAGCTCCAGCCATCTTCTTTGCCTCATGTTCAGCTCCTTCTGAGTGAAAACATACTTCAGACTTTTGTGGTCTGTATATATTTTCACTCTCTTTCCATATAGATAAAGCTTCCATAACTTCAATACAAATATCACCGCTGCAAGCTCCAAATTATGTGTGGGATAGTTCTTCTCATGAGTCCATAATTGCCTAGATGTATAAGCAATCACTTTTTCGTGTTGTTGAAGAACGCAACCCAGTCCTTTACCTGAGGCATCACTGTAGATTGAGAAACCACCAGTTCCTGCGGGCAGCGCAAGGATTGGTGCAGTGGTAAGTCTCTTCTTCAACTCCTCGAATGATGCCTGGCAATCTTTCGTCCAGATGAACTCTTCATTCTTCCGAGTGAGCTTCGTCATCGGCTCAGCAATTCTAGCAAAATCCTTCACGAACTTCCGGTAGTAGCCAGCCAAGCCCAAGAAACTCCTAATTTTAGCTATTGAGCTCGGGATAGACCACTTCTCAACAGCGGCTATCTACTTCGGATCTACCGAAATTCCTTCTTCTGTGACAACATGGCCAAGAAAATCTACATTGTCTAGAAAGAATTCACATTTGGAAAGCTTACCATACAGCTTCTCCTTCCTCAAAGTTTCCAGAACTTTCCTGAGGTGCTCTTCGTGCTCCTCTTCTGTCTTTGAATAGATCAAAATGTCATTGAAGAAGACAACGACAATTTGATCTAGATATTCATCGAAAACCTTGTTCATAAGGTTCATGAACACCGCAGGAGCATTCGTCAGTCCAAACGGCCTGACCAAGAATTCAAACTGCCCATACTTGGTGTTGAATGCCGTCTTGGAAATATCTTCCTTCCTGACCCTGATCTGATGGTAGCCAGATCTAAGATCAATCTTCGAAAATACCTTGGCTCCGCTCAATTGATCATATAGTTCATCGATCCAGGGCAAAGGGTATTTGTTCTTGATGGTGATATTGTTCAGCGCCCGGTAGTCGATGCACATCCATACTGTTCCGTCCTTCTTGGGCACAGACAAGACATGTGCTCCCCAGGGTGAAGCTCCGTCTCGAACGAATCCCAGAGCCTTCAGTTCATTGATCTGGTCCTTCATCTCCTTGGCCTCCTTCAGGTTGACTCTGTAGCATCCCGTAGAAATAGGAAAAAGCCGGGGACTAGGTCAATAGTGAACTCTATGTCTAGATCTGGGGTAATCCGGGAAAACTATCAGGGAAAACATCTACCATAAGGTGTAACTAAGAAGTTTATTCATGTGAAGAATTACAGCAAAAACTCTTATGATTGATCTAAGGACATCCTGTTACAACTTCTTATAACAATAGATAATGCTATTCAGCAGTCCTAGGTATTAATCCTCATGGCTCTGGATCTTGTACGAGCAGTCTCCAACTGCTTCATCTTCTATGAACCTCGAGTCTGTATCATGCCTTATTGCAATGGGTGTAGGAGGCAAGGTCTGCTCGATAGGAAGAGAGTCCCTAGGTTGCGGCGTAGCAGGTGTTGCTGGGATAGGTGCTCTGGTATAATGGGGAGATAAGAGGCAGTTCTTTACCCGATGTTCAGCGGATCCATATGCCAAACATTGTCCCAATCTCTTGCGGCAACTAACGGCCTGATGACCAGGCCTCTTACAGTAGTCACAAGCCAATAGCCCCTTACGACAAGACTGCCGAAAAGTAGAGTACTTGATGGGACCCAAATATCTTCTAGATTCAGGGGTATAGCTCCTAGGAAGAGGTTCCGCTCTAACTTGGTTTAAGATAGCTAAGGCTACATCATTGACGTTCTTCATGACTTCTCTCGTGATATCCATCTGTTCCTGCTGGACTTCAGCTTGAGCCTTCTGGGACTCCAGGATTTCTTGAAATAGGGCAACCATTTGGGAGGTGTTCGCTGGTACTGGTGGAGCATCAGGAATGGGTACTTCCTCAAGGAAGTGCAGCTCAGTTTGAGAAGAGGTAGGATCCGCCGGTGTAGTAAAAACTTCACTGGATGTATTATGGGGACGGTCAATCAGCTGCGAGGGAGTAAACCCTGGACTTGGCTGAGGAGATGGGGTATGATCAGGAGATGACATCTCATTGCCAGCAGGATTGGTCTTGTCAATGGCCATTCTCTGGAAGGTTTAGGATGCACACATAAGCAAGGTAGCCTACCAGTCTAATAATCAAACAAAAATATTTATTCATATATAATTCGAACCTATGTTGTGACAAATCAATGTTCTAGTGTTCTATTTGTTTCTAGGTATATTTTTCTAAGTTGTTGTCGTTGGACCTGCATGGGCCACCACTAAAAATATGTCACGACCCGATCCCAAATAATTGGGTCGAACCGGATCATGCCCAGCCTGCACCGTTATTGAAACGGCGGCAGTAAGCTGTTCCATTAGCAGGTAACCACAGCAACATCTATATTTGTCACAACTCAATCTTCGGGAATTCAAAACTTTATTAAACATTGAAATAAATACAACTGGAATTAAAAGAACTGAATTCAAATAACAGAATTTCAAATGAAACAATAAAACTGGAAAAGAAAATCTATCTAAGCATTCGGCACATCGGCCTCAGGTCCTGCGTCCTCCAATGGGGACTCTGGCAGCACCACGGGGTACAGAACCGGGTCATATTAGCTGTTGTATAGTATAACAGCTCAGCATCCTCAATGTTCCCTAAAAATGTTATCTCCAGTCAGGAGGGAGCAAAGTATAATTCATGCTAATTTGATAATTAAAATAATAATAGAATCATGCACTTTTAAACAATTTGAAGTAAACAGTTTTCTAGCAGTAAAACAGTGTGATTTGAATAGGCAATGAATATGACCGGCTTGGGTTATACAGTTGTATCCTATTGATACGATTCGGCTTATCCCCGTGTGTAAGAGGGGTAAGCTAATACTGGCCTAAGTTATTGTTTTGGATGTGGTCATAATCATTACACTACTCCCCCAGTCCCCAAACAGTTACAGTAGTTACAATCAGTGGTCTCAGAGAGAGTTCCGTGTTGCATCGTGGTTTAAACTTGCATTAAAACGATTACTAAATAATTGTAAACTAACACAAAATGTACTTGCCTCAAAATGGACTGGACTGGAAAGGTTGAAGACTTCAAGATGGGAATTAGGATCGTCCTCGAATTCCTACATTCGAGAAATTGACTCAGAATCCAGGGTTACCAATCTAACTACGCTAGTTGAAATCTCTAATTGTGTCCTAATCAATTTTAGTTCTTTATTAACAAAACACGAACAAAAACACGATTATTGGTACGTTGAATTAATAACGAGGGAAAGATCGTTTAAACTTTATATTTTGGGAAAAACTCGTCGATACCAAATTAATTGATTAAAACTTTGTATTTTCATATTTATACATATAAAACTAAATTTCTTATTTTAATGAGAAAAATATGATCGTTGTTAAATATTAAAACTTGTAAATTTTATTGTGAGAAAACTTTATTAATTTTTATGAAAATAATTATATATTTCGATTTACACGTACGCTACAAAAACTCGCAAAACCAGAAAACAACAGAAAATCCAACTTACAAGTCACAGAGCCGACAACCAGCTAGGCTTATGCCCATTACAATTTATTTACATAAATTAAAATAAGACATAGCGGTCGTTAGTTCTAAAACTTCCTATAATTAATTATGAATAAATTAAATGATAAAAAATAAAGAAAATATTTAATGAGTCTCAGATATGGTCCAATCGTCTTTTAGGCTAATGCCTCAACGTCCGGCGAGGCCGGTTTCGTTTGCACTTAGCCGGGGCCCATTGACCAATACGGTCGTCGCCCAAAAACCAAAATATTAATATTTTCCGAAATCCATTTTAAAAAATCATTTTTAAAAATATAATTAAATTTACGGAAAAATCTGGCAGCATTTCCTCTATTTTTGGTCAACCCAAAAACTGGAAAATATGCCAATAATTTTTCTTGCAAATCCCATACCAGAAAATCCCAAAAAATATATATGAAAATGACCACAATTATTCTCAAGATTAATCCGTAAATTTCGAAACGAATTCGGAAATCCAACCCAAAAACCACAGCACAACGGAAATATATCCGAACAACCAAAATTATTCCGAAAACCATTCTGGACGTTCCGAAACTACGACGTCGCTAATAACCGAATTCCCTGGAGGGAATCGGGGACCAATCTCATCACAGACAAAACGAAAAATGGGACGGGACAGGGGTTATACCTTGGGTTGCTCGGCTAGAGCTCTCAGATGCAAAGTTTAGAAAAGAAATTCGCGCCGCAACGTAACAAGTCTCGGGACAACGCCCGAAATAGGAACAGCTTCTGATCGGGAAAGGAAAACCACGAAAATCCGGGAAAATCAGCTCTGGACAGAGAAAGCCCGCGGAAAACAGTTCTGGAACAGAGAGAGCACGGGAAGCTCGCGGGTAAATCACGCCGGAGCTAGGGCACGGCCCAACTCAGGAAAAACCGGGGAGGAGGCGGGGGTTCGCTGGCTCAACGAAGCTCGGCGCTGGAGGCACCGCGGGAGCGCGGGGAGGCGCTGCGGGGACGTGCTGGAAAGGGGCGTGGCGAAGGGGTCGGGCCGGAGGTGCGCCGGGCGGCCGGAGCTAGGGGGCGCCGGCGTCGGGTGCTCGGGGCCGGGGGGTCGCGGCCTAAAGGCGCTGCTGGGTCGGGCCGACGGGAGCTCGGCGGGGCGTCGGGTGCTCGGGTGAGGGTGGACGAGCGGAGGAGGCTGGAGGGAGGCCGGAGGTCGGGGTCCGGGGCGCGTGGCCGAGAGTGACGGGGTGGAAGTGAAGGGAAGTTGGGGAAGAGTTTGTTCTGGAGTGATAGAGAGGGGGTGAAGTGTGGAGGTGGATTTGAGGAGTTCTTAAGTAAGAAGTTAGGAGGAATGGGTTATGTGGTGTGGAGAAAAGTTGGAAGAGAGGTGAACGTGAGAGTGAAAGGAGGAGAGGGGGTATGTGCTGGTCCTTCGTGGACCAGCTCTAAGAAAGAATTTTTTTTTTAAACAAAAGGAACGCAGAATTTCAAAAGAATAGGATTGGGTCTGGGTTCGGGAGTCGGATCCGGGCTCGGGTCTGGGTCAGCATCCAAAAATCCATGTTTTATTATTTTTTTTGAAATTGATTTTAAAACCCAAAAATAATAATAATAATAATAATAATACAATAATAATAATAAATTCATAAAACCAAAACTGGGTTTCACAAAGCTAGCACGCCAATCGAGATCCTCAGAACACACAATAAATAGTCATCAGCACCAAATAATAAAATAATATAATAATCACAAGAGATGGCAGAAGGCTATACCGTGTGGGTCCCGCAAGCAGTACAGGGATCTGGCACAAAAACCGAGGTACGCAGATCGATACGGACACGTAAACCGAGACTTGTATGCATATCGAGACGCGTACGAGAATCAAGATGGCACGAATATCGAGATGAACGGAAAACACGTGCACGTAAATCGAGACGTGCACATAGATCGAGAAAATCACGAATATCAGAATGGTCCACGAATCACGCGACACGCAAATCGAGGCGAGCACATAAATCAAAACGATCCAAAGTCCAAGGAGCACGTAAATCGATACGGCACACAAATCAAGGTGTGCACACAAATCGATGCAGTGCGGAGTAAAATATGGCACACAAATCGAGACGGTCATGCAAATCGATACATGTACGCGAATCGATACGGCACGAAAATCAAGAAAGACACAAAGGCCGAGGCACGAAAAATGAGATGGTACGCAAACCGAGATGGCACGTTGCCCGAGGCAGCGTGGGGCTCGAGGCGTCCCGCTGCCCAAGGCAGCACGCGGATCGGGGTGGCACGGGAACCGAGACAGCACACAAATCAAATTGCACGTCCCGAGAAGCACGGAGAACGGGGGAACTTGCAAGTCAAGGGTGGACGCGGCCCGAGGAGAGCACGACGCCCAAGGCTGCACACTACTCGAGCAGCACGGGGCCCAAGGGCGACCCGCCACCCGAGGCTAGGGGTGAGCATTATTCAGTTTTGGACCGAAAACCGAACCGAACCGAACCGAATAAGAGGTTCGGTTCGGTTTTAAAAAAAATCGGTTCGGTTTCGGTTTTGAAAATACTAAATTTTCTTATTCGGTTTCCGTTTCGGTTTTGGGTTTCGGTTTCGGTCCAAAACCGAGTAAGAAAATTTAATTAATTAATTTATATATATATATATATATATATATATATATATATATATATATATATATATATATGTGTGTGTGTGTGTGTGTGTGTGTGTGTGTGTGTATGTGTGTGTGTGTGTACTATATATATATAAGTATTAATATATATAGGTATATACTAAATATGTCTATGTATATTTAGTTACTATATATATTAACAAAAAAAGCTCAAAAAAATATAAATTAACCGAATAAACCGAAAACCGAACCGATTTAATTCGGTTCGGTTTGATTCGGTTTTGGGCCAATTCGGTTCGGTTTCGGTTTTGCTTATTCGATTTTGGTCCAATTCGATTTTGGGTTATTCGGTTCGGTTTAAACCGAATAAACCGAATGCTCACCCCTACTCGAGGCTGGCACGGCCAGCGAGGCTCGGCGGCGACGATGGTCGCCAGGAAAGAAAAGAGGGAAGGCGGAGGAGTACACAGAGAGGGGCGGAGGAGCTCGGGGCTCGGCCATGTCGCGGCGGCTCCGGGCGGAGGAGGAGACAGAGAGAGAGGGGAGGCCGGAGGAGAGGCTCACCGGCGGCGGAGGGAGGATGGAGATGGCGACGATGACGATGGTGGCGGCGCTGGAAGTGGTGGCGCTGGCGGTGGCGGCAGGTAAGCTGTAATCTAGAGCTAGAACAAGGCAAGTAAAACTGATCATGGCATGTACAAGAATCAAGAATCATCGGTCTAAGTGTGTGAGTATTAGTTTCAACATGTGGCCGGCTTGGGTCTGCACAAGGTCTACTGATCAGCCAATCCTACGTGGAGTGTAGGATTGGTAGCATTCAAGGTCTACAAGAATAAACAAGGCGGATAATGACCACACATCTACACTAATACTCCCCGTCCCCGACTAGTATAGTGGATCCAACCATGACACATCATGACACGCGATTCTCCGAGAGGGTAGCTAGCCTTCGCAGGAATCGTGTCTATACAATGCACAAGGAACAAGAAAGACTTGCACAAGATATACCAAGGAAAGCGAGGAATAACATCTCATGACGGGATCCAGAGAAATACCAATCCGTGTGAACAATGTGTCAAGAGAACAAGGGTATCTACACTAAATACAAGAAACATAAACGATATCATAAAACAAAAATATTATCAGAGAATGTACTCGCCTGCGATCTGGTGGAATATGTCAACTGAGTCCTAGAACAGTGCCTCGAAGACCTATAGGTGGAAATACTGTATCAATATAAGGGTTTGGAAGTAAAATCAAGTCATACTAAGTCAAACTAGGTCACAAGAAGTCAAACCAAGTCAAACTAGGTCAAGGCAAGTCAAACCAGGTTAATCTAAGTCAAGAGTTGACTTACAGTTGACTTTTGGTCAACTGGTCAACTCTGGTCAACCCTAGGTCAAACTTGACTAACGTTGACTAACAGTTGACTTTGGGTCAACTGGTCAACTTTGGTTCAGTTCTAGTCAATTGTAGGCTACGGTTGACTTTCGGTTGACTTTGGTCAAAATAGTCAACTGTGGTCAACCAGGGTCAAAACTAGTCTAACCTAGGTCAAATGTTGACTCTACTTCGACGTTCAGTCAAAGTAGTCAACCATGGTCAAACTGGGTCAAAGCTAATCTCCACAAACATCTACAGGGTCAATACATTCAATTTCAGTGGTTGTAAAATCACTGGAATCGATGGATCTCAAAATACAACAAAAGGAGAAAGATTATAATAATAGGATAAAAACCTATAGATGTTGTCGGATGGTGAAACAACCATCACCAATGTGTCCAGAATAGTCAAATCAGCTAGAATAGCCTGTCCATAAATCCAATTTGGACACAGGGGCAAAAAGATAATTTCGAATCAAAACGGTGTCCATGTCGGACCCGCTTTGCACCGAAAAATGTGTAAGAATACTAGTCCACTAAACGTAACAAATTATATGCCCACAAATCCAGAATGACGATACGAACCCAACGGTATATCCAGAATTGGATTCCGTTGACCCGATCTCAAATTGGTCCGTTGACCAGGACATTAAAATTCCGATTTGCACGGAAAAGCATGTCGGAGCCAATGTCCACAAAACTCAGCAAATTATATGTCAACGAGTCCAGAATGACGATACGAACTCAACGGTATATCCGGAATTGGATAACGATGAGCCGACGTCAAAAAGTCCTGTTGACCCGGACTGTGGGACCCACTTTGCACCGAAATACGTGCCAGGGCTCACGTCCTCCAAATCTAACAAACTTTATATGAAAACAAGCCAGAACGACGCCATGAGTCTACTGGTGGTGTCAGAAATTGAATCCGGAGTCCCGGGTTCAAAAATAGAATTTTACAAGTGCAACACTAAGAATTCGAACGGCCAACTTTGGCGTCGAATTCGACCGACCTAACAAGCTCAAACTGAAATGAAATCTAAAGGGGGACAGGAAGAGGGTTATACCAGCTGTACACCGGAACTGGTGGCGCACAAAACGGAGCTGTGACGACGAAGATACGAACCCGCGAAGTTGGCGTCACGAAACTGTCCAAAAATTACACAATTTAAACGGTCAACTTGGTGGCCGGTTTTGATGTATCAAATGACGAAATTAACGGGCAATATTTGAGGGGAGTGAAGGTAGATATACCGAGATTGAGACGGAGCGAAGAAATTTCCGATCCAACGGTCGGATTTCCCGAAAAACGTGCACGAAGTCGCTGCTCCGAAATGCGAATTCTAAAATTCTTCCCGCGCGCGTCGACGGAACTCCGTGCAAAACGCACGAAACGCCTAGACGGCGCATCCCGGAGGAAGTTGGCCGCCACAGGGTGGTGCCTGGGGGTCGCCCGGCCAGGGGGGCCGGCCACGGCGACCACGGCCGGCGGCGGCGGCGCCGGCAAGCGTGGTCGTGCGCGCGCGTGGCTGCGCGCACACTGCTGCGCTGCGCTCGCGTGTGCGTCGGGGCGGCCCAGGCCGGAGCACGACGGCGGCGGCGGCGGCTTTGGTGAAGAGTGGAGGTGGTGGTGGCATGTGGTGATGATGGTGATGGTGGTTTTAAATGGTGGTGGTGATGGTTTTAAAGAAGAAGAAGAAGAGAATGGAGGAGGAGAGTGGAGAGTCTCGACCATGGCAGGTGGTCGGCCGGCCATGGACTGGTGGAAGTGTTGCTCTTGTGTACGCGAAGGGGGTGCTGCTCTTGTGTAGAGAGAAAGAGAAATAAGTGTGTGTGTGTGGGTGTAAGTGTGTAATAAATGTTAGGGAGAGAGAGAGAGAGAGTTATTAATGAGAGAAAGAAAGTAGAGAGAGATGGGGGGGGTCTGGTCTCGTACAGCAGGGGGGTGTTTGTGATGATGGTGAGTAGAAGGTGTGTAAGAAGAGAGATAGAGTTAGTATAATATGTGTGTGTGTAGATATTAAATGAGAGATGAGAGAGGGAGATATTTAGAGAGAGAATAGAGAGAGGAGGTGGTGGTCGGCTAGCATGGGAGAGGGGTGTGCTAGCATGGTGATGGGGTGAGGGGGTGTTTGTGATGAGAGAGAAAGTGATTAAATATATATATATATATATATATATATATATATATATATATATATATATATATATATATATATATATATATATATATAATATGTATATATATATGTGTATATATATATACAAATGAGAGAATTAGATATTTTTACATAAAGAGAGATATTTAGGGTAAAGGAAAAATATCAGTGGGGTGTGGGCAGTCATGATGGAGGGCAACATGGAGCTGGGGTTGGGTTCAGTGGAGCCGGGTTGGGCCAAAATGGACTAGGTGCAATAAATAAATTATTTTTAAGTATTTATAATCATGGGTAAATAAGTAGCATGTGGGGGATCAAATAAATGGAACACAAGTGGCAGACGTGTAGTAGGCTTCATGTGGGCCATGTCCATGTTTGGGGTCGACTAGGTTGGATCGATGTCGGGTCCCGAAATTAAATTGGAAGTCAGGTCACAAATTACGGTAGATAATTAATTGGCCTAATTTGACCCGAAAGTTGTACGAAGGAAATGAAGCACAAAATGGAGTGTCTGAGTGGGACACGAAGGTCATGGGTGAAGAGCGTCTCGAGTAGATCATTTATGAGAAGTTGGTTCTGAGAAAACGACTGGTCTGGTGCTCCTAAATTAAGTCACGGTAACGTGCATATGATGATCAAGAAAAAGAGTGGGAATTTAATTAATAATTAGAATGGTCTAAATTGACCCGAACTTGCGCAAAGCAAAAAGAGTACAAGGGAACAAGTTCGAGTGGGACACGATATATCAACATGAAGATAATCTCGTCTACTACAAACTTCAAGACGAAAGTTTCTAGAGTGGCATCCATGATGCTCTAGAAATCCAAGTCACGGTAGAGAGCATTAAATCAAATAATAAACTAATAATAATATCTATTCCAATAATTGATTTATAAAATTAAAAAAAATAAGCTCTAAATTCAGGGGCTTACAATCCTACCCACCTTATAAAAATTTCGTCCTCGAAATTAAAATCATCCTATAGGTCAAGCTAAAACATGCAACTTCTATGGGTACTGTACTCAATCTGCTACCATTGTGATCACCTATGCTGTTTTCTCTCTACTGGTATTTTGGTTCAGGTTCATCAAGCTTCTTCCATAAAAACCATGTCTATTTACCCCTTAGAATCTTCATTTCAATAAGAACCTTTACATATACTCTAAAATATAGGTCATCCTCGAGATACGTATATATATATCACAATGATTGGCCATCAACCAAAATTCCAATCTCAAAAGCAATTTGTTTGTTTCCTTATCCCGTCCTAAATATCCTTATCCTATTAATCACAAGCTCCATGAAATTATACATTCAAAATCTATTCTGGGCATTGAGCCTTCTATCTTTTACTCAAGAACTCCTCAATATAAACCCTCAAATCTAAGCACAAGATTCTAGTCCTAAATCCGTAATCACTAAATATAAGATTTCATTACTCCTTCTTAGATACCTTAAAACTAATCTATACTATCAAACTAATCATTCTTAATGGTTTCTAAGTCCACTATAGTCAGTCAGTCATATCTGTCCTATAAGCTTAACCCAATAAATCCCCAATAAAGTATACTCATCACAATCACACATAATAACATATTATAGTTATACTACAGAATCTGTTAACTAGGTCTGGCTATCCAATCGTCAAAAATAGAAGGTAACAAGGGCCTAAGACTGGGTCTAGCAATCCGTATTAATATTCAGACAAGGTAAGGGTCAAGCAAGACAGGAAAGATTATCGAAATATTTTCAAGAATAGTACGAGGCCAAACGAATTACATAGGACGTAGTCGAAGTAAAACTCAAGAACCATATACCTCCGTAATTATGTCACATGAAGTTACTATCGCGCTAGTGTGCATCTAGCTGCGATTGACTTCCTTGTTCCATAATACTACGGATGGCTGCAGTACACATCTGCCACGCCAGATAATATAGGTTCCTGAACTTAACTTGGCTAATATCCGTGAAATATTTTCAAACAACTTTTACAAAATAAAGGAGAAGATGTTAGTCAAAATGCTTAGAGAGTGGTCCAAGTAGAATTCGAGAAACATATTTAACCATGATGCCGTTATCCGAAGTCATGCCTCGCCAGTATTTCTCTGGATGCAAACTCCCAATTCCGTAATACAAGGATAAATTACTTTTCGAACTTTCCTTGAATCAGTCCATGAGGCACTTTCAACTATTACCGGAAAGGACAAGAAGAATTATCCAAGTGGTTAGCGAAGAAGAGTTTAGTCAAATCATACGAAAGCTGGAACACAAAACAATACTGTCAAGAAATCCTAGTTAGGCTGTAGATAGACAGAGTTAACCAAGACGGGAAAGAATGATGATAAGAATTTATTCTTGCTCATCCGGTCATAACGAAGGGATCCGATTTAAGATATAATCTGATGACCATATACGTCTTCCTGAGATTATGTTGCTAGAATTTTCGCCACGCCAGTAAGCATAGTTGTAATAAACGATAGATTCCATAACTAAGGTATACACCTTAAATCATGTCATCTGGAATTCTTACCACGCCAACCGGTATGGCTGCAAGAAAATCCAAATTCCATAACTAGGATGGTATAACCAACATCAGGCTCCACGTCCATGTCGTGCTAGCTAGTATGACTGCGATAAATTCTAAACTCCATAAATAAAGTAGACATTTATCGTTCTCCTCGAATATGTTTATCAGAATATCTTAACTCAATTTATAAAAACTGATTTCAACAAAATCAAAATCGAAGTCAACAACGAACGAACATCCAGATTCAAAATTCAACAACGAATCAAAGATAAGTGGATGGAAACTAGCGGAAACAGATCCCGAGGTAAAGTTTAGAAGAAAATTCCCAGGAGATGTCCAAAGGTACTATCTAGGTCAAGATAAAAGGAAATCATTGGAATATAATCTAAAACAATCTCAACCTGATATGAGATTGACAAATCATATTTCCGTCTCAACCTAGAAGATATATAAGTTCAACTTATACCTTCCCTCTGGGGTCCACAAACTCATTTCCAAGAAAGAATAAAGTTTGATACGGACAAATATTTCAGGAATCAGGACGGACATAATTGAATGGGAAAAGTTTTGAAAAGTTCGAAATAAGATTCCCAGGGGTCATCCCTGGAATCTACCAAGAGTTCCTAATATGTGACCGAGTACCAAAATCCTAAAATATTCCATGACTCAACCTTAATCCTAGGGCAGGTTCGCGGTAGTACAGATAAGCTCAAGTACTACCACGACTTCGCATTAATTGCAAAGACTAACCTGCATGGGCCACCAATAAAAATGTGTCACGACCCGCACCCGGATATACGGGTACGAATACGTGGGCCACGCCCAGCCTACGCCGCGGTATCGGCGGTAGAACGCTGTCAAGTATACTATACTAACTACAACATCTAAGATCCATAACTATGAAATGTACTCATGTCACATCACGAAAACTAAGGAAGATAAGACAAGAAATAATTATAATATCACTAGAACAACTAGAATCTACAAGGATCATAAGACAGGAAAATAAAGAAGGAACAACAAGACTAACTAAGGATAACTATTAGGCAACTCACATAGAAGAATAGTGAGATCCACCCCAGCTAGCAACATCATGAAGTCCAATACTGAGGGCACAACTATTCCTAAAATTTTGTCAACATATCAAGTCAGGATGGAACGAGCACAAATCTCAAATAACAGTTCTAATTAGACGATATTGAAAATGTAGTAGTAAATAGAGAGAATATACAAGAATCATGAAATGTACATGTGAGTATCATGACAAGGTAAGCTGTAATCTAGAGCTAGAACAAGGCAAGTAAAACTGATCATGGCATGTACAAGAATCAAGAATCATCGGTCTAAGTGTGTGAGTACTAGTTTCAACATGTGGCCGGCTTGGGTCTGCACAAGGTCTACTGATCAGCCAATCCTACGTGGAGTGTAGGATTGGTAGCATTCAAGGTCTACAAGAATAAACAAGGCGGATAATGACCACACATCTACACTAATACTTCCCGTCCCCGACTAGTATAGTGGATCCAACCATGACACATCATGACACGCGATTCTCGAGAGGGTAGCTAGCCTTCGCAGGAATCGTGTCTATACAATGCACAAGGAACAAGAAAGACTTGCACAAGATATACCAAGGAAAGCGAGGAATAACATCTCATGACGGGATCCAGAGAAATACCAATCTGTGTGAACAATGTGTCAAGAGAACAAGGGTATCTACACTAAATACAAGAAACATAAACGATATCATAAAACAGAAATATTATCAGAGAATGTACTCGCCTGCGATCTGGTGGAATATGTCAACTGAGTCCTAGAACAGTGTCTCGAGGACCTATAGGTGGAAATACTATATCAAAATAAGGGTTTAGAAGTAAAATCAAGTCATACTAAGTCAAACTAGGTCACAAGAAGTCAAACCAAGTCAAACTAGGTCAAGGCAAGTCAAACCAGGTTAATCTAAGTCAAGAGTTGACTTACAGTTGACTTTTGGTCAACTGGTCAACTCTGGTCAACCCTAGGTCAAACTTGACTAACGTTGACTAACAGTTGACTTTGGGTCAACTGGTCAACTTTGGTTCAGTTCTAGTCAATTGTAGGCTACGGTTGACTTTCGGTTGACTTTGGTCAAAATAGTCAACTGTGGTCAACCAGGGTCAAACTAGTCTAACCTAGGTCAAATGTTGACTCTACTTCGACGTTCAGTCAAAGTAGTCAAGCATGGTCAAACTGGGTCAAAGCTAATCTCTACAAACATCTACAGGGTCAATACATTCAATTTCAGTGGTTGTGAAATCACTGGAATCGATGGATCTCAAAATACCACAAAAGGAGAAAGATTATAATAATAGGATAAAAACCTACAGATGCTGTCGGATGGTGAAACAACCATCACCAACGTGTCCAGAATGGTCAAATCAGCTAGAATAGCCTGCCCATAAATCCAATTTGGACACAGGGGAAAAAAAGGTAATTTCGAGTCAAAACGGTGTCCGTGTCGGACCCGCTTTGCACCGAAAAACGTGCAAGAATACTAGTCCACTAAACCTAACAAATTATATGTCCACGAATCCAGAATGACGATACGAATCCAACGGTATATCCAGAATTGGATTCCGTTGACCCGATCTCAAATTGGTCCGTTGATCAGGACATTAAAATTCCGATTTGCACGAAAAAGCGTGTCGGAGCCAATGTCCTCAAAACTCAGCAAATTATATGTCAACGAGTTCAGAATGACGATACGAACTCAACTGTATATCCGGAATTGGATTCCGATGAGCCGGCATCAAAAAGTTCCGTTGACCCGGACTGTGGGATCCACTTTGCACCGAAATGCGTGTCAGGGCCCACGTCCTCCAAATCTAACAAACTTTATATGAAAACATGCCAGAACGACACCACGAGTCTACTGGTGGTGTCAGAAATTGAATCCGGAGTCCCGGGTTCAAAAATAGAATTTTACAAGTGCAACACTAAGAATTCGAACGGCCAACTTTGGCGTCGAATTCGATCGACCTAACAAGCTCAAACTGAAATGAAATCTAAAGGGTGTAGGAAGAGGGTTATACCAGCTGTGCACCGAAACTGGTGGCACGTAAAACGGAGCTGCGATGACGAAGATACGAACCCGTGAAGTTGGCGTCACGAAACTGTCCAAAAATTACACAATTTAAACGGTCAACTTGGTGGCCGGTTTTGATGTATCAAATGGCAAAATTAACGGGCAAAATTTGAGGAGAGTGGAGGTGGATATACCGAGATTGAGACGGAGCGAAGAAATCGCCGATCCAACGGTCGGATTTCCCGAAAAACGTGCGCGAAGTCGCTGCTTCGAAATGTGAATTCTGAAATTCTTCCCGCGCGCGCGTCGACGGAACTCCATGCAAAACGCACGAAACGCCTAGACGGCGCATCCCGGAGGACGTTGGCCGCCACAGGGTGGTGCCTGGGGGTCGCCCGGCCAAGGGGGCCAACCACGGCCGACGGCGGCGGTGCCGGCAAGCGTGGCCGTGCGCACGCGTGGCCGCGCGCACACTGCTGCGCTGCAGCTGCTGCCTGCTGCGGCTGCGCTGCGCTCGCACTCGCATCGGGGCAGCCCAGGCCGGAGCACGACGGCGGCGGAGGCGGCTTTGGTGAAGAGTGGAGGTGGTGGTGGCATGTGGTGATGATGGTGATGGTGGTTTTAAATGGTGGTGGTGGTGGTTTTAAAGAAGAAGAAGAAGAGAATAGATCGGAGGAGGAGAGTGGGGAGTCTCGATCATGGCAGGTGGTCGGTCGGCCATGGGCTGGTGGAAGTGTTGCTCTTGTGTACGCGAAGGGGGTGCTGCTCTTGTGTAGAGAGAAAGAGAAATAAGTGTGTGTGTGTGTGGGTGTAAGTGTGTAATAAATGTTAGGGAGAGAGAGAGAGAGAGAGAGAGAGTTATTAATGAGAGAAAGAAAGTAGAGAGAGATGGGGGGGTGGGTCTGGTCTCGTACAGCAGGGGGGGTGTTTGTGATGATGGTGAGTAGGTGTGTAAGAAGAGAGAGAGAGTTAGTATAATATGTGTGTGTAGATATTAAATGAGAGAGGAGAGAGGGAGATATTTAGAGAGAGAATAGAGAGAAGAGGTGGTGGTCGGCGAGGGGTGTGCTAGCATGGTGATGGGGTGAGGGGGTGTTTGTGATGAGAGAAAGTGATTAAATATGTATATATGTATATATATATATAATATGTATATATGTATATATATATAATATGTATATATATATGTGTATATATATATATATATATATACAAATGAGAGAATTAGATATTTTTACATAAAGAGAGATATTTAGGATAAAGGAAAAATATCAGTGGGGTGTGGGCAGTCATGATGGAGGGCAACATGGAGCTGGGGTTGGGTTCAGTGGAGCCGGGTTGGGCCAAAATGGACTAGGTGCAATAAATAAATTATTTTTAAGTATTTATAATCATGGGTAAATAAGTAGCATGTGGGAGCTCAAATAAATGGGACACAAGTGACAGACGGGTAGTAGGCTTCATGTGGGCCATGTCCATATTTGGGGTCGATTAGGTTGGATCGATGTCGGGTCCCGAAATTAAATTGGAAGTCAGGTCACAAATTACGGTAGATAATTAATTGGCCTAATTTGACCCGAAAGTTGTGCGAAAGAAATGAAGCACAAAATGGAGTGTCTGAGTGGGACACGAAGGTCATGGGTGAAGAGCGTCTCGAGTAGATCATTTATGAGAAGTTGGTTCTAAGAAGACGACTGGTCTGGTACTCCTAAATTAAAAGTCACGGTAACGTGCATAAGATAATCAAGAAAAAGAGTGGGAATTCAATTAATAATTAGAATGGTCTAAATTGACCCGAACTTGCGCGAAGCAAAAAGAGTACAAGGGAACAAGTTCGAGTGGGACACGATATATCAACATGAAGATAATCTCGTCTACTACAAACTTCAAGAAGAAAGTTTCCAGAGACTGGCATCCATGATGCTCTAGAAATCCAAGTCACGGTAGAGAGCATTAAATCAAATAATAAACTAATAATAATATCTATTGCAATAATTGATTTATAAAATTAAAAAAAAGCCCTAAATTCAGGGGCTTACAGGAGGAGAGAGGGGCTGGGGGTGAGTGAGTGAGTGAGTGAAGAGAGAGAGAGAGAGAGAGAGAGGAGCATTGGGGGGGGGTTGTGCTGTTCGTGGGAGAGAGAGAGAGAGAGAGAGAGAGAGAGAGAGAGAGAGAGAGAGAGAGAGAGGATTGAGATGTGAGGGGTTAGGTAGGAGATTTAGATATTTTGGAGGGGGTAGATTTAGGATCAAGAAAATAATAGTAGCAATAATAAAAATGAGAAAAATTCACCTCCAATAATTAATAATAAAATTTTAAAAATACCCAATTTCAAAAAAATCCTCCAAATACGAAATACAATCGAAATACAGTCATATACCTATTTCCAAAATAGGGATCTGACAATTATGATAACTAACTATTAGTTATAAAAAAAATAATTTTTAAAACAATAATAATGACTCATTTTAATTAATTATAAATTAAATAATTTCTTAAAATAATAATTGTAAAAAAATTAATATATAAAATATAAAGAATTATTAGTTTATTAATTAATAATTAATAATTAATAATTAATTAGTTTTAACTCAATATTTAATATAACAACGAAATTATTAAAAAATAACTATTTTTTCTCCAAAATCCAACTGTATTTCTTCCAAATCCAAAATTTGGATTTGGTTATACTTTCCATATCTAAATCCACCTCCAACCAAACATAGGATTCTATGGATTTAACTCCAAATCTATAAAATTTTAAAATTTACCTCCAAATACGGTTTACCAAACGGGCCCTTTTGTCTGCACTTCTCCTTTGATAAGCTTCCTACATCATTCTCCTTGCTGCTTCCTCCGGGTAATTAATAGGCTTGACCACAGCAACGACCTTCTGTAATGGATATATTAATTAAATTAGCTGTATGGAATTGTAGTTTATTTTTGATAAAATTTTTGGTAGTCCTACCTATTGGAATGACTGCCAAAAAATTTGATAGTCCTAAAAATATCATGTTGTTCATTTAGGGCTATCAAAAGTTCTGACAGTCTGAAAATTTATTTTTTGACAATCTTAAATTAACATCATATTTTATCTAGGACAATATATTTGTAGGACTTTCGTAAATTCTGACAGTCCTAAAAAAAAATAAGTTGTTTTAAAAGTCTTTATATTGCATGAGAAGAGAACTCTCCGTAGTACCCCCCTAGATGACCTCCAAATCCCACCATGATCCCCCCCTCTCTAGCATCATCAGCAGCCAGCTGAAGAAGTGCCAGCACCTCCCCCGAGCGAAGCAAATCCACTCCCAGCTCGTCACCAGCGGCCTCCTCTCGTCGTCCCCGTCCCTCACCACCTCCCTCATCGCCCTCTACTCCCGCCTCTCCCGCCCCCGCCACTCCCTCTCCGCCTTCCTCTCCTCCCCCCACCCCCCCAACCTCTTCACCTACAACGCCCTCATCTCCTCCCTCTCCGCCCCCTCCCCCGACCTCTCCCTCCTCTTCTTCCGCCGCCTCCGCTCCCACCACCCCCTCCTCCCATCTCCCGACAACTCCACCTTCCCCCCCGTCCTCGCCTCCTTCTCCTCCCTCGGCCTCCTCTCCCAGGTCCGCTCCCTCCACTCCCTCCTCCTCAAGCTCTCCCTCCACTCCGACCCCTTCGTATGCAGCGCCCTCCTCCGCGCCTACCTCCACTTCTCCCTCCCCCACGACGCCGACAAGGCGTTCGACGCCGCGCCCCACCGGGACGCCGTCCTCTGGAACTCCATGCTCACGGGCCTCGCCCGGACCGGGGACCCCTCCCGCGCCCTCGCGTACTACCTGCGGATGGCGCGGGAGGGGCCCAGGCCCGGGAGGTACAGCGTCACCGCGGCGCTCTCCGCCCTCGCGGCGACGGCGGAGCCCCGGGGCGGGAGGGCCGTCCACGGGTTCGCGGTGAAGGCCGGGCTCGCGGGGGCGGTGGCGGTGGGGAACGCGCTCGTGGACCTGTACGGGAAGTGCCACGAGGTCGGGGACGCCGCGGGGGTGTTCGAGGGGATGGAGGAGAGGGACCTGCTGTCGTGGAACTCGATGGTGTCGGCGTTCCAGCACTCGGCCGAGTACGAGAGGACGCTGGGGTGCTTCTGCAGGATGAGGCGCGCCGGGGTGGCTCCCGACGTCGTTACGGTGGCGGCGGTGCTGCCAGCCTGTACCCAGGTACGGTGTCAGTATCTTGAACTTTTAAATTTTTGTATTATCAGTTGAACTCATATAATTGCAATAAAATGCTATGCCGAATTATATGGTGAGCTCAATTTAGATGAATCAATAACTCAGTGACGGATGTATCATCCATGAATCCATAATTTACTTGGTTTGTGAATGGTTGATAAATATTACGCTTCATTAACATAAATGTCCATGACTTAAAATCAAGGTTCGCAGTATCGGTATCGGACCGTTCTTCCTATGAGTATCGGGATCGACTGTATCGACGGTTTCGGATCGGGGTATCGTATTTTTAGGTTTCGGAAAACAAATAATTATTAAAAAAAATAAAAGTATATTTTTATACGTTTGAGCATAATTTTAAGTACTTCTTGTGTTGTTTCTTAGTAGTTTTTAAATTAAAAAAATACTAGTCACCCTTGCGGATTGGTTTACTTGCAATAGATAAGTTTTCTTCTTTTACATGCTTTTACAACCTTACTATACTTTTACACCCCTTGTTGATTGATCTTTTTTCATTCAATTTTCTTTGCTGAATTGACTGAAAAGAAGATTCCAAATATCAGTATCGGTCAGTTTCGGTATCTGTTGGTATCGGATCGGAATATGCCAAACTATATAGGTATCGGCCCTATCAGATCGGTATCGGATAATGCAAACTATGCTTAAAATTAAAGAGTTTTTTTTGTAAATTGCTTGTATGTTGTTGACATTGTTGCACACTCTACCATTGTTGCTTGTGGTAGAATTTATCTTTATCTATAAGAAAATACGCATCACCCTGTATAGGTAGGTATATGACGATTTGTTGGGTACTTGCTATGTTTCTAGACATTTTCTAAAATATGACCATATGAGATGGTATGATCTCCCTAGAAATATGCAGATTTAATAAAAAATCTTCTGGGATATGTATATACATTACACATATGCATCACCTGATGGTAAGTTTCTCATGGTTGAATCTCAGAAGAAAACATAGTGACACTACATTTTGAGAATTTAATGATTTTATTATCGTACGATTGCATGGTGCATTGACAATTTGGTCTATCAAAGTATTATATGATAGTGTTCCTTGGTACCTTCGAGATTATTTTCCCGAAGTTCTGAACATTGTATTCCAATGAAATAAGTATGACTTCTGATTATTTAAATAAGTTGCATAATATAAAAAAATCAACTCTCCGAACATTCTAGAGTTTTGGTACAAGTGGCAAAGATTTTAACAGAACGGAAGTAATTACCAATTTCATCCAATGGCCATGAAGTCTTGATTTTCTACAACAACAACAACAACAAAGCCTTTATACCAAATATTTGTGGCGGGCTGCTTGAATCTTTTTCTTCCATTCATTTGTGCTAAGGGCTATGTCCTATGTTACACTAACAAAAACATATCCTCCTTTAAACTTACAATCCAGGTTCGCTTAGGCCTACCTCTAGTCATAGAGGTTCCATTAATTACTATCTTATTGTCCCTCCTTATTGGGGGATCTTTTTTGGTTTGTGTTGCCCATATCCAAACCACTTAAGACGAATTTCTCTTCTTCTTTTCCTAAATTGGCTCCACCTCTTACTTCCCACGAGTAGGCCCATTTCTTTCCAATATTTTAATGTATTGGCAGGTTGCCACTAATCCATCTTCATCCGGCTACACTAATTTTCTGAAAATGTTTTTTGTATGCTCAACATCATTTAATTGATGGGATTTCTGGTAGGTATGATGAGTTACCATATCTTTAATTTCTTTGGTCTGCAGGCAGCAGCATCGCTGATGCATGGTCGTGAGATCCATGCATACATGGTAACAAGCGGGATGAGTGATGCTGCAGACAGTGACATATTCATCCATAATGCTCTTATTGACATGTATGGAAAATCTGGTGCATTGGCTGATGGGAGACGAGTGTTTGACAGAATGGTTGCCCGCGACAGGGCTTCTTGGAACATAATTATCCACAGTTATGCAGTCCACGGCCATGGCTCAGATGCACTGGCTCTGTTTGATGACATGCTCTCGGCAGGGATGACCCCTGATGGAATTACCTTCATCGGTCTCCTCTCTGCCTGCAGTCACTCTGGCCTAGTGGAGCGTGGACGAGAGATCCTCCAGCAGATGGATGCGATCTACGGAGTGGTACCTGTCATGGAGCATTACTCGTGTGTGGTGGATCTCCTGGGTCGTGCAGGAAGACTGAAGGAAGCACGTGAGGTGGCAGAACAGGCGAACGAGGCAGGGGTGTGGAGATCGTACCTGGCGTCGTGCAGGGTTCATGGGGAGACAGAGGAGGCCGTGGATGCGGCTGATAAGGTGGTGGAATTGGAGCCGATGGGCAGTGGGGGTTACGTGCTGCTGGCAAACGCATATGGGTCGGCTGGTAGGTTCGAGGAAATGGAGGAGGTGAGGGGGGAGATGTGGAGGAGGAGAGTGAGGAAGGTGGTTGGATGTAGTTGGGTGGAGGTAAGCGGGTCAGGGGTTCATACCTTTGTGATGGGGGACTCCGATCATCCAGAGGCAAAGGGGATTTACGGGGCATTGCATGCGTTGGTCAGACAGATGCGAGGTCATGGTTATGTTCCTGACAGCCTGATGCTTGCGGAATGATCAAGTGGAGGACGAAGCAATTTGCAATGGACACTCGGACACGGGACACCACCTGCAGTAGTTATGGAGGCCTAGACGACATTCTGAAGCCGGTAAGTGAGAGAGATGGTGACAGGAAGCTAACCAGGATCAAGGGCGCGCCGGGGGGGTCTATTACACAGCCCACACCCACCCGTCCACCCACATCGGAATGATAGGTCCTGCATCAGCCATTGATCGTGATGTTAAGCTAAGTTAAGCTAAGGAAGATTGATGAAAGTTCTAAAGAATGGCGGTGCTTCTCCGTAGGATCGAACCCATCCAGTCATCCACCCACCCACCCAGGATGTGCTATGCTATGCGGTATGTCTCATCTGCTGACCATTAGGCAGTTCTCATTTGCAATTGATTCTTATTCTTTTCGTACTCTAAAAGTCTAAACAAATAAACAAATGAATTATTTCTGATTCTTTCAAATTTATGAACTGTTACTTATGTAACTTGCTTTTTCTTTTTCTTGTTTTTAATTTATATGGAACAATAAGGCTTTTTCCAATGGTTATTCAATTTTTTTTTATTTCTATCCCATGTGTCAAATACTTTTAAGAAGACTTCTATGTCTAATTGGTAATTTTTCCATATAGTAACTATAAAAAAATGTCTCCAATGATTATTCTCTATATTTATTCCTACATTCATGTTATTTTATGAAGGTTTCTATGTGTCAAAAATATTTATTCATATAAAAATTCAACTATAAAAAAAATTGAGACTCATTTTCATATGCCATATAGACACAGAAAAAATTCTATTAAGACTTCTACATACGATTGCTCTTTTATTTTTAATATTTTCTATTAGGACAGAGCTTTATATAAAAAAAATTCAATTCAAACACTTTTTGGCCAATGGAGAGGCTTCTCACTGGGGACTTTTTTTTTGAGCTTTGCTATGCCTACAACCAATGCTTACAACCTACCTACAACCCGCCACGTGTCGGGTTTCGATTGGAGGAGGGGAGTAAATGGTGGGGTCGGGTGGAGCCCATGTAGCGGGGGAGGGGAGGGGGGGGAAGGGGTGGTGGGACCCGGTGGGACCCATGTGTAAGGGTGGGTGAGTGAGGTTGTAAGAATTTGGTAGTAAACTTAGCATTTTCCTTTTTTTTTTTTCCTCTATGGAGACGTCCTAACCCAGCTGATATCAAAAAGTATTTTTTTGGATTTTTTTCCTTCTTTTTTTGACTTCTGTGATCTCTCTTATGTCATCGATATTAATGACTTTTGGAGTCGGATCATTTACATGTCTGAGATGCATTAACAAGAAGTATTCTTCAAAGCTGATATATCAGCTTAATCGACTAATAGACCTCGATATTTATGTAATACGTTGTAATAAATTGATTGATGATATATTCCATATTAATTTAACATACTTCACTAGCTAGACTTCAATATTGATGTAATAAGTTATAATGAATTAATTGACTATATATTCAATTTTAAGTTAGCATATTTCACTTAAATAAAGCTACCCACTACCCATCTTCCTACATTGTTCACTACGTCCATCCATAAGTTCAATACATGATTAAATACTTGGAACCCTTCACAAGCTTCCAATTCTTGTCCCCAAGTGTGATTTCCACCCTACGTCATCTTTTCGACCGATGTCAAGTTCATGTGTAAACTTGGTACATGAACCTTATTGAGAACTAGGTTCTCGCCAAGGTCTATTGTCAAGTGTACTTCACTGATGTTCACAATTGTTCCCTTGTCGTCTATTTTCACACATCCTAACTTGTCGCTTCGGTACGTCGCAAAGATCCTCCTTCGTGGAGTGGCGTAATAAGCTCTCGTGCCCAAGACCCAGTCGCTGGCGTGTATGATACGTATCGCAAGGTTCCTTTGCATCGGTTATTGCAATGAAGAGAACTCCCATTGTTGAAAGATCCACCGGATTGTCCTTGCCCTTAACCTTCTCATATTTGAACTTCTTGCAGTCCGCTTAAAATGATCTAACTCGCTACAGTGATAGCAGTCGTCCTTGCGATCCACCTTCGCAAGATCCTGGGAACTCCCTCATGTCCTCGACTATGTCCTGAGGCTCCCATTTCCATAGAAAGCAATCATAGATGACTCTTGCGACAAAACTTCCTCGTGACAACTCCATTAGACGTAGAGTTTAGTAGACCGCTTTTGACAAACTCCATCGTGACAACTCCACCGGAGCTCCTTGTTCAACAGATCATTTTTGACAAACTCCATCGTGACAACTCCATTAGGAAAGTTTCTCACTAACACCACCAACATCGATCTTTCAGCTTTTCAACAGAGAACTCAAAAGTAATAGGACATGAAGCTAGCTCATCCTCAATTACCATCACATCGTTGATAGTTGATTGGTGATGCCCTGAAACTCATTCATATATTTTATCATAGAGGTGTCCTCCGTGCACTTCGAGTTGACGAGTTGGCAAATAGAAAACGTATTATTCCCATTTGTTTTCCGTAAAAAATCATACAGTGAATGCAACTTCTCCCACAACGTCTTTGTCAAACTCTCCATAGTGACATGATGAAACACCGAGTTGTCCAGCCATTGGCAGATGAATCCAACATTTTTTAATCAATCATTTTTCAGTCATCAACAGACTTCCTTGCAGGCTTGAGGATTATGTAGATCGTTGTACTATAGTAGATTCTCCATCGTTAGCTTCCAAATTGTCCAATTTTTTTCTGTGAGGGTGATCATACGTGTGTTCATATTCTTCTATAAACATAGTTACATCTTCTCCCTCTCGAAATGAGAACTCTGATACCACTTTGTTGAGAAAAGCACATGAAAAAAAACGTAGGATACAACACCCACCCACCGAAGATAACGAACCATGAAACTACTATGGGAGAGCTAAGCAAGATAAACACACTGTATATATGGTGACTCCGTTACTGGACAAATCTTAATATAGATATTAAAACTAATATAAGATTGATTATAAGATAACTAATTATAGTATCCCGCTCCTGGCGGTGACATCATATTGGCTTGTGGCTAGTATAACCTAGTCGGAGATGGATAAAGTAGGAACACCTTTCAACATCTAATTAATTGGGACAAATACATTGAGACATTTATGATTCATGGATTGACTTTTGTTGTAATAAGTCCAAAATATAGTGAATCATCCCTTGGTGAATGAACTCTATATAAGATTCTTCCCATCTTTTATTATTTTCGTTGGTATTTTGCGATTGTTATCGATGAATGATTTATTGTTCACTTTCATCAATTTATGCATTCATTTTGGGATCTCGAGAGAAAGAGTAAGGAAAGATAGATAAATTATACTGAATCGATGTTGGTGCTATTAGAAGAGGAGACATAAGGGAAGCTTGATTGTCATGAAGTATTTCTCCTTCTCTCGATAATTCTCTAAGTAAAAGAACTCTCTAGTTTTCTTTGAAACGTTGTTACGATCGATAATGCCTTAGTAAGATGTAAAAGAGAAAAAGGAAAAAAAAAGTTACTCGTGTGTTGTGGCTGCTATTGATTGAAATACTGAAGTTGTAAACTGTTAGTACAATTATGCACAAGGATGATATAATATACCTCTAGATGGGAGACATTCGCCCCATATGCATGGGTTCGAGCCAAGTGGACGTATTATTCTTTCCATTTAATAAAAATTATAAGAGTGGATTGTGTGGGCCTTCTAGGCAGTGAGTATATGGCCTCCAAACCAGTGGTGCGGCCTTTAGGTGGGACGGAACAGGCCTACAGGTCGAATTGTGGGCCCTTTGGGCCAAATTGAGGACCACTATTCAAAGACATGTGATAGTTTATGATAGGGGTGAGCAAATACCGACCGATACTGAAAAACTGACCGAATACCGATTAAAAATATTCCAAAAAATCGAACCGAAATTAGGTACTGATACCGAATTACCGAACCGACTAAAACATGGTGTAATGTGGTAACGGTTTGAGTGTAATACCATACCGAAAATAACGAATCGAACTGATCATATATATATATATATATATATATATATATATATATATATATATATATATATATGCAAATGACCTCTAGCCTTGTGGTTAAGAGAGATGCATGCGGCCCAAGTAGTCGTAGTTCGAGCCTCAGTGGAGGCGAGTTCGCCACAATTACCCATTGCGTCAAATAAATATATATATATATATATATATATATATATATATATATATATATATATGAAAGAAATATATATATATTTTTCAAATGTATATATATATATATATTTCTTTCAAATATATATATATATATATATATATATATATATATATATATATATATATGAAAGAAATATATATATATTTTTTCAAATGTATATATATATATATTTCTTTCAAATATATATATATATATATATATATATATATATATATATGAAAGAAATATATATATATTTTTTCAAATGTATATATATATATATTTCTTTCAAATATATATATATATATATATATATATATATATATATATATATATATATATATATATATACTTTTTTAGAATGTTGTTCGTGATTAATTTTATACTACTCATTTTTATTTTTGTTTTACTCAGTTTCTTAGAATTTAAAATGGATTCTAGTGGATTTGAAGTTATGTTAAGAACGCTAAGAATTAAATTTTTGATCTTTTTAGCTTATATTTTTGTGTTCACATAGAATTTTAAAGTAAATTTTGGTTACTTAAACTTATACTAAAGATTTAACTTAGTGACCGCGTTTGATCTTTTAAGCTCATTTTTAGGTGTTTGCGACTTGCTACATATTGTTCTAATAATTTTGATTAATTGTTTGGTTGGTAGAGGCTTGGTTTTGAAATTTAATGCTTCCAAAAAAGTAAATAAAAATATTATAGGTTAAGATGTTTTACAATATTAAGTGTGTTGATTGATCAAATGTTAATTAGTAAAATACCGATACCGAACAAAAATCGACCGAATACTGATTTAACCGAAATCGAAAAAACTGATTCTATATGATACAATATTTGTATTGTTTTTTTAAATATCGATTTAAAAAAATACCGAAAAATTCGACCAAATACCAACCGATTAAACCAACGCTCACCCCTAGTTTATGATAGCATCTTGTCAATGGAAAAAAGTTCTTGATGTCTAAGTTAAAATTAGCCTAAAATCAGCAGTTCGACAACAGAAACTCAAATAAGAACTCGAACAAGAACTTGAAAAAGAAATATGACACGTGGACTTAATTTTTCTGTTTTGGTCCTTGTATTTTTCTGTTGAGACCCTTTGAAGAGATGAGATGCATGTAATGCAATGGGTGTTCATTGCCGGGTTTCAAAAATTACGAACTCATGAGTTCCTCTTGGATTTTTGTAAAATCAATGATCCAGTCAACTATAGCTTTCAGCGTTAATTGAATGCTTGAACTTCAATTTCTTTTGTTTCACTCTATTAACACCATCAGGAATTGCGCATCTTCTATTATCGGTAGGACGTTAAACCATAGAGTTTCCAGCAATTTACTGCAAAATTTAGACGAATTGCATAGTTTTAACTCCAGCACAGTTTCAAGTGAAGGACTACTGAACTTTATCAAATGTGCATATACATATGACAGCTGATAGTCATTCCTGGCTCTACTCTCGAAGTGATCAAAAACTACGGACACCACAACGACGATCGGATCGAAGAATTTGTGATTGTTTTTGAGAGATTTCTGGAGAGAATTTCAGAACCCAACAAGAGTTTTCACAAGCAATAAACATCAATTATTATAAACACAGTAATGTTTTGTACGCAGGTTTGGCTTTGGCCACCATTACAGATTCATCATACGTTTGTTGCATCACTTGAATCCCATACAAATTTTAAGTTGTTTGTTATTTGGTCCACATACTTCAAATACAAAGAACAGAACAACAAAGGAACTCTAATTGATGCCACAATACATATGATCACATCTTCTTCCTTTTACATCAGAAAGGAGGATCAGTAGATACATTTAAGCTACCACCCTCGAACCCTGATGGACAACTTGAATTTGACAGGAAATCGTCGCCAAAGATCACCGCACCAGCCGCCAACGCTCCAGCTCCCAGCCCCGATGCAATGTCTGGGTCTCCGGTGTCACGTGAAGGCCTCGCGCCCGACAGACTGATACAAGCCTCTGGCAGGCGGTGCACCGTCGTTCCCAGGAACGGTGAGGGTAATAAGCCGGTGTGAGAGGGCGGTGGCGGCGGCGGGGGAGTGGCTGGTCGATGGAATTCCTTGGATGATTCAGCCGGATTCGTATCCTTCCGTGAAGGAAAGGAATAGCAGGTTTCATTGTGCGTGTAATTTTCAAACTGGGCGAACGAGGAGGGTTGAAACTGGGCTGGGTAGGTTATGGCAGGACCATCTTCTATTGCTAAAGGAATTTCGTTACTGGGACTCGAGAAGGCTTCACCAAAGCCTGCAATTTGAAGAGCATAGCAACTTAGAAACAAAGTTACTGAGGACGACAATACTAGTCGGAGACGATATCGTGATAATATACAACTACAACATGAAGTTTCAAGAAAGCTGCGAAATATTCCAGAAAAAGACATGTGAATCACAATTAAATTAAGGCTAAATTACAGCTTGATAGCCTCAACTATTCAAAATTTTCAACTTACCCTCAACTTTGATAGACGTCAACATGATACCCTAAAATTTAAAAATGCCAAAATTACCCTCATCACATCCCTCCCTCCCCCTTCCACACCCTGCTGCACCCCTGTGCCCCCTCCCCAGCGTCGCATCCTCACTCGACAGCTGCACCCCCGCAACCCCTCCCCCAGCCCCAGCCCCCAGTCTCTCTATGCCAGCGGCGGTAGTAGTACGCCCGCTGCGGAGAAATACGTGGCGTAGGGGAGGAGGGGGGCCGCCGGGGAGTAGCCGCCAGGAGGGTGGGGTGCGACGCTAACCGGGAGGAAGAGCGGAGGGAGAAATGAGGGTAATTTGGTCTTTTTTAAATTTTAGGGTATTAAATTGGTACCTACCAAAGTTGAGTGTATCAAGTTGAAAAATCTGAATAATTGGGGGTATGAAGCCTTAAATTAAATATCAAATGAACAGAAAACTTAAATTACTGCTTGCCTGCTTGGCTACAGAAAACCTTCTAGGAAGCTTGATAGACCTTTTCTTTTGTTGCTGTTAATAATCTTAACAATAATGTTACCCAGAGCACAAGTAACAACATTCAAGCATTGAACTTTTCTTGATTAACCACAACCTAACATCCGGTTGCCATAATTTCCTTTCGAGGCTGAAACTATAACTTTGAAAAGCTTCTAAAACAGCAGAAGAAACAGATTCATTTTACTTGTAATTCTCCTCGACCGCAATTTTTAACAGTTCTCAGTCGGATTATCAAACAAAATCTAAGGGCACCAAAGGCATAAATATTTAGCCACACGCACCTGAATGTGAACGATCACCTGGTCTCTCCTCGAAGACACGAACAGAGACGTCCACAAATCCTTTGGGACTGCCAGAATTTCGCTTCCTCAGCTGGAAACTCGCAGTCTCCTCGACCCACGCCTCGCCTCTCTTAAACTTGGCAAAGAATTCTTTCAGCGCAATAGTGGCTGCTCCTTGGAGTTTTTCCCTTTGGAAAATCGGCTCCCTTCTGTAGACTTCTACGGACAGTGACAACCCTTGGAGGTTTGAGTTTGCGGCATCGATGGGAACCGAGAACCTGGTCTTCCATGATGGGTTTGGGCTGCCGGAACTGTCTATCTTTGTGCAGTACTTCTCGTTGGGATCAATCCACCCAACAGCAAACCACTGAGGCTTCCAGAGAGATGATGAGCGACCGAGGCCATGGGCAGATAGTATGCAGATTTCGATGCGAAGTTCCACCATTTTTCGAGACACGTTTGGAGATGTGTGAGATAGTTAAAGATATCTTTGGGATTTTTTTTGGGACCATAAAGAGGAAGAAAGACACAAATCTTGGTAATAGAATAACCAAGAGGGCTGCCTTACTTGATAACAAAGGGCATTCTATGCCATCTAAGAGCTTCTAAAGATGACCTTTACTTTGCTGAAAGAATCAAATTCTTATCAGGCTTAAGGCCTCGTTTGGTTCGCGGAATGGAAAGGAAAGAAACTGATTCTTTGGTATTTTCTTTCCTTTAGGAAATTATAATTCCTATAAACTTTTCTTTCCGATGTTTGGAAAGATCGGGATTATAACCGAAATATATCTTTAATTTTTATTATAGTGTTTGGTGTATGTAAGAAAAGGAAACAAAATCAAGTCAATTTTCCAAAAATACCCTCGTGCTAATAAAAATAATTATTACTTAGAAATATTTTTGTCTAAAAGATATTATGGATAAAAATGGTAAATAATATTATGAACATGGATATTTTGGTCAAAATTTTTTGTAATAAATGCGGAAAAGTTGGAGGAAAAGTGATTCCTTAGATAAATGGGAGGAACCACTTTCCCCCATATTTTCCTACCTCTTGGGAATCATTTTTCCTTTCCAACAACTTTCCTTTGGCTCCCAAACATAGGAAAGAAATCACTTTCCTTTCCCAAGCTCAAATTCCGGTAACCAAACGAGGCCTAAGGGTGTGTTTGTGTCAGCCCCAGTTTTTCAAAATTTTTGTTAATCAATATTAAATTGGCCATTAATGATTATTTTAGTATTAAAATATTTTATAATAATTATTAGGAATTTTTCCTGTATTTTTAAATGATTTTTAAATGGTTTTAAATACATAAAATACCTTTTTGCAATAAAATGAATTGTTTTATATAGGTTTTGCAACTTTTAGAATTGTTTAAATGCTGTTTGTAATTTTTCTATTTGTTGTTTGCAAATCTAATTTTGCATAAACTAACTGCGGGAGGGCTTTTGCAAACTGATATTTGCATAACCTAATGGAAAGGACCTATAGGAAATTTCCTAAGTTCTAGGGACCTAACCCTAAAATCCCTCATCTCCCCCACCGCCTTCCCCTAACCCTAACCCTAATCCGGCCGTAACCCTAACCCTAATCCGGCCGTAATCCACCGCCCACCGCCTCAACTCCCCCTATAAAAAGACCCCCACTCCTTCCCCGACCAGACCATCACCACCTCGACCCTCCACAGCCACAACTCCGCCTCCTATTTCCCACTCCCAAACCGCAGCCACCCAACTCCGGCGAGCCCCAGTCTAACCTCCACAGACACAGTCGTCGTCATCCACCACCACCATCACCTTCGTCTCGACGAGGCGAACTCAGCGCCACCGCTCCGCCACGACGCCGACGCCTCCTCCGCCTGATCGCCCTCTCGACAGCAAGTCGAGCTCGGACACGTACGTATCACTTCGTCCCCGTGTCGAATCTCGACTCGTGTACACGGACACAGACTCGCCCAGCCTAGACGAACCTAGTGGTAAGTGTGGACACGCGTAGATCGTGTCGTGCGTGTCGTGCAGTGCATAGACACGTCGACACGGTGTCAGATTTCATATTCTCGTGTCCTGGACAGTATGGACACGAGCGAACTGTTATTTAGAGAACGGGTTTGGGCTTTGCTTAACGGGTTTAAAACCCATTTAATTTCTGTACTAAATAAAATAAACTAAAACCCTTCCCTAACAATCACTCGAACCCGACCTACTGGCCAGCCCGCACAGTTTAAACCCCCCCCCCCTCTGGCTGACTGAGTTCGAGCCCCCCTGTTGTTTGTTTTGTTTTTCTTTTTCTTTTTCTTTTCCTTTTTCTATTTTCTATATATATATTTATATATATATGTGTATATATATATATATATATATATATATATATATTAGTATATATATATATTTTATATATACTGTATTTTGACAGTATATTATATGTATATATAATTTTATAATTAGTAAACTTTTATATATATATTTATATGTATTTATATACATATATGTATATATGTATATATATTTTCTTGTATATATTTTTTATAGTTAGTAAATTATGTATATATTTTCATATGTATATATACATTATTATACACTTTAAAATTAAATGTTTCCTTATATATATATATATATTTATATATATATATATATACTTTATAAAATTAAGTGTTTTCCTTACATATATATATGTAACTTTTAATATAAGGATATATATATATCCTTGATGAAAATATCTATATATTTATGTATAAATATAAATATTGTAGATGTACTTTTATATATATGTTTTACTTTACTTAGTGTAAAATATCTTTATAAAATAAGTTGTCATACTTTTGTAACCACTATGTATAATTTTGCCCTATTAAAATAATAATATTTACTTTGCACTTTTATCAATTTGTATTTTTGTATATTTAAATTACTGCAACCATTTGATGTCCAAGCCTAGCCTGGGTATTTGGGCTCAAATGTGTTTTCACATATTCAAGACCTGTACAAGTCATATTGGACTTGATTCATGGCCTTGGGTCCTGTATTTGAACTTTGGTTCAAATTATATACATGGACAAAATACGCAGATAATTAATTATTGTGTGCATTACTGTTTTTGATTTTCTAAAAATACTTAGAGTATTGCTAAAATTATGGAAAAATAGTTTTTAGATACTATGTTAAGTTAGCTAATTTAGTATAATTTTTGTAGTATTTAATTTACTGTTTTGCCCCTAGTTTGGCATATGAAACCAGAACTCACTTTCTGTATATTTATGAAAACTGATTTTTCTAAAATATTTCTGTTGGGTAATAAATCCCAGAAAAATTATAATAAATTTCTATAATTAACAAGGTTTCTATCAGTATATTATTTTGCATTTATTGGAGATTTTTAGTATTTTCTAAAATTGTTACAACGCAGTGCACAGAATGTTTATTTATCCAATAATTATGGCTAAGTCATGACTTGTGATTTTTGTGTATTTCTAGTATTTGGATTGCTGACCAACCTTAATATGGGAGACACATGTGTTAGTTTAGATGCCAAATCACTTCACTTTGAACCCCTAGGCTAAGTTCACCTAACCAATGTCCAATTTGGCCTTCTCACATCACTAGTGTATTTATATTGTCTTGTAACTTAGAATCTGAGTATATATATGTTTTCAGTACCAGGACACTCTACATCTTAGCTTTATTGTCATTGCATTGCTTTGCTCCAGGCAAGTACATCTACAAACTCATTTACTGTCTTTTAATGTTAAGTACATGTGACAACCTTGTTAAATTACCATTAATCCAGTTGTAAGTCTTTTATTAATTATACATGTTAAAAACACTGTTATTTGATAAAAAGAATGTTAATCAACCCATGTGAATGCTGATCCTTGGGGTAGCAAGTCAAATCATAACATGTTTCATACTATTGCCAGTTCCCACCATGCTTTACACTATTTCCCGTATCTTTTACATGATGATTACTGGGTTATGAGAGAGTTGATAGTATAGTTTCTGGACTTGTAGAATGTACATACGTACATTGCAGTAAACTAGCAGTGCGGTTTCTGGACTTGTGGAATGTACATACGTACATTGCAGTAAACTGAGAATGTAGTTTCTGGACTTGTGGAATGTACTTACGTACATTACAGTAAACTAACAATGTAGTTTCTGGACTTGTGGAATGTACATACGTACATTGCAGTAAACTAGCATAGCACCTATTGACCGATCTCATACCTGCTCCAGTTTTAATACATAATGTACACATGCCACAATTGACAAGAGTGTCTTAAAATGATAAATCAAGATATACCATGATTTCCTGCTTTATATGATTTACCATGAATTCCAGTATGTCTATTTTTCAGTCTTATCATACCATGTTCCTGTTGTACATCTCTTGCATTATACATTCAGTACTTTAGTAGTAGAGGTTGTACTTGCTCCCGTCCTGACAGGATAACGTTGTAGGTATTTTGACCGAGGAAGAAATGCTTTGTGACCCGTACTATGGAGCTCCAGTTGAGGATATTCCAGCAGGGAATCCTGCTTAGCTGCTTAGTTTGACTTAGTGTTGGGTTATTATCACAGACGCTGTTTTGTACCTTTAAACTGGACCTTGTCTCCAGTCTTACATTTTGGTTTGTATTATTATCAAACTTAGTGGTTTTTCATCTATATAGAAGCTGTGTTGTGATCATTCTTAAACTATCTTAATTATTAGCACATTTATCATTATTACCTGACTGTCTAGAACAGCTTACTGCGCTTTATCTTAAGCGTAGGCTGGACATGGCTCGGCCCGGCCCAACAATTTGGGAATCGGGTCGTGACAGTTTGGTAGGAGGGAAAAGTGGGAGAAAGGAAAATAGAGGAGGAAAAAGTGAAGAAAAAGATTCATTTTCTCTTGTTTGGTATGGAAGAAAAAAAGGAAGGAAGGAAAAGTGGAAGGATTACTTTTCCTTCATAACCAAAGAAATCCAATCCCCCAAAAGTGGGAGGAAAAGTGGAAAGAAAAGTGGAGGCTTGTATTAATCAACAATTATACCCCCCATATGAATGTATTGTTTAAAAATTATTTATGAAGTCAAATGGTAAATAAGTGTTTATGCATCTCTTATCTTTTCCATCCTTGCTACCAAACACAAAGGAAGGAAATGATCTTTCCTTTCCATATGGAAGGAAAATAAATCCTTATTTTTTTTTCCTTCCTTCCACTTTTCCATCCTTCCTACCAAACACGGCCTAAAGGTTAAGCATTTCTCCAAACAAATGCGAATCAAATCCAAGAAAAGAGTAAATGGATTGTTTTTGGAGTATAATTACGTGTTCCCTTCATTCATGACAGTTTAGCTTTTCTTGTAAACGACTGTTAGAGCCTAGTGAGACCTCATCTGCCTTTTGAAATCTTCATCATGTTGATGCTGAGCAACTGCTAGGGAATGTTGTTGGAACTTGAAAAGTCATGCAACCTTGCCCATGTTTCCTGTTGATTTGGGTGATCAAACCACAGCAGTGTAGTACAGTCATTCAGAAATTAGGATGGATACAAATTAAACAGGTAGAAGTCGAGGAACAGGTGAAATTATGGTTTAAAGTATCGGCCGATACCGATACAGTTTGGCATGTCCCGATACGATACTGACCGATACCGACATTGGAGGTCTCTTTTTCGGTCAATTCGGCAAAGAAAATTAAACGAAAAAGACAAATCAGCAAGGGTCTAAAGCATAATAAAGTTGTAAAAGCATGTCAAAAAGAAAATCAATATATTGTATATAAATCAATCGGTAAGGTAAGGGTAACTACTATTTCATTTAATTTCAAAACTACTAAGAAATAACACTGAAAATACTTAAAATTATGCATAAATGTACAAAATATATGTTTTAAAATGTAAATAATTTATTAATAATTATTTGTTTTCCGGTACCAAAAAATCCGATACTCAGGTCCGAAACTGCCGATACTACCGATATCGCCGATAACAATACTCATAGGAATAGTCCGATACCGATTTCGATACCGTGAACCTTGGGTGAAAATACCCATACTAGCAGTTGGTTTCAGTAACCGACTCAACTAGGAAGACGATTTCCATATCTAAGAAGAAGAAAAAAGTTGCAGGTTAATTATATATAACTGCTACTGCAAGTAAAGTAACCATATCCTACAGGCTACAGGATCAAGTTAGAAAACTTGGAATTGTTAATAGTTCATAAAAAATACACATTATTCATGTTGTTTCCTTAGTAATTTGACAGAAAATGATCCAGTGAGTAATTTGGCTAAAATGTGAGGAGTCATCAAAGAATCTCTTAATAAAATGAAGATTACTATTCCCAAACTCCTACCTCATGCATGTCCACTTGAAGCATTACTAGGGTCCTCTGCCCGGACGGCAGTCTTCTTGAAAGGGTATGGTTCTCGAGCGGAAGGAACCAGTAGTAGTAAACGACCGGCAGGCCTGACCATTTGATCATCTTGTGTGCAGCCTAAGGCAGTTTGAGTGTACATCAGTGGTAGATCCTAGAGAATCATCCCCAAATCCACAATCTTCGAAGAATAATCTGATGCAAGATTTCCATGTATCATAAAATTCATATGCATCTACCTCAATTACATGTAATAAACAAATACTTGTAAAAGCAGTGGAACTTGTAACTACCAGCTAGTAAAATCCGGAATCATTATACTAATAATGCATGAATGACAACAGGATGTGAAAGTGTAACACTGATGGAGAAATGCAAACAAATGAATATTTCTCAGTAAGAAACTGCACAAAAAGAACAAAGCCTTCATCCCAAAATTTTGGGATTGTTGTTTGAATGCGTTTCTGCCATTGAGTTATGTTAAGGGCCATGTCCCCTGTAACACTAAAAAGATCATATCCTTCTTCAAAACTTCAATCCACTTAGTAAGAAACTGCCTAATCATTAAGATATTTAGGTGATAGACACAAAAGCTAACCAAAAGGGGAGGAAAAGTGAGCACAAAATGGAATCTAATGGGTTAACACTAGCTTTTAATGAAAACAAGAATGTCAACAAAAATATAGCTGTTTACATGCAGTTACCACTACATTTAGATTAGAAGATTCTTTAACCAAGGGAGTACTACCCTGTTAAACCAGCTTCAACAAGAGTATCAATTTCAATCCATAAAGTTACTCTGCACGGTTTCACGACTAAACAAATGCATAATAGTCTTATATGTTATGCCAACTATTTGGGGATTCTTCCTTTCAAATCAGATTCTCTCTTTACTTTCATACTAGTGGTTCTTCATCAAGCTTAACTAAACACAAACATTTTTCTCTATCCGGTCAAAAACTAGAGCATTCTTATTATGAAACAAATAACTTTAGCTAAAAAGAAAGCAACAACCCCATACCCTATATCTAAAACCCTCTGCATTCATGCCCACCCAGTAATAACTTTTACGTCTCTAATAACACAGGCGTCCAGATATTTATGATACCATGTGAAACTTACTCTAACAAACAAGTTTTTCTACCAAATTTCAGTCTTCCTCCAACTTAATCAGATGAACCCTGACAATATCTTGTTGCTCCTTGTTATTCCAACAACAAGGCCATCATGTTAAGCATGTGAACCTTGAAGTTACCGATTTAACCAGGTCTTTCGTTTTCACTCACAGATAAAAAAGCAACTGTAGAATTGAAGCTGATTTCAATATGTAGGACAGAAGAAAATAATTGTGTTTTAAGGTAACCAACTTTCAATGAAGAACGCAAATCTTCAACACGAGACTTATAAAAGAGAGATGTTGTATTCATCAGTAATTAAACAAACCAAGAAGAAAAGAAAGGAGCTAAAAAATGCCTCTTGTGTAATCATACCAGAGTCTCAAAAGAATAATGTTAATAGCAAAATCTTTCTATGGCTTAGGTTTCACCCTCTTGTGTAATCATACCAGAGTCTCAAAAGAATAATGTTACTAGCAAAATCTTTCTATTGCTTAGGTTTCACACAATAGCCTACGACTAGAGTAAGTTTCCACTTTCTACCTGGACGTCCAAATTCAAACTTCTCTTGGATGTTGAGACCATGATCGTTAGACTTCAATACATAAGTGTTGGGAAAGAAGCGCGGAAACCTTTCCCCAAACCGGAGAGTACCTGCGAGAGGACCGAGCAATACAACGCACGAACCCAAAAACAACCACACAAAACAATCCACGCAGACACAGAGAATTTTTGACGTGGAAAACCCTTGCGGGAAAAAACCACGGGACGATCGGAGTCCAACCCTGAGAAGCCTCCACTAATGGAATAGAAGAATTACACCCTCTACAAACTCCTCCCGATCCAAATCGGATCCCCACAACACTCAGAGATAAGAACAATGAATACAAGGCTACGAAGAGCGAGAACGACGAGTAGAGATTACCCGAACACGATCTTCTTCGAATAGCGACCTTCAATCCTCCGTCTTCTTCTCCGAAGTTGCAATGGCACTCTTGCCTCCTTTCTCTCTCCTCGTTGTGTTCTTTACAATTGTGTTGCCTCTGCGATAATCATGAATTAGGGTTGAGAAAACTCAACTTAACTCCCTAATCCCGCAGCCAACCTGGACCGTTGGATTAGATCCAGTGGTGAAAAGTTACCCTAAAATCCGCTTCAGCCCCCGACGACACAGAGTTCGGCCAGAACTCTGTGTCGAGCAAACAGCACCTAACGCCAACATTCTGGAACGGCCAGATCGAGTTCGGCCAGAACTCGGCCTGGGACCGAGTTCGGGCCGAACTCGGCAGACCCAGTCCAGAATCTCCTTCAGGAGCAGCAGCAGCAGTAGCGACCCCGCGTCGTCTACTTCCCGAGCTTCTTCGACACACGAATGGCGCTCGTCGCACTCCGGGGTCTTCTCCACATAGGTTGGGAACCCCACCCACTCCAACAAATCTCCCCCTTCACAACTATGGGGAGGATATCGTCATCCCGACGATCTGCCTGCAGTACTCAAACTTCTCCCTTGGTAGAATCTTCGTGAACATATCAGCTCCGTTGTCATCTGTATGAACCTTCTCAAGCGCCGCGTCCTTCTTCTCAACCACATCCCGTATCCAATGATACCGGGTCTCGATGTGCTTGGACCGGCTATGAAACGTCTGATTCTTCACAAGGTGGATAGCGCTCTGACTGTCGCAAAGCAAAGTATACTGCTCTTGCTTCAGTCCCATTTCCTGCAACAGCTTCTTCATCCACAACAGCTCCTTGCAAGCCTCCGTCGCTGCAATGTATTCCGCCTCCATCGTCGACAAGGCAACACACTTCTGCAACCGCGACTGCCACGACACTGCTCCTCCCGCAAACATCATCACGTAGCCTGAAGTCGATCGCCTCGTGTCTACATCTCCAGCCATATCAGCGTCGGTATACCCAACCAGCTTCGGCTCGTTACCACCAAAGGAAAGTCTCCAACCAGCAGTGCCCTGAAGATATCGTAGAATCCACTTGACCGTACTCCAATGTACCCTTCCAGGATTTGAAAGATACCTGCTAACCGTACCAACTACATGAGCAATATCTGGCCTCGTACACACCATGGCATACATCAGGCTTCCCACAGCTGAGGCATATGGAACCCGCTCTATATCTTCCTTTTCGTCCTCAGTAGATGGACACTGCTCCTCAGTGAGCTTAAAATGAGCCGCAAGAGGGAAACTCACTTTCTTCGACCCGTCCATCCCGAAACGCTGAAGTACCCGGTGAATGTACTTCGTTTGGGACAAGTGTAGCAGCTTGGACTCTCTCTCTCGGCTGATCTCCATCCCAAGAATAGTCTTCGCTGCGCCCAAATCCTTCATAGAGAAGGCCGCGCCCAGTTGGCGCTTCAGCTCCGCTACTAGTGGCATTCCGACCCACTAATAGCATATCATCAACATAGAGCAATAAAATGATGAAATCATCATCGGCAAAATATCTCACAAATGCACAATGGTCCGACGTCGTCCGTGCATAACCATGCTCCCCCATAAATGACTCGAACTTCCTGTACCACTGCCTCGAAGCCTGCTTCAGACCATACAAGCTCTTCCTCAACCGGCAGACCAAATGTGACTTGCCCTTCTCACAGAATCCCTCTGGCTGCTCCATGTACAACTCCTCCTCAAGATCACCGTGGAGGAATGCCGTCTTCACGTCCATCTGCTCGACCTCCAAGTCGAGACTGGCTGCTAATGCTAGCACCACCCGAATAGACGAATGCTTGACGACAGGCGAAAAGATCTCATCATAATCCACGCCTTTCCGCTGACCGTAGCCTCGCTTTGTATCGAGGGCGAGTAGCATCATCCGTCTGCTTCACTCTGAACACCCATCGATTCTTCAAAGCCTTCTTGCCCTTTGGCAACCGTACCAGATCATAAGTGGAATTGGTGTGCAAGGAACTCATCTCCTCCTGCATAGCCTCCATCCACTCCTGCCTGTGTTCGTCTTCCATAGCCTCTGTAAAACTTTCGGGCTCTCCCCCTCAGTCAATAGCACATACTCATCTGGTGAGTATCTCGTAGATGGTCGACGATCTCTGTCGCTCCTCCTCAGTGGAGCCACTGGTGCTGGCTGTATACCGACAGCCTCCTCCCCTTCAGGAACTGCCTCTCCGGTATGCTCATCCTCCTGAGGGACACCCTGACCACCATCAGCAGGCTGATGATCAAGGTTGGGAGCAACTCCATGTACTGGCTCCCCCATAACTGGATCCTCTGCGATGTCTTCTGGAAACTGCTCGAAGCAAAATGACTCTAACTCAGACAATTCCTCAGCCTCAGAAGGCGTCTCGGAATCCTGAGTGTTGGTCATGGTCTGATCCTCGACGAACACCACGTCCCTGCTTCTGTAGAGCTTTCCTTCCACTGGGTCGTAGAGTCTATAGCCAAACTCATCCCGACCGTAGCCGACAAAGACGCATCGCCTCGTCTTCGGCTCAAGTTTGGTCCTCTCGTCCTTCGGTACATGCACGAAGGTCTTACAACCAAACGCTCGCAGGTGATTGTATGACGGCTCTTTGCCGTACCATACTTTGTCAGGCACATCACCCTGCAAAGGAGCACTAGGAGACAAATTAATAACATAAGCAGCTGTGTGAAGAGCCTCACCCCAATAACTGCCCGGCAAGTTTGCTTCTGACAGCAAACACCGCACCCTCTCCATCAGTGTCCTGTTCATGCGCTCCGCTACACCATTGAGCTGAGGTGTCTTTGGCGGAGTCTTCTGGTGTCGTATCCCCTGCTCTCTGCAATACGCATCAAAGGGACCGATGTATTCGCCGCCATTGTCGGACCGAACACACAACAACTTTTTGCCCGTCTCCCTTTCAACAGAGGCCTGAAACTCCTTGAAAGTAGGCAGCACCTGATCCTTGGTCTTTAAGGCATAGACCCAAACCTTCCTGGAACAGTCATCAATAAAGGTTACAAAGTATGAAGCATCACCAAGAGATTTTACCTTCATAGGACCGCAGACATCCGAGTGAATCAACTCGAGCAACGCCGGCTTCCTCGAACTTGGGTGACTTTGGAATGCCACCCTATTTTGCTTCCCAGCTAAACAGTGCGTGCACTTCTCCAACTTTGTAGACTTGAGCCCTGGAATCGCCTTCCTGTTCACCAAGTAGCTCATCCCCTTCTCGCTGATATGGCCGAGCCGCCTGTGCCACAACTCGGTAGACGCATCACTGACTGCGTTCACCTCCTGTGCCCCCTGTGCGCTCCCCTCCATATAGTAGAGACCGGACTTCTTGCTTCCTCTGGCAATCACCAACGAACCTCTGGAAAGCTTCCACTGACTGTTCCCGAAGAGACTGAAGAATCCCTCGTCATCCAACCTTCCAACCGACACCAGGTTGAAACGGATATCAGGGACATGACGAACATCTTTGAGAACAAGAACCGCACCCGTCTTCGTTCTCAAATACACATCTCCAACGGCAACCGCCTTCGACACATCTCCGTTGCCCATCTTCAACACGCCACAGTCGCCTGTCGTATAAGTGGCAAACAGTGCCCTGTTGTGAGATACATGTGCTGAAGCCCCTGAGTCCACCAGCCAAGAATTGTCATCGCAGGCGAGGTTAGTAATGACCTCATCACCTACGACGATCACATCGCCTCCATGCACCGAGGCCGCCGCTGTAGTGTTCTCTTCTTGCTTCCCCTTGTCGCCCTTCTTCTCTCTCTTCCAAGCGAAGCAATTCCGCTTGATGTGGCCCTTCTTACCACAATGGTAACACTCTGAGTCCTCGTAACGACCCTTGGACTTCCCCCTGCTCTTGTCTCTGCCACCATCTGGACCCCTGCTTTTGCCCCTTCTGCGGCTCTCTGAAACCATTGCCTCTGAGTGGTGGGATGTGGATGAAGTGCCCTGAGAACGTCTCCGCATCTCTTCATTCAACACCCCGCTCTTGGCAAACTCCAGACTGACCACGCCCTCTGGAGCAGAAGCGATCATAGATACTCGTACGGTCTCCCACGAGTCTGGCAATGTACACAGCAGCCACAGTCCCTGAACTTCGTCGTCGAACTTGACTCCCATAGAAGATAGCTGGTCAACCACGCCGTGGAACTCACTCAAGTGATTCGAAATAGACGCCCCATCCTTGTATCGTAGACCCATCATCGTTCGGATCAGGAATAATTTGTTTACCCCGGTCTTCTTCGCATACAAGGATTCCAGCTTATCCCACAACGTCTTTGCGTGCTCAATATTGGCAACGTGGTTGTACACGTTCTCATCAACAAACTGCCGTATGTACCCACACACCTGTATGTGCTCGAATGTCCAGTCCTCCTCGGATTTATCACTGGGCTTCTCGGATGCAAACACGGGTAGATGCAGCTTCTTGACAAATAGCAAATCTTTCATCTTGCTCCGTCAATAGTGATAGTTGGTGCCGTTCAGGTTCACCATGCGCACCGGCTTCGCGTCCATCTCTCCTCTCTGGTTTCTCTGTCAACTACTGACACTCCTTCTGAATTCCAGAACCTGGCTCTGATACCACTCTGTTGGGAAAGAAGCGCGAAAACCTTTCCCCAAACCGGAGAGTACCTGCGAGAGGACCGAGCAATACAACGCACGAACCCAAAAACAACCACACAAAACAATCCACGCAGACACAGAGAATTTTTGACGTGGAAACACTACCAAAATACATGAATTTACCGACGGCCCTATCCGTCGGTATTCCGTCGCCAAAAATAAATATCGACGGATTACCGACGGATATTTTGGTAAAACAGCCGTCGGGAATAACCTCGTCGCTAAAACATATCCGTCGCTACTTCCGTCGCTCAGCGACGACTTAGCGACAGAATACCGTCAGCTCATTTAAATATATATAGCGACGGATTACCGACTAGCTTTCGTCAAAACATGTATCAAGATATAGGTTTAGCGACGGAATACTCCGTCGCTAAAGAGTCGGCAAAACCGTATCAGTGATTTTCTGATACGCAATATCCGTCGCTAATCCGTCGTAAATTTGTCGGTAAAAGCGTATCAGCGACAAAACATCCGTCGCTAACAGCAAAATTTATGGACATCAAACAGAACTAGGTCGACGGACGTTCCGTCGCTAAACCGTCGCTCAATGTAAAATTCTCCAGGTAGCGACGGATATTGCGTCGCCAATCCGTCGATACATTAAAACTCCTACAGATAGCGACGGATGGTCCGTCGCCAATCCGTCGCTTTATTGAAATGCTCCAGGTAGCGACGGTTTTTTCCGTCGCTACTCCGTCGCTAAACTCAGTTTCTCCAGTTAGCGACGGACTATCCGTCGCTGAGTGGTCGCCAGTCCGTCGCTAACTTCTAATTTTTGAAAAAAAAATACTGAAAACAGACTCTTTCCTGTTTGTGCAACACATCCAACACAATATCAAACATGCAAAATATCCATATACAACACCATATATCCATATCCAACACGAATATCCAACGTATCCAATATCCAACACCATATATCCATATGCAAAATATCCATATCCGACACCAATATCCAACGTATCCAATATCCAACAAAATATTACCAACACAATATATCCAATATCCAACATTAAATTATCCAAACATAAAAAAAATATCCGAACATACAATGTATCCAAATGTCTACAAAAATTTCGGCAGCACCTCCTTTGTATATCAGATCATCGCTTATAACCCAGCGTAGGTATATATCCAAAAATCACATAGACGAAATATGCACATACGAATTTAATGCACACCAATTATCCAAGAAAAGACATCAATTATACTGAAGAGTAACCTAATATCCGTCGTTATACTGAAAATTTATCTTCAAGTGTGAGAACGGATGGCTCAGAATACACAACCCAAAATTCATTCTAGCATACATTAGTGTGAATCATCTATGTTCTGTACATATGGTGTAGTATATGATCTTATCGTATATAGTATTTGAAGAACGTAACAGAATCAAGATGAACTCACATAATGTAATACTAAGACATCATCTACTACTATATAAGATATAGTGATAGGTTGTCGTATCATCATTGCCGAGGGATGAGGGTCGGAAGACAGTCAACTTTATCTACGGCTACATAGTTTCTGCCTCGCCAGTCGAATGGCTGCAAGTACTATGTCCGGATCACCATGTCGTACCGTAGTTCAAATGGAGCTGGAATGGAGCCAAAATACAGTACTACTTCACCATGTCGTACCATTTTACTCTCTCTCTCTCCCCCCCCCCCCTCCGGTGCTCTCACTCTCTCCGGCGCTCTCACACTACTAATTCCTATGTGTTTTAAGTGTGAGAACGGATGGCTCAGAACACAACCCAAGATTCATTCTAGCATACATTAGTGTGAATCATCTATATTCTGTATACATATCGTGTAGTATATGTTAACCTTATCGTATCTAGTATCTGAAGGACGTACGTAACAGAATCAAGATGAACTCACTAATGTAATACTAAGACATCATCTACTACTATATAAGATATAGTGATAGGTTGTCGTATCATCATTGCCGAGGGATGAGGGTCGGAGGACAGGCAACTTTATCTACGGCAACAAAGTTTCTGCCTCGCCAGTCGAATGGCTGCAGGGAATATCCGTCACCATGTCGTAACGTAGATTAATGCAATTAATAGAGCTGGAAATATCCGTCGCTAACCGGTAACTAGTCCGTCGCTAACTGAGATTGTCACATACACATATGTATATCACAGCTAGATGTATAGATATATACATCTATACAGAAGCACACAACTGATAGAACTCGCACTGTCCTTGAGACAGTGAACATATACACCATGAATCCAAACCCCATATATATTCACATTTACTAATCCAAACACCACCAAACTAATGGAACACCCAATATGGATAACACATTATTTAGCCAATATATAAACTCAGATGAATTTGAGAAGCAAAGCCACCCGCCGCCCCCGACCAAAGCCCGCCGCCCCAAGCCCGCCGCCCAGTAGTTCGGTTGCATATATATATGAAGAGTACTTATGGGTGTGCGTCGGTTGCAAATAGCCCCGACGCACCCGCCCCAAGCCCACCGCACCCGCCCCAAGCCAGCCGCTCAGAATACACAACCCAAAATTCATTCTAGCATACATTAGTGTGAATCATCTATGTTCTGTACATATGGTGTAGTATATGATCTTATCGTATATAGTATTTGAAGAACGTAACAGAATCAAGATGAACTCACATAATGTAATACTAAGACATCATCTACTACTATATAAGATATAGTGATAGGTTGTCGTATCATCATTGCCGAGGGATGAGGGTCGGAGGACAGTCAACTTATCTACGGCTACATAGTTTCTGCCTCGCCAGTCGAATGGCTGCAGGGACTATATATGTCCTGATCACCATGTCGTACCGTAGATTAATGCAAATGGAGCTGGAAACAAAATACAGAAACCAAAAAACAAAATACAGAATCCAATCCCTGGGTTCGCCGAAAATACGAAACACAGAATCCAATCCCTGTATTTTAAGTGTGAGAACGGATGGCTCAGAAGACAACCCAACCGGAGAGGATACTCCGAGAGATCCATCTGGGTAGGACGTATACTCTGAGAGATCACCCTTACAGAAATGATATCAGTAGTGGGATCGAATGTTGGAGAAGATATTATCACAGTATACGTCCTCTCCTCCACGATGGCTCTAGACCCATCTGCTCGTCCCTGCTTCCATTCTTCTTGTTTGACTCTCTCAGCCACACATGATATCCAGCTCAAGTGTAGAGTAGGCGAAAAAGAAGGGGACAGGAATAGGAGGGGGAAGCAGCACACCGGCGGCATGACCCGGAGGAAGTACAGAGGTTTTCTTCAACGTACGTAGGAGAACTATAAGGATATATGTAAACACAACATATCACCTTGTCAAAGACCCTAAATGTGACAACCATGTTACCGCGGTGTCGGAAGACTAACATGTCATAATTTTATAAGCCGTGTGTTTTGACATAATCCTCCCAACCGGATTTCAGTTCTATGTAATAATGCGAGATTACGACACAGGAGGAAAGAGTTGGGATGATTATGTCAAAACACACGGCTTAGAAAATTATGACATGTTAGTCTTCCGACACCGCGGTAACATGGTTGTCACATTAAGGGTCTTTGACAAGATGACATATTGTGAAAAGATATATCCTTATAGTTCTCCTACGTATGTTGAAGAAAACCTCTGTACTTCCTCCGAGTCATGCCGCCGGTGTGCTGCTTCCCCCTCCTATTCATGTCCCCTTCTTTTCTGCCTACTCTACATTTGAGCTGGATATCATGTGTGGCTGAGAGAGTCAAATAAGAAGAATGGAAGCAGGGACGAGTAGATGGGTCTAGAGCCATCGTGGAGGAGAGGACGTATACTGTGATAATATCTTCTCCAACATTCGATCCCACTACTGATATCATTTCTGTAAGGGTGATCTCTCAGAGTATACGTCCTACCCAGATGGATCTCTCGGAGTATCCTCTCCGGTTGGTTGTCGTATCATCATTGCCGAGGGATGAGGGTCGGAGGACAGTCCACTTTATCTACGGATACATAGTTTCTGCCTCGCCAGTCGAATGGCTGCAGGAACTATGTTACCGCGGTGTCGTAGTCCAATATAATCCAGAGATTGACACAGTTCTAATTCATATATGTAGTCCAATACAAATAGTCTAAAACAAAAACAACCCAATAAAAATAGTCCAATACAAATAAGTACTAATAGCTAATGCTTGCCACGCTGCTCACGCAAACGCTCAGTGATACTTTCACGCAACCACCTCCGAAAAGCGAGATTTTTGGTGCGAGGAGAGGCGTTGTCCCTTGCCAGGACTGCATCAAAAGCACTCTCGGCATTACTAGCTACCGGTGCTGGATGACTAGAACTCCCGGTCTCACTAGCAACCGGTGCCACTTTCTCCTCAACTGTAGGAGGAGCCACCTCAGCATTCACTATTTTCTTCAAACGACGTGCTGCTCCTCGGGTCATGGGTGCCATCTGGTAAGTATATGTAACAGAATGTAAAAGAATGTAACAGCTCAAATTCAAAAACCAAAATCCCCATGCCAACATGAATCATAACATATAACTTAAACCCAGACATGACATAGGATTAAACCTAATGATTTAATCATCCTTAAATCAGTAAACACAAACAATGTACTAATTTTCAGTTTTTAGTCCAATGTAATTCGAAAGCCATCATCCCATGCCAAAAAAATACTCCATACACAGAAAACAACAGATTTTTGATAAGTACTTATTTGTGTAGGGGTATCATCTGACTGCACACAAGGGATGATGAGCTGGGCAGGTGCAATATGGATGCAGTAAGCCACCCCAACAATGCCCGGCCCTCTTAACTAGGCTAGTTCTAGGTCAAATTAGGAGTCCAAGTCAACTCTGTCAAAACTAATCTTAATTAGGCTAAACTTCTACCTTAGCTAATCAAATATATATACTAGACTTCACGACGTGTGTCTGTGTATATATATATACATATATATATATATATATATATATATATATATATATATATATATATATATATATATATATATATATATATATATATTAATAATACTTATATATATATATTAATATATATATATATTAATATATATATATATATATATATATATATATATATATATATATATATATATATATATATATATATATATATATAAGTAATTTATTAATATATATATATATATAAATTACTTAAAATTATGCCTATATATATATATATATATATATATATATATATATATATATATATATATATATATATATATATATATATATATATATATAAAATATATATATATATATATATATATATATATATATATATATATATATATATATATATATATATATATATATACAGGGCCGGCTTCAGGGGAGGCAGGCTAGGCACCCGCCTAGGGCCTCCTCCCCCAAGGGGGCCCCATTTATATGTTGAATTTCTTTGGTTTTCCAGCGGCACCACAGTCCAATAAATATGGTGTTGGAGGAAGCCCATAATCAAAGCTGTAGGCTTGTAGCAAACAAACCTAAAACAAAACCTAGAGAGAAAAATCAAAACCCACCGCCTTCTTCATCTCCTCTCTCTCCCTAGTCCCACGGAAAACCTCCTCAACTAAGCAGGTATTTTATCCTCCACAAAGCTGTGAGTGTGATTGTTAATGAAAACTATCATGAGAATGTGATTGTGAATGATGATTTGTTGGATTTTGAATTTATAGAAATATTATAGAGGAATGAGGGCCTCATTTATGAGACTTGTTTGGGGCCTCCAAAAGTCTGGAGCCGGTGCTGTATATATATATATATATATATATATATATATATATATATATATATATATATATATATATATATATATATATATATATATGTCTGTGTGTTTGTGTATCCGTGTGTCTGTGTCCGTGTGTGTCCGTGTGTGTGTGTGTGTGTGTCTGTGTGTGTGTGTGTCTGTGTGTCCGTGTGTGTGTGTCCGTGGCCAGCCCCCGCCCCCATCGTACCCCCCCCAACGCTGCCCGCCCCCTCGATCCCACCGCCCCCTCCACACCCCCGCCCCCCGCGCACGGCCAGCCCCCCTCCGCAACCCCCCGCACCCCGCGGCCAGCCCCCGCGCGCCCCCATCCCTCCAACGCTTCCCGCCCCCTCCCACCGCCCCCTCCACACCCCCCGCCACCCGCCGCCACCGCCGCCCCCCCGCAGTCGACGCCGCCCCCGCAGCCCCCGACGCCCCCGGCCCGCTGCACCCACGACCACCGCGCGCGGCGCGCGAGAGAGAGAGAGCGAGAAAGAGAGAGAGAGAGAGAGAGGGAGAGGGAGAGGGAATACCTTTGGGAGAGAGAGAGGAGAGGGGGGTCGCCGATCACCGCTGCGGGAGAGAGAGGAGAGGGGGTCGCCGATCGATCACCGCGGGAGAGAGAGAGAGAGAGAGGAGAGAGAGTGAAATTTGGGGGGAATGAAAAAGTTCTCCCCGTCGTTTCAACTTAAGTCTGGAACGTAAATTTAGCGACGGAGTAGCGACGGATTATTCCGTCGCTAATGCGTCAGTAAATCTCGCGCGGGTAGCGACGGATTATTCCGTCGCTAAGTCGTCAGTAAATCTCGCGCCAATATTTTAGGCTTTTGCCGCCAAAATATGCGACGTTCTAGCGACGGATATAAAACCGTCGCTACATGGCCGACTACCTATCGACGGCATAGCGACGGATATGGACATAAAAAAATAAAAAAAAATGTCCACTGCTTTCCATCGGTATTCCGTCACAAATCCGTCGGGGATCCGACGGTGATAGCGACGGAAAATGTCCGTCGCTAAATGACCGTCGCTAAAGTACTGTAATTTGGTAGTGAAAATCCTTGCGGGAAAAAACCACGGGACGATCGGAGTACAACCCTGAGAAGCCTCCACTAATGGAATAGAAGAATTACACTCTCTACAAACTCTTCCCGATCCAAATCGGATCCCCACAACACTCAGAGATAAGAACAATGATTACAAGGCTACGAAGAGCGAGAACGACGAGTAGAGATTACCCGAACACGATCTCCTTCGAATAGCGACCTTCAATCCTCCGTCTTCTTCTCCGAAGTTGCAATGGCACTCTTGCCTCCTTCCTCTCTCCTCGTTGTGTTCTTTACAATTGTGTTGCCTCTGCGATAATCATGAATTAGGGTTGAGAAAACTCAACTTAACTCCCTAATCCCGCAGCCAACCTGGACCGTTGGATTAGATCCAGTGGTGAAAAGTCACCCTAAAATCCGCTTCAGCCCCCGACGACACAGAGTTCGGCCAGAACTCTGTGTCGAGCAAACAGCACCTAACGCCAACATTCTGGAACGGCCAGACCGAGTTCGGCCAGAACTCGGCCTGGGACCGAGTTCGGGCCGAACTCGGCAGACCCAGTCCAGAATCTCCTTCAGGAGCAGCAGCAGCAGTAGCGATCCCGCGTCGCCTACTTCCCGAGCTTCTTCGACACACGAATGGCGCTCGTCGCACTCCGGGATCTTCTCCACATAGGTTGGGAACCCTACCCACTCCAACAATAAGAGGGTACAATAGGGTATACAGAGATTACTCATAATGCTTTTCTATCCGAACTTGAGCTTTATTAGATGTTGACTGGTCCATCCCATTTTCAGAGAGATCTATACACGGAGTCAAACTTAACATTGTCTATGAGTTTTATGAGAAATTTATAACTATTACACTTTCCTGATGTGTATGGAATTATGTCTAAGAAGATAAATGGTTTTGGGGGTTTACAAATCCCTAAGACCCATTTGACTTGAAGATCTTTCAATATTTAACATCTTAAGCTAATTCTGATCTCGTATCTAATTTCATCAACAATCTTATAGTTGTGCTCGTGCCATCACATCAGCAAATCCAGTTCCATATTTAGTCAAACCCTACATCATGAAAGGGAGCTTCGAGTGGCAGTGCAAAATGTGGCTGAAGTAATTCCACTGACTCTATAACCTTCCTCTTTCTTTTCTCCTTTCCCCTCTTTTCCTTTTTCTTTGCCCTTTAGGGTTTTAGATTTGTGTCTATTTACAAATCCAAGTTAAATTTTTTGTTTATGTGTAGAATAAAGATCCATGTACAATCACACTATTAAATAGACATGTAGTTGATTTCAATAAGTTTTTTGTGTTTCTTATAATTTAGTGTATGTCACGCACAAGATTTTTCGTTCCACCGAGACAACTTTGCACAGTGTATCAAGTCATGAGGTTACTTGAGGGAAGCCTTCGGAATAATCTAGAATTGCATGGAATCTTTGGAAAGATTTCTTGAATATTCCTTGGAATTCTTGGAATAAACCTTGCATCTAGAAGCTTCTTGAGAATTTCTACCATTTATAGAGGACAATATATTTTGCATTGTTGTAAATAATTTTCCTGCTTGCATTGTAAATATCTAGGTTTTGGAACGTTCCAACTGTTAAATGGTGGACACTTGGCAAAATCATAGTCATTTATGTAAAGATCTCGAGGCTATATAAGAGGGGAGGTCCCATTTGTTCCTCGCCACCCAAAAAGTATTCTTCTCTAGCATAGTGGAAGTTTTCAACTATCCAATCTCTCTTTTGCTCCATATTTTCTCATTAACGTCTTAGCAATCTAGCTAAGCGTTTGGGAAAGGACTTGCACGGGTCTTCGAAGAGGAAGTTTGTGCAACGCACACATCGAGGTGCAGGCAAAAACACTAAGCCCGTGACATTTAGCTGGAAAAAAAAATAGTTTTCAGTTGGTTCTTGGGTTTCTTACTAATTTCAATAAGCTCTTTTGAAGTTATTAAGGTGGCTCGTCATGTAGCTAAACCAGTTTTAACTTTTAAGTTACTTTATATCATTATCAACTGAAACTAATTGTTCAGGTAAAATCTTGATAGGGGTAAATCACTGGATATGGATAAAGGACAAAGTTACATAAAGGCATGCCTCTCCTTTTGTGAGCACAAGGCTGATATGTCATATATTCCTTTGCTGGTGAGAACCCTAAACAAACACTTTTTAATTGAGAATAAAGAACAATAAATAAATGCTGAATGACGAAGAAGTCAGGTAACACATATACAGTGATATCCAAGCTATCTAAACGAAACCGATATACTAAGTACAGTTGTTGGCATGTCCATGTGAATCAGTAATAGCTTCACGAAAACATCAGCTTTGAAGTAAATCAAAAATTATAGGTCTTTTAGTGATATCCAGACTTCACAAAATGACAAGAAATAACAGGGTCGCTAGAAAGTCCATAACTGGGCTCTCTAGAAATAAAGATGAGGAATGGAGATGGGCCACATAAAACACTAAATCGACGAGCGGGCATCGCTCAGTTGGATGCCCTACAGTTCTTAGGCTGATTTCAGGCCGGCCCTGGCCCAGGGCGGCCAGGACGACTGCCCAGGACCCCATGAAATTTGGGGGCCCAAAAAAATTAATTTAAATGTATATATATATTAGTAATCTTATATTGAAATAGAACTAATATATAATATGATCCTCCTTCAGAAAACTTTGTGGTGTAGTGGTAGTTTTGTTATAGGATTTTTGTAAAACCTCCCCTAAATAGGGCTAATTTGCGAAATACCCCCTAAAGATCTCGAATTGGTAAAACCTCCTTTCCGTCAAGACGGTGTTTAATTTTGGGTGACGTGGCTATCCGTGTGTGGCTTTTTCCAGTCAGACGAAAATACCCCTGCGTACGTGCTTTTTCCCCCTCTCCCTCTCTCTCTCTCTAACGTCATCGTCTTCCTCTCTTACTTTTTCTCTAACCTATTATAAACCGATCATCTTCCTCATCTTTCACTTGATCCTCTTCAGCGTACAACTTGTCTACAAAGATCAGGTTCCTACAGCATGGGGTGTTTTCTTCATCTCTAAGAAGGAGGCAATTTCTGCCATTAAAGGAGGAAACACAATTATTCTAATTACGTAAGAGGAAACACAAATTATTCTATTTACAGTAAGGAGAAAAACAAATTAAGCAGCAAGCGAAAAAGACACCAAAGTCAGTCCAGCCAGCTCAAAGCTGTTGGACATTTTTTATTTGAAACTTAAACTCTCACACACATTCTTCTTCTTGTTGTTGTCGAACATGACACTACTTTCCTCGTCCACCAGCCACCGACACCGACTCCCTCTCCGCCTTCCGCGCCCTCGTCGACGTCCACGGCAACCTGCCTCCACTGGACCGCCCCGACGCCTGCTCCTCGCGCTGGGTCGGCGTGGGCTGCTCCGGCGGGCTCCATCGCGAGCGTGTCGAACGTGGCCGGTGCTCGAAGGGACTTGGCTCCAGGAGGAAGAAGGGAAGGGGATGGAGGAAGGGTAATTTGGAAATTTCATAAATTTGGAAACAGAGTTGTGGCCACGTATGCAACAATTGCCACGTCACCCAAAATTAAACACCGTCTTGACGGAAAGGAGGTTTTACCATTCGAATCTTAGGGGTATTCGCAAATTAGCCCATTATTTTAGGGGAGGTTTTACAAATATCCCAATATTTGTACACAAGAGGTCCTAGGTTCTAGTCTTGGCTGTATCATTTTTTAGTTCATTTTTTTATATTATATTGGGTCCCATTTTAAAAATTTGTCTAGA